>CAXAJV010000755.1:0-570000 GCA_963969225.1 Xylocopa violacea | reverse complement strand
GGCCTCTACGTCTCCGTGGGACTTTTATATACATCAATAACGTAATATAATCTAACCTAACCCAACCTATCATCTCGGCGGTAATATTTGACAACATTCCTGGTCAGTTGGCCTCTACGTCTCCGTGGAACCTTCATGTACATCAATAACGTAATATAACCTAACCTAACCCAACCTATCATCTCGGCGGTAATATTTGACAACATTCCTGGTCAGTTGGCCTCGGCGTCTCCGTGAAACCTTCATATACATCAGTAACGTAATATAACCAAACCTAAACCAACCTATCATCTCGGCGGTAATATTTGACAACATTCCTGGCGAGTCGGCCTCTACGTCTCCGTGCGACCTTCATATACATCAATAACGTAATATAACGTAACCTAACCCAACCTATCATCTCGGCACTAATATTTGACAACATTCCAGGCGAGTTGGCATCTACGTCTCCGTGGGAATTTTATATACATCAATAACGTAATATAACCTAACCTAACCCAACCTAACATCTCGGCACTAATATTTGACAACATTCCTGGCGAGTTGGCCTCTACCTCTCCGTGAGACCTTCATATACATCAATAACGTAATATAATCTAACCTAACCCAACCTGTCATCTCGGCGGTAATATTTGACAACATTCCTGGTCCGTTGGCCTCTGCGTCTCCGTGGAACCTTCATATACATCAATAACTTAATATAACCTAACCTAACCCAACCTATCATCTCGGCACTAATATTTGACAACATTCCAGGCGAGTAGGCTTCTACGTCTCCGTGGGACTTTTATATACATCAAAACGTAATTTAACCTAACCTAAACCTACGTAACATCTCGGCACTAATATTTGACAACATTCCTGGCGAGTTGGGCTCTACATCTCCGTGAGACCTTCATATACATCAATAGCGTAATATAATCTAACCTAACCCAACCTATCATCTCGGCGGTAATACTTGACAACATTCCTGGCGAGTTGGCCTCTACGTCTCCGTGGAACCTTCATATACATCAATAACGTAATACAACCTAACCTAACCCAACCTATCATCTCGGCGGTAATATTTGACATCATTCCTGTCGAGTTGGCCTCTACGTCTCTGTGGGACTTTTATATACATTAATAACGTAATTTAACCTAACCTAACCCAACCTAACATCTCGGCGGTAATATTTGACAACATTCCTGGTCAGTTGGCCTCTACGTCTCCGTGGAACCTTCATGTACATCAATAACGTAATATAACCTAACCTAACCCAACCTATCATCTCGGCGGTAATATTTGACAACATTCCTGGTCAGTTGGCCTCGGCGTCTCCGTGAAACCTTCATATACATCAGTAACGTAATATAACCAAACCTAAACCAACCTATCATCTCGGCGGTAATATTTGACAACATTCCTGGCGAGTCGGCCTCTACGTCTCCGTGCGACCTTCATATACATCAATAACGTAATATAACGTAACCTAACCCAACCTATCATCTCGGCACTAATATTTGACAACATTCCAGGCGAGTTGGCATCTACGTCTCCGTGGGAATTTTATATACATCAATAACGTAATATAACCTAACCTAACCCAACCTAACATCTCGGCACTAATATTTGACAACATTCCTGGCGAGTTGGCCTCTACCTCTCCGTGAGACCTTCATATACATCAATAACGTAATATAATCTAACCTAACCCAACCTGTCATCTCGGCGGTAATATTTGACAACATTCCTGGTCCGTTGGCCTCTGCGTCTCCGTGGAACCTTCATATACATCAATAACTTAATATAACCTAACCTAACCCAACCTATCATCTCGGCGGTAATATTTGACAACATTCCTGGCGAGTCGGCCTCTACGTCTCCGTGCGACCTTCATATACATCAATAACGTAACATAACGTAACCTAAACCAACCTAAGATCTCGGCACTAATATTTGACAACATTCCAGGCGAGTTGGCATCTACGTCTCCGTGGGAATTTTATATACATCAATAACGTAATATAACCTAACCTAACCCAACCTAACATCTCGGCACTAATATTTGACAACATTCCTGGCGAGTTGGCCTCTACCTCTCCGTGAGACCTTCATATACATCAATAACGTAATATAATCTAACCTAACCCAACCTGTCATCTCGGCGGTAATATTTGACAACATTCCTGGTCCGTTGGCCTCTGCGTCTCCGTGGAACCTTCATATACATCAATAACTTAATATAACCTAACCTAACCCAACCTATCATCTCGGCGGTAATATTTGACAACATTCCTGGCGAGTCGGCCTCTACGTCTCCGTGCGACCTTCATATACATCAATAACGTAACATAACGTAACCTAAACCAACCTAAGATCTCGGCACTAATATTTGACAACATTCCAGGCGAGTTGGCCTCTACCTCTCCGTGAGACCTTCATATACATCAATAACGTAATATAATCTAACCTAACCCAACCTATCCTCTCGGCAGTAATATTTGACAACATTCCTGGCGAGTTGGCCTCTACGTCTCCGTGGGACTTTTATATACATCAATAACGTAATATAATCTAACCTAACCCAACCTATCATCTCGGCGGTAATATTTGACAACATTCCTGGTCAGTTGGCCTCTACGTCTCCGTGGAACCTTCATGTACATCAATAACGTAATATAACCTAACCTGACCCAACCTATCATCTCGGCGGTTATATTTGAAAACATTCCTGTCGAGTTGGCCTCTACGTCTCCGTGGAATCTTCATATACATAAATAACGTAATATAACCTAACCTAACCCAACCTATCATCTCGGCGGTAATATTTGACAACATTCCTGGCGAGTTGGCCTCTACGCTTCCGTGGGACTTTTATATACATCAAAACGTAATTTACCCTAACCTAACCCAACGTATCATCTCGGCGGTAATATTCGGCAACATTCCTCGAGTGTGGGTCTCTACGTCTCCGTGGGACCTTCATATACATCAACAACGTGATATAACCAAACCTAAAACAACCTATCATCTCGGCGGTAATATTTGACATCATCCCTGGCGAGTTGGCCTCTACGCCTCCGTGGGACTTTTATATACATCAAAACGTAATTTACCCTAACCTAACCCAACGTATCATCTCGGCGGTAATATTCGGCAACATTCCTGGAGTGTTGGTCTCTACGTCTCCGTGGGATCTTCATATACATCAATAACGTAATATAACCAAACCTAAACCAACCTATCATCTCGGCGGTAATATTTGACAACATTCCTGGCGAGTCGGCCTCTACGTCTCCGTGCGACCTTCATATACATCAATAACGTAATATAACGTAACCTAACCCAACCTATCATCTCCGCACTAATATTTGACAACATTCCAGGCGAGTTGGCCTCTACGTCTCCGTGGGAATTTTATATACATCAATAACGTAATATCACCTAACCTAACCCAACCTATCATCTCGGCGGTTATATTTGAAAACATTCCTGTCGAGTTGGCCTCTACGTCTCCGTGGAACCTTCATATACATAAATAACGTAATATAACCTAACCTAACCCAACCTATCATCTCGGCGGTAATATTTGACAACATTCCTGGCGAGTTGGCCTCTACGCTTCCGTGGAACCTTCATATACATAAATAACGTAATATAACGTAACCTAACCCAACCTATCATCTCGGCACTAATATTTGACAACATTCCAGGCGAGTTGGCTTCTACGTCTCCGTGGGACTTTTATATACATCAAAACGTAATTTAACCTAACCTAAACCTACGTAACATCTCGGCGGTAATATTTGACAACATTCCTGGCGAGTTGGCCTCTACGTCTCCGTGGGACTTTTATATACATCAAGAACGTAATTTAACCTAACCTAAACCTACGTAACATCTAGGCGGTAATATTTGACAACATTACTGGCTTGATGGCCTCTACGTCTCCGTGCGACCTTCATATACATCAATAACATAATATTACCTAACCTAACCCAACCTAACATCTCGGCGGTAATATTTGACAACATTCCTGGCGAGTTGGCCTCTACGTCTCCGTGGGACCTTCATATACATCAATAACGTAATATAACCTAACCTAACCCAACCTAAGATCTCGGCACTAATATTTGACAACATTCCAGGCGAGTTGGCTTCTACGTCTCCGTGGGAATTTTATATACATCAATAACGTAATATAACCTAACCTAACCCAACCTAACATCTCGGCACTAATATTTGACAACATTCCTGGCGAGTTGGCCTCTACCTCTCCGTGAGACCTTCATATACATCAATAACGTAATATAATCTAACCTAACCCAACCTGTCATCTCGGCGGTAATATTTGACAACATTCCTGGTCCGTTGGCCTCTGCGTCTCCGTGGAACCTTCATATACATCAATAACTTAATATAACCTAACCTAACCCAACCTATCATCTCGGCGGTAATATTTGACAACATTCCTGGCGAGTCGGCCTCTACGTCTCCGTGCGACCTTCATATACATCAATAACGTAACATAACGTAACCTAAACCAACCTAAGATCTCGGCACTAATATTTGACAACATTCCAGGCGAGTTGGCCTCTACCTCTCCGTGAGACCTTCATATACATCAATAACGTAATATAATCTAACCTAACCCAACCTATCCTCTCGGCAGTAATATTTGACAACATTCCTGGCGAGTTGGCCTCTACGTCTCCGTGGGACTTTTATATACATCAATAACGTAATATAATCTAACCTAACCCAACCTATCATCTCGGCGGTAATATTTGACAACATTCCTGGTCAGTTGGCCTCTACGTCTCCGTGGAACCTTCATGTACATCAATAACGTAATATAACCTAACCTGACCCAACCTATCATCTCGGCGGTTATATTTGAAAACATTCCTGTCGAGTTGGCCTCTACGTCTCCGTGGAACCTTCATATACATAAATAACGTAATATAACGTAACCTAACCCAACCTATCATCTCGGCACTAATATTTGACAACATTCCAGGCGAGTTGGCTTCTACGTCTCCGTGGGACTTTTATATACATCAAAACGTAATTTAACCTAACCTAAACCTACGTAACATCTCGGCACTAATATTTGACAACATTCCTGGCGAGTTGGCCTCTACATCTCCGTGAGACCTTCATATACATCAATAGCGTAATATAATCTAACCTAACCCAACCTATCATCTCGGCGGTAATACTTGACAACATTCCTGGCGAGTTGGCCTCTACGTCTCCGTGGAACCTTCATATACATCAATAACGTAATACAACCTAACCTAACCCAACCTATCATCTCGGCGGTAATATTTGACATCATTCCTGTCGAGTTGGCCTCTACGTCTCTGTGGGACTTTTATATACATTAATAACGTAATTTAACCTAACCTAACCCAACCTAACATCTCGGCGGTAATATTTGACAACATTCCTGGTCAGTTGGCCTCTACGTCTCCGTGGAACCTTCATGTACATCAATAACGTAATATAACCTAACCTAACCCAACCTATCATCTCGGCGGTAATATTTGACAACTTTCCTGGTCAGTTGGCCTCGGCGTCTCCGTGAAACCTTCATATACATCAGTAACGTAATATAACCTAACCTAACCCAACCTATCATCTCGGCGGTAATATTCGGCAACATTCCTGGAGTGTTGGTCTCTACGTCTCCGTGGGATCTTCATATACATCAATAACGTAATATAACCAAACCTAAACCAACCTATCATCTCGGCGGTAATATTTGACAACATTCCTGGCGAGTCGGCCTCTACGTCTCCGTGCGACCTTCATATACATCAATAACGTAATATAACGTAACCTAACCCAACCTATCATCTCGGCACTAATATTTGACAACATTCCAGGCGAGTTGGCCTCTACGTCTCCGTGGGAATTTTATATACATCAATAACGTAATATAACCTAACCTAACCCAACCTAACATCTCGGCACTAATATTTGACAACATTCCTGGCGAGTTGGCCTCTACCTCTCCGTGAGACCTTCATATACATCAATAACGTAATATAATCTAACCTAACCCAACCTGTCATCTCGGCGGTAATATTTGACAACATTCCTGGTCCGTTGGCCTCTGCGTCTCCGTGGAACCTTCATATACATCAATAACTTAATATAACCTAACCTAACCCAACCTATCATCTCGGCGGTAATATTTGACAACATTCCTGGCGAGTTGGCCTCTACGTCTCCGTGGGACTTTTATATACATCAATAACGTAATTTAACCTAACCTAAACCTACGTAACATCTCGGCGGTAATATTTGACAACATTCCTGGCTTGATGGCCTCTACGTCTCCGTGGGACCTTCATATACATCAATAACGTAATATAACCTAACCTAACCCAACCTATCATCTCGGCGGTAATATTTGACATCATCCCTGGCGAGTTGGCCTCTACGCCTCCGTGGGACTTTTATATACATCAAAACGTAATTTACCCTAACCTAACCCAACGTATCATCTCGGCGGTAATATTCGGCAACATTCCTGGAGTGTTGGTCTCTACGTCTCCGTGGGATCTTCATATACATCAAAACGTAATATAACGTAACCTAACCCAACCTATCATCTCCGCACTAATATTTGACAACATTCCAGGCGAGTTGGCCTCTACGTCTCCGTGGGAATTTTATATACATCAATAACGTAATATCACCTAACCTAACCCAACCTATCATCTCGGCGGTTATATTTGAAAACATTCCTGTCGAGTTGGCCTCTACGTCTCCGTGGAACCTTCATATACATAAATAACGTAATATAACCTAACCTAACCCAACCTATCATCTCGGCGGTAATATTTGACAACATTCCTGGCGAGTTGGCCTCTACGCTTCCGTGGAACCTTCATATACATAAATAACGTAATATAACGTAACCTAACCCAACCTATCATCTCGGCACTAATATTTGACAACATTCCAGGCGAGTTGGCTTCTACGTCTCCGTGGGACTTTTATATACATCAAAACGTAATTTAACCTAACCTAAACCTACGTAACATCTCGGCGGTAATATTTGACAACATTCCTGGCGAGTTGGCCTCTACGTCTCCGTGGGACTTTTATATACATCAAGAACGTAATTTAACCTAACCTAAACCTACGTAACATCTAGGCGGTAATATTTGACAACATTACTGGCTTGATGGCCTCTACGTCTCCGTGCGACCTTCATATACATCAATAACATAATATTACCTAACCTAACCCAACCTAACATCTCGGCGGTAATATTTGACAACATTCCTGGCGAGTTGGCCTCTACGTCTCCGTGGGACCTTCATATACATCAATAACGTAATATAACCTAACCTAACCCAACCTAAGATCTCGGCACTAATATTTGACAACATTCCAGGCGAGTTGGCTTCTACGTCTCCGTGGGAATTTTATATACATCAATAACGTAATATAACCTAACCTAACCCAACCTAACATCTCGGCACTAATATTTGACAACATTCCTGGCGAGTTGGCCTCTACCTCTCCGTGAGACCTTCATATACATCAATAACGTAATATAATCTAACCTAACCCAACCTGTCATCTCGGCGGTAATATTTGACAACATTCCTGGTCCGTTGGCCTCTGCGTCTCCGTGGAACCTTCATATACATCAATAACTTAATATAACCTAACCTAACCCAACCTATCATCTCGGCGGTAATATTTGACAACATTCCTGGCGAGTCGGCCTCTACGTCTCCGTGCGACCTTCATATACATCAATAACGTAACATAACGTAACCTAAACCAACCTAAGATCTCGGCACTAATATTTGACAACATTCCAGGCGAGTTGGCCTCTACCTCTCCGTGAGACCTTCATATACATCAATAACGTAATATAATCTAACCTAACCCAACCTATCCTCTCGGCAGTAATATTTGACAACATTCCTGGCGAGTTGGCCTCTACGTCTCCGTGGGACTTTTATATACATCAATAACGTAATATAATCTAACCTAACCCAACCTATCATCTCGGCGGTAATATTTGACAACATTCCTGGTCAGTTGGCCTCTACGTCTCCGTGGAACCTTCATGTACATCAATAACGTAATATAACCTAACCTGACCCAACCTATCATCTCGGCGGTTATATTTGAAAACATTCCTGTCGAGTTGGCCTCTACGTCTCCGTGGAACCTTCATATACATAAATAACGTAATATAACGTAACCTAACCCAACCTATCATCTCGGCACTAATATTTGACAACATTCCAGGCGAGTTGGCTTCTACGTCTCCGTGGGACTTTTATATACATCAAAACGTAATTTAACCTAACCTAAACCTACGTAACATCTCGGCACTAATATTTGACAACATTCCTGGCGAGTTGGCCTCTACATCTCCGTGAGACCTTCATATACATCAATAGCGTAATATAATCTAACCTAACCCAACCTATCATCTCGGCGGTAATACTTGACAACATTCCTGGCGAGTTGGCCTCTACGTCTCCGTGGAACCTTCATATACATCAATAACGTAATACAACCTAACCTAACCCAACCTATCATCTCGGCGGTAATATTTGACATCATTCCTGTCGAGTTGGCCTCTACGTCTCTGTGGGACTTTTATATACATTAATAACGTAATTTAACCTAACCTAACCCAACCTAACATCTCGGCGGTAATATTTGACAACATTCCTGGTCAGTTGGCCTCTACGTCTCCGTGGAACCTTCATGTACATCAATAACGTAATATAACCTAACCTAACCCAACCTATCATCTCGGCGGTAATATTTGACAACTTTCCTGGTCAGTTGGCCTCGGCGTCTCCGTGAAACCTTCATATACATCAGTAACGTAATATAACCTAACCTAACCCAACCTATCATCTCGGCGGTAATATTCGGCAACATTCCTGGAGTGTTGGTCTCTACGTCTCCGTGGGATCTTCATATACATCAATAACGTAATATAACCAAACCTAAACCAACCTATCATCTCGGCGGTAATATTTGACAACATTCCTGGCGAGTCGGCCTCTACGTCTCCGTGCGACCTTCATATACATCAATAACGTAATATAACGTAACCTAACCCAACCTATCATCTCGGCACTAATATTTGACAACATTCCAGGCGAGTTGGCCTCTACGTCTCCGTGGGAATTTTATATACATCAATAACGTAATATAACCTAACCTAACCCAACCTAACATCTCGGCACTAATATTTGACAACATTCCTGGCGAGTTGGCCTCTACCTCTCCGTGAGACCTTCATATACATCAATAACGTAATATAATCTAACCTAACCCAACCTGTCATCTCGGCGGTAATATTTGACAACATTCCTGGTCCGTTGGCCTCTGCGTCTCCGTGGAACCTTCATATACATCAATAACTTAATATAACCTAACCTAACCCAACCTATCATCTCGGCGGTAATATTTGACAACATTCCTGGCGAGTTGGCCTCTACGTCTCCGTGGGACTTTTATATACATCAATAACGTAATTTAACCTAACCTAAACCTACGTAACATCTCGGCGGTAATATTTGACAACATTCCTGGCTTGATGGCCTCTACGTCTCCGTGGGACCTTCATATACATCAATAACGTAATATAACCTAACCTAACCCAACCTATCATCTCGGCGGTAATATTTGACATCATCCCTGGCGAGTTGGCCTCTACGCCTCCGTGGGACTTTTATATACATCAAAACGTAATTTACCCTAACCTAACCCAACGTATCATCTCGGCGGTAATATTCGGCAACATTCCTGGAGTGTTGGTCTCTACGTCTCCGTGGGATCTTCATATACATCAAAACGTAATATAACGTAACCTAACCCAACCTATCATCTCCGCACTAATATTTGACAACATTCCAGGCGAGTTGGCCTCTACGTCTCCGTGGGAATTTTATATACATCAATAACGTAATATCACCTAACCTAACCCAACCTATCATCTCGGCGGTTATATTTGAAAACATTCCTGTCGAGTTGGCCTCTACGTCTCCGTGGAACCTTCATATACATAAATAACGTAATATAACCTAACCTAACCCAACCTATCATCTCGGCGGTAATATTTGACAACATTCCTGGCGAGTTGGCCTCTACGCTTCCGTGGAACCTTCATATACATAAATAACGTAATATAACGTAACCTAACCCAACCTATCATCTCGGCACTAATATTTGACAACATTCCAGGCGAGTTGGCTTCTACGTCTCCGTGGGACTTTTATATACATCAAAACGTAATTTAACCTAACCTAAACCTACGTAACATCTCGGCGGTAATATTTGACAACATTCCTGGCGAGTTGGCCTCTACGTCTCCGTGGGACTTTTATATACATCAAGAACGTAATTTAACCTAACCTAAACCTACGTAACATCTAGGCGGTAATATTTGACAACATTACTGGCTTGATGGCCTCTACGTCTCCGTGCGACCTTCATATACATCAATAACATAATATTACCTAACCTAACCCAACCTAACATCTCGGCGGTAATATTTGACAACATTCCTGGCGAGTTGGCCTCTACGTCTCCGTGGGACCTTCATATACATCAATAACGTAATATAACCTAACCTAACCCAACCTAAGATCTCGGCACTAATATTTGACAACATTCCAGGCGAGTTGGCTTCTACGTCTCCGTGGGACCTTCATATACATCAATAACGTAATATAACCTAACCTAACCCAACCTATCATCTCGGCGGTAATATTTGACAACATTCCTGGTCAGTTGGCCTCTACGTCTCCGTGGAACCTTCATGTACATCAATAACGTAATATAACCTAACCTAACCCAACCTATCATCTCGGCGGTTATATTTGAAAACATTCCTGTCGAGTTGGCCTCTACGTCTCCGTGGAACCTTCATATACATAAATAACGTAATATAACGTAACCTAACCCAACCTATCATCTCGGCACTAATATTTGACAACATTCGAGGCGAGTTGGCTTCTACGTCTCCGTGGGACTTTTATATACATCAAAACGTAATTTAAACTAACCTAAACCTACGTAACATCTCGGCACTAATATTTGACAACATTCCTGGCGAGTTGGCCTCTACATCTCCGTGAGACCTTCATATACATCAATAGCGTAATATAATCTAACCTAACCCAACCTATCATCTCGGCGGTAATACTTGACAACATTCCTGGCGAGTTGGCCTCTACGTCTCCGTGGAACCTTCATATACATCAATAACGTAATACAACCTAACCTAACCCAACCTATCATCTCGGCGGTAATATTTGACATCATTCCTGTCGAGTTGGCCTCTACGTCCCTGTGGGACTTTTATATACATTAATAACGTAATTTAACCTAACCTAACCCAACCTAACATCTCGGCGGTAATATTTGACAACATTTCTGGTCAGTTTGCCTCTACGTCTCCGTGGAACCTTCATGTACATCAATAACGTAATATAACCTAACCTAACCCAACCTATCATCTCGGCGGTAATATTTGACAACATTCCTGGTCAGTTGGCCTCGGCGTCTCCGTGAAACCTTCATATACATCAGTAACGTAATATAACCTAACCTAACCCAACCTATCATCTCGGCGGTAATATTCGGCAACATTCCTGGAGTGTTGGTCTCTACGTCTCCGTGGGATCTTCATATACATCAATAACGTAATATAACCAAACCTAAACCAACCTATCATCTCGGCGGTAATATTTGACAACATTCCTGGCGAGTCGGCCTCTACGTCTCCGTGCGACCTTCATATACATCAATAACGTAATATAACGTAACCTAACCCAACCTATCATCTCGGCACTAATATTTGACAACATTCCAGGCGAGTTGGCCTCTACGTCTCCGTGGGAATTTTATATACATCAATAACGTAATATAACCTAACCTAACCCAACCTAACATCTCGGCACTAATATTTGACAACATTCCTGGCGAGTTGGCCTCTACCTCTCCGTGAGACCTTCATATACATCAATAACGTAATATAATCTAACCTAACCCAACCTGTCATCTCGGCGGTAATATTTGACGACATTCCTGGTCCGTTGGCCTCTGCGTCTCCGTGGAACCTTCATATACATCAATAACTTAATATAACCTAACCTAACCCAACCTATCATCTCGGCGGTAATATTTGACAACATTCCTGGCGAGTTGGCCTCTACGTCTCCGTGGGACTTTTATATACATCAATAACGTAATTTAACCTAACCTAAACCTACGTAACATCTCGGCGGTAATATTTGACAACATTCCTGGCTTGATGGCCTCTACGTCTCCGTGGGACCTTCATATACATCAATAACGTAATATAACCTAACCTAACCCAACCTATCATCTCGGCGGTAATATTTGACATCATTCCTGGCGAGTTGGCCTCTACGCCTCCGTGGGACTTTTATATACATCAAAACGTAATTTACCCTAACCTAACCCAACGTAACATCTCGGCGATAATATTCGGCAACATTCCTGGAGTGTTGGTCCCTACGTGTCCGTGGGATCTTCATATACATCAATAACGTAATATAACCTAACCTAAACCAACCTATCATCTCGGCGGTAATATTTGACAACATTCCAGGCGAGTTGGCCTCTACGTCTCCGTGGGAATTTTATATACATCAATAACGTAATATAACCTAACCTAACCCAACCTAACATCTCGGCACTAATATTTGACAACATTCCTGGCTTGATGGCCTCTACGTCTCCGTGGGACCTTCATATACATCAATAACATAATATTACCTAACCTAACCCAACCTATCATCTCGGCGGTAATACTTGACAACATTCCTGGCGAGTTGGCCTCTACGTCTCCGTGTGACTTTTATATACATCAATAACGTAACATAACCTAACCTAACCCAACCTATCATCTCGGCGGTAATATTTGACAACATTCCTGGCGAGTTGGCCTCTACGACTCCGTGGGACTTTTATATACATCAAGAACGTAATTTAACCTAACCTAAACCTACGTAACATCTAGGCGGTAATATTTGACAACATTACTGGCTTGATGGCCTCTACGTCTCCGTGCGACCTTCATATACATCAATAACATAATATTACCTAACCCAACCCAACCTATCATCTCGGCACTAATATTTGACAACATTCCAGGCGAGTTGGCCTCTACGTCTCCGTGGGAATTTTATATACATCAATAACGTAATATAACCTAACCTAACCCAACCTATCATCTCGGCGGTAATATTTGACATCATTCCTGGCGAGTTGGCCGCTACGCCTCCGTGTGACTTTTATATACATCAAAACGTAATTTACCCTAACCTAACCCAACGTATCATCTCGGCGGTAATATTCGGCAACATTCCTGGAGTGTTGGTCTCTACGTCTCCGTGAGACCTTCATATACATCAATAACGTAATATAATCTAACCTAACCCAACCTGTCATCTCGGCGGTAATATTTGACAACATTCCTGGCGAGTCGGCCTCTACGTCTCCGTGCGACCTTCATATACATCAATAACGTAATATAACGTAACCTAACCCAACCTATCATCTCCGCACTAATATTTGACAACATTCCAGGCGAGTTGGCCTCTACGTCTCCGTGGGAATTTTATATACATCAATAACGTAATATCACCTAACCTAACCCAACCTATCATCTCGGCGGTTATATTTGAAAACATTCCTGTCGAGTTGGCCTCTACGTCTCCGTGGAACCTTCATATACATAAATAACGTAATATAACCTAACCTAACCCAACCTATCATCTCGGCGGTAATATTTGACAACATTCCTGGCGAGTTGGCCTCTACGTCTCCGTGGGACTTTTATATACATCAATAACGTAATTTAACCTAACCTAAACCTACGTAACATCTCGGCGGTAATATTTGACAACATTCCTGGCTTGATGGCCTCTACGTCTCCGTGGGACCTTCATATACATCAATAACGTAATATAACCTAACCTAACCCAACCTATCATCTCGGCGGTAATATTTGACATCATCCCTGGCGAGTTGGCCTCTACGCCTCCGTGGGACTTTTATATACATCAAAACGTAATTTACCCTAACCTAACCCAACGTATCATCTCGGCGGTAATATTCGGCAACATTCCTGGAGTGTTGGTCTCTACGTCTCCGTGGGATCTTCATATACATCAATAACGTAATATAACCAAACCTAAACCAACCTATCATCTCGGCACTAATATTTGACAACATTCCTGGCGAGTTGGCCTCTACCTCTCCGTGAGACCTTCATATACATCAATAACGTAATATAATCTAACCTAACCCAACCTGTCATCTCGGCGGTAATATTTGACAACATTCCTGGTCCGTTGGCCTCTGCGTCTCCGTGGAACCTTCATATACATCAATAACTTAATATAACCTAACCTAACCCAACCTATCATCTCGGCGGTAATATTTGACAACATTCCTGGCGAGTTGGCCTCTACGTCTCCGTGGGACTTTTATATACATCAATAACATAATTTAACCTAACCTAAACCTACGTAACATCTCGGCGGTAATATTTGACAACATTCCAGGCGAGTTGGCCTCTACGTCTCCGTGGGAATTTTATATACATCAATAACGTAATATAACCTAACCTAACCCAACCTATCATCTCGGCGGTAATATTTGACATCATTCCTGGCGAGTTGGCCGCTACGCCTCCGTGTGACTTTTATATACATCAAAACGTAATTTACCCTAACCTAACCCAACGTATCATCTCGGCGGTAATATTCGGCAACATTCCTGGAGTGTTGGTCTCTACGTCTCCGTGAGACCTTCATATACATCAATAACGTAATATAATCTAACCTAACCCAACCTGTCATCTCGGCGGTAATATTTGACAACATTCCTGGCGAGTCGGCCTCTACGTCTCCGTGCGACCTTCATATACATCAATAACGTAATATAACGTAACCTAACCCAACCTATCATCTCCGCACTAATATTTGACAACATTCCAGGCGAGTTGGCCTCTACGTCTCCGTGGGAATTTTATATACATCAATAACGTAATATCACCTAACCTAACCCAACCTATCATCTCGGCGGTTATATTTGAAAACATTCCTGTCGAGTTGGCCTCTACGTCTCCGTGGAACCTTCATATACATAAATAACGTAATATAACCTAACCTAACCCAACCTATCATCTCGGCGGTAATATTTGACAACATTCCTGGCGAGTTGGCCTCTACGTCTCCGTGGGACTTTTATATACATCAATAACGTAATTTAACCTAACCTAAACCTACGTAACATCTCGGCGGTAATATTTGACAACATTCCTGGCTTGATGGCCTCTACGTCTCCGTGGGACCTTCATATACATCAATAACGTAATATAACCTAACCTAACCCAACCTATCATCTCGGCGGTAATATTTGACATCATCCCTGACGAGTTGGCCTCTACGCCTCCGTGGGACTTTTATATACATCAAAACGTAATTTACCCTAACCTAACCCAACGTATCATCTCGGCGGTAATATTCGGCAACATTCCTGGAGTGTTGGTCTCTACGTCTCCGTGGGATCTTCATATACATCAATAACGTAATATAACCAAACCTAAACCAACCTATCATCTCGGCACTAATATTTGACAACATTCCTGGCGAGTTGGCCTCTACCTCTCCGTGAGACCTTCATATACATCAATAACGTAATATAATCTAACCTAACCCAACCTGTCATCTCGGCGGTAATATTTGACAACATTCCTGGTCCGTTGGCCTCTGCGTCTCCGTGGAACCTTCATATACATCAATAACTTAATATAACCTAACCTAACCCAACCTATCATCTCGGCGGTAATATTTGACAACATTCCTGGCGAGTTGGCCTCTACGTCTCCGTGGGACTTTTATATACATCAATAACATAATTTAACCTAACCTAAACCTACGTAACATCTCGGCGGTAATATTTGACAACATTCCTGGCTTGATGGCCTCTACGTCTCCGTGGGACCTTCATATACATCAATAACGTAATATAACCTAACCTAACCCAACCTATCATCTCGGCGGTAATATTTGACATCATTCCTGGCGAGTTGGCCTCTACGCCTCCGTGGGACTTTTATATACATCAAAACGTAATTTACCCTAACCTAACCCAACGTAACATCTCGGCGATAATATTCGGCAACATTCCTGGAGTGTTGGTCCCTACGTGTCCGTGGGATCTTCATATACATCAATAACGTAATATAACCTAACCTAAACCAACCTATCATCTCGGCGGTAATATTTGACAACATTCCAGGCGAGTTGGCCTCTACGTCTCCGTGGGAATTTTATATACATCAATAACGTAATATAACCTAACCTAACCCAACCTAACATCTCGGCACTAATATTTGACAACATTCCTGGCTTGATGGCCTCTACGTCTCCGTGGGACCTTCATATACATCAATAACATAATATTACCTAACCTAACCCAACCTATCATCTCGGCGGTAATACTTGACAACATTCCTGGCGAGTTGGCCTCTACGTCTCCGTGTGACTTTTATATACATCAATAACGTAACATAACCTAACCTAACCCAACCTATCATCTCGGCGGTAATATTTGACAACATTCCTGGCGAGTTGGCCTCTACGACTCCGTGGGACTTTTATATACATCAAGAACGTAATTTAACCTAACCTAAACCTACGTAACATCTAGGCGGTAATATTTGACAACATTACTGGCTTGATGGCCTCTACGTCTCCGTGCGACCTTCATATACATCAATAACATAATATTACCTAACCTAACCCAACCTATCATCTCGGCACTAATATTTGACAACATTCCAGGCGAGTTGGCCTCTACGTCTCCGTGGGAATTTTATATACATCAATAACGTAATATAACCTAACCTAACCCAACCTATCATCTCGGCGGTAATATTTGACATCATTCCTGGCGAGTTGGCCTCTACGCCTCCGTGTGACTTTTATATACATCAAAACGTAATTTACCCTAACCTAACCCAACGTATCATCTCGGCGGTAATATTCGGCAACATTCCTGGAGTGTTGGTCTCTACGTCTCCGTGAGACCTTCATATACATCAATAACGTAATATAATCTAACCTAACCCAACCTGTCATCTCGGCGGTAATATTTGACAACATTCCTGGCGAGTCGGCCTCTACGTCTCCGTGCGACCTTCATATACATCAATAACGTAATATAACGTAACCTAACCCAACCTATCATCTCCGCACTAATATTTGACAACATTCCAGGCGAGTTGGCCTCTACGTCTCCGTGGGAATTTTATATACATCAATAACGTAATATCACCTAACCTAACCCAACCTATCATCTCGGCGGTTATATTTGAAAACATTCCTGTCGAGTTGGCCTCTACGTCTCCGTGGAACCTTCATATACATAAATAACGTAATATAACCTAACCTAACCCAACCTATCATCTCGGCGGTAATATTTGACAACATTCCTGGCGAGTTGGCCTCTACGTCTCCGTGGGACTTTTATATACATCAATAACGTAATTTAACCTAACCTAAACCTACGTAACATCTCGGCGGTAATATTTGACAACATTCCTGGCTTGATGGCCTCTACGTCTCCGTGGGACCTTCATATACATCAATAACGTAATATAACCTAACCTAACCCAACCTATCATCTCGGCGGTAATATTTGACATCATCCCTGGCGAGTTGGCCTCTACGCCTCCGTGGGACTTTTATATACATCAAAACGTAATTTACCCTAACCTAACCCAACGTATCATCTCGGCGGTAATATTCGGCAACATTCCTGGCGAGTTGGCCTCTACGTCTCCGTGGGACTTTTATATACACCAATAACGTAATTTAACCTAACCTAAACCTACGTAACATCTCGGCGGTAATATTTGACAACATTCCTGGCTTGATGGCCTCTACGTCTCCGTGGGACCTTCATATACATCAATAACGTAATATAACCTAACCTAACCCAACCTATCATCTCGGCGGTAATATTTGACATCATCCCTGGCGAGTTGGCCTCTACGCCTCCGTGGGACTTTTATATACATCAAAACGTAATTTACCCTAACCTAACCCAACGTATCATCTCGGCGGTAATATTCGGCAACATTCCTGGAGTGTTGGTCTCTACGTCTCCGTGGGATCTTCATATACATCAATAACGTAATATAACCAAACCTAAACCAACCTATCATCTCGGCGGTAATATTTGACAACATTCCTGGCGAGTCGGCCTCTACGTCTCCGTGGGACTTTTATATACATCAATAACGTAATTTAACCTAACCTAACCCAACCTAAGATCTCGGCGGTAATATTTGACAACATTCCTGGCGAGTTGGCCTCTACGTCTCCGTGAGACCTTCATATACATCAATAACGTAATATAATCTAACCTAACCCAACCTATCCTCTCGGCAGTAATATTTGACAACATTCCTGGCGAGTTGGCCTCTACGTCTCCGTGGGACTTTTATATACATCAATAACGTAATTTAACCTAACCTAACCCAACCTAACATCTCGGCGGTAATATTTGACAACATTCCTGGCGAGTTGGCCTCTACGTCTCCGTGGGGCCTTCATATACATCAATAACGTAATATAACCTAACCTAACCCAACCTAAGATCTCGGCACTAATATTTGACAACATTCCAGGCGAGTTGGCCTCTACGTCTCCGTGGGAATTTTATATACATCAATAACGTAATATAACCTAACCTAACCCAACCTAACGTCTCGGCACTAATATTTGACAACATTCTTGGCGAGTTGGCCTCTACCTCTCCGTGAGACCTTCATATGCATCAATAACGTAATATAATCTAACCTAACCCAACCTATCATCTCGGCGGTAATATTTGACAACATTCCTGGTCAGTTGGCCTCTACGTCTCCGTGGAACCTTCATGTACATCAATAACGTAATATAACCTAACCTAACCCAACCTATCATCTCGGCGGTTATATTGGAAAACATTCCTGTCGAGTTGGCCTCTACGTCTCCGTGGAACCTTCATATACATAAATAACGTAATATAACGTAACCTAACCCAACCTATCATCTCGGCACTAATATTTGACAACATTCCAGGCGAGTTGGCTTCTACGTCTCCGTGGGACTTTTATATACATCAAAACGTAATTTAACCTAACCTAAACCTACGTAACATCTCGGCACTAATATTTGACAACATTCCTGGCGAGTTGGCCTCTACATCTCCGTGAGACCTTCATATACATCAATAGCGTAATATAATCTAACCTAACCCAACCTATCATCTCGGCGGTAATACTTGACAACATTCCTGGCGAGTTGGCCTCTACGTCTCCGTGGAACCTTCATATACATCAATAACGTAATACAACCTAACCTAACCCAACCTATCATCTCGGCGGTAATATTTGACATCATTCCTGTCGAGTTGGCCTCTACGTCTCTGTGGGACTTTTATATACATTAATAACGTAATTTAACCTAACCTAACCCAACCTAACATCTCGGCGGTAATATTTGACAACATTCCTGGTCAGTTGGCCTCTACGTCTCCGTGGAACCTTCATGTACATCAATAACGTAATATAACCTAACCTAACCCAACCTATCATCTCGGCGGTAATATTTGACAACATTCCTGGTCAGTTGGCCTCGGCGTCTCCGTGAAACCTTCATATACATCAGTAACGTAATATAACCTAACCTAACCCAACGTATCATCTCGGCGGTAATATTCGGCAACATTCCTGGAGTGTTGGTCTCTACGTCTCCGTGGGATCTTCATATACATAAATAACGTAATATAACCTAACCTAACCCAACCTATCATCTCGGCGGTAATATTTGACAACATTCCTGGCGAGTCGGCCTCTACGTCTCCGTGCGACCTTCATATACATCAATAACGTAATATAACGTAACCTAACCCAACCTATCATCTCCGCACTAATATTTGACAACATTCCAGGCGAGTTGGCCTCTACGTCTCCGTGGGAATTTTATATACATCAATAACGTAATATCACCTAACCTAACCCAACCTATCATCTCGGCGGTTATATTTGAAAACATTCCTGTCGAGTTGGCCTCTACGTCTCCGTGGAACCTTCATATACATAAATAACGTAATATAACCTAACCTAACCCAACCTATCATCTCGGCGGTAATATTTGACAACATTCCTGGCGAGTTGGCCTCTACGCTTCCGTGGAACCTTCATATACATAAATAACGTAATATAACGTAACCTAACCCAACCTATCATCTCGGCACTAATATTTGACAACATTCCAGGCGAGTTGGCTTCTACGTCTCCGTGGGACTTTTATATACATCAAAACGTAATTTAACCTAACCTAAACCTACGTAACATCTCGGCGGTAATATTTGACAACATTCCTGGCGAGTTGGCCTCTACGTCTCCGTGGGACTTTTATATACATCAAGAACGTAATTTAACCTAACCTAAACCTACGTAACATCTAGGCGGTAATATTTGACAACATTACTGGCTTGATGGCCTCTACGTCTCCGTGCGACCTTCATATACATCAATAACATAATATTACCTAACCTAACCCAACCTAACATCTCGGCGGTAATATTTGACAACATTCCTGGCGAGTTGGCCTCTACGTCTCCGTGGGACCTTCATATACATCAATAACGTAATATAACCTAACCTAACCCAACCTAAGATCTCGGCACTAATATTTGACAACATTCCAGGCGAGTTGGCTTCTACGTCTCCGTGGGAATTTTATATACATCAATAACGTAATATAACCTAACCTAACCCAACCTAACGTCTCGGCACTAATATTTGACAACATTCTTGGCGAGTTGGCCTCTACCTCTCCGTGAGACCTTCATATACATCAATAACGTAATATAATCTAACCTAACCCAACCTATCATCTCGGCGGTAATATTTGACAACATTCCTGGTCAGTTGGCCTCTACGTCTCCGTGGAACCTTCATGTACATCAATAACGTAATATAACCTAACCTAACCCAACCTATCATCTCGGCGGTTATATTTGAAAACATTCCTGTCGAGTTGGCCTCTACGTCTCCGTGGAACCTTCATATACATAAATAACGTAATATAACGTAACCTAACCCAACCTATCATCTCGGCACTAATATTTGACAACATTCGAGGCGAGTTGGCTTCTACGTCTCCGTGGGAGTTTTATATACATCAAAACGTAATTTAAACTAACCTAAACCTACGTAACATCTCGGCACTAATATTTGACAACATTCCTGGCGAGTTGGCCTCTACATCTCCGTGAGACCTTCATATACATCAATAGCGTAATATAATCTAACCTAACCCAACCTATCATCTCGGCGGTAATACTTGACAACATTCCTGGCGAGTTGGCCTCTACGTCTCCGTGGAACCTTCATATACATCAATAACGTAATACAACCTAACCTAACCCAACCTATCATCTCGGCGGTAATATTTGACATCATTCCTGTCGAGTTGGCCTCTACGTCTCTGTGGGACTTTTATATACATTAATAACGTAATTTAACCTAACCTAACCCAACCTAACATCTCGGCGGTAATATTTGACAACATTTCTGGTCAGTTGGCCTCTACGTCTCCGTGGAACCTTCATGTACATCAATAACGTAATATAACCTAACCTAACCCAACCTATCATCTCGGCGGTAATATTCGGCAACATTCCTGGAGTGTTGGTCTCTACGTCTCCGTGGGATCTTCATATACATCAATAACGTAATATAACCAAACCTAAACCAACCTATCATCTCGGCGGTAATATTTGACAACATTCCTGGCGAGTCGGCCTCTACGTCTCCGTGCGACCTTCATATACATCAATAACGTAATATAACGTAACCTAACCCAACCTATCATCTCGGCACTAATATTTGACAACATTCCAGGCGAGTTGGCCTCTACGTCTCCGTGGGAATTTTATATACATCAATAACGTAATATCACCTAACCTAACCCAACCTATCATCTCGGCGGTTATATTTGAAAACATTCCTGTCGAGTTGGCCTCTACGTCTCCGTGGAACCTTCATATACATAAATAACGTAATATAACCTAACCTAACCCAACCTATCATCTCGGCGGTAATATTTGACAACATTCCTGGCGAGTTGGCCTCTACGCTTCCGTGGAACCTTCATATACATAAATAACGTAATATAACGTAACCTAACCCAACCTATCATCTCGGCACTAATATTTGACAACATTCCAGGCGAGTTGGCTTCTACGTCTCCGTGGGACTTTTATATACATCCAAACGTAATTTAACCTAACCTAAACCTACGTAACATCTCGGCGGTAATATTTGACAACATTCCTGGCGAGTTGGCCTCTACGTCTCCGTGGGACTTTTATATACATCAAGAACGTAATTTAACCTAACCTAAACCTACGTAACATCTAGGCGGTAATATTTGACAACATTACTGGCTTGATGGCCTCTACGTCTCCGTGCGACCTTCATATACATCAATAACATAATATTACCTAACCTAACCCAACCTAACATCTCGGCGGTAATATTTGACAACATTCCTGGCGAGTTGGCCTCTACGTCTCCGTGGGACCTTCATATACATCAATAACGTAATATAACCTAACCTAACCCAACCTAAGATCTCGGCACTAATATTTGACAACATTCCAGGCGAGTTGGCTTCTACGTCTCCGTGGGAATTTTATATACATCAATAACGTAATATAACCTAACCTAACCCAACCTAACGTCTCGGCACTAATATTTGACAACATTCTTGGCGAGTTGGCCTCTACCTCTCCGTGAGACCTTCATATACATCAATAACGTAATATAATCTAACCTAACCCAACCTATCATCTCGGCGGTAATATTTGACAACATTCCTGGTCAGTTGGCCTCTACGTCTCCGTGGAACCTTCATGTACATCAATAACGTAATATAACCTAACCTAACCCAACCTATCATCTCGGCGGTTATATTTGAAAACATTCCTGTCGAGTTGGCCTCTACGTCTCCGTGGAACCTTCATATACATAAATAACGTAATATAACGTAACCTAACCCAACCTATCATCTCGGCACTAATATTTGACAACATTCGAGGCGAGTTGGCTTCTACGTCTCCGTGGGACTTTTATATACATCAAAACGTAATTTAAACTAACCTAAACCTACGTAACATCTCGGCACTAATATTTGACAACATTCCTGGCGAGTTGGCCTCTACATCTCCGTGAGACCTTCATATACATCAATAGCGTAATATAATCTAACCTAACCCAACCTATCATCTCGGCGGTAATACTTGACAACATTCCTGGCGAGTTGGCCTCTACGTCTCCGTGGAACCTTCATATACATCAATAACGTAATACAACCTAACCTAACCCAACCTATCATCTCGGCGGTAATATTTGACATCATTCCTGTCGAGTTGGCCTCTACGTCTCTGTGGGACTTTTATATACATTAATAACGTAATTTAACCTAACCTAACCCAACCTAACATCTCGGCGGTAATATTTGACAACATTTCTGGTCAGTTGGCCTCTACGTCTCCGTGGAACCTTCATGTACATCAATAACGTAATATAACCTAACCTAACCCAACCTATCATCTCGGCGGTAATATTTGACAACATTCCTGGTCAGTTGGCCTCGGCGTCTCCGTGAAACCTTCATATACATCAGTAACGTAATATAACCTAACCTAACCCAACCTATCATCTCGGCGGTAATATTCGGCAACATTCCTGGAGTGTTGGTCTCTACGTCTCCGTGGGATCTTCATATACATCAATAACGTAATATAACCAAACCTAAACCAACCTATCATCTCGGCGGTAATATTTGACAACATTCCTGGCGAGTCGGCCTCTACGTCTCCGTGCGACCTTCATATACATCAATAACGTAATATAACGTAACCTAACCCAACCTATCATCTCGGCACTAATATTTGACAACATTCCAGGCGAGTTGGCCTCTACGTCTCCGTGGGAATTTTATATACATCAATAACGTAATATAACCTAACCTAACCCAACCTAACATCTCGGCACTAATATTTGACAACATTCCTGGCGAGTTGGCCTCTACCTCTCCGTGAGACCTTCATATACATCAATAACGTAATATAATCTAACCTAACCCAACCTGTCATCTCGGCGGTAATATTTGACAACATTCCTGGTCCGTTGGCCTCTGCGTCTCCGTGGAACCTTCATATACATCAATAACTTAATATAACCTAACCTAACCCAACCTATCATCTCGGCGGTAATATTTGACAACATTCCTGGCGAGTTGGCCTCTACGTCTCCGTGGGACTTTTATATACATCAATAACGTAATTTAACCTAACCTAAACCTACGTAACATCTCGGCGGTAATATTTGACAACATTCCTGGCTTGATGGCCTCTACGTCTCCGTGGGACCTTCATATACATCAATAACGTAATATAACCTAACCTAACCCAACCTATCATCTCGGCGGTAATATTTGACATCATTCCTGGCGAGTTGGCCTCTACGCCTCCGTGGGACTTTTATATACATCAAAACGTAATTTACCCTAACCTAACCCAACGTATCATCTCGGCGGTAATATTCGGCAACATTCCTGGAGTGTTGGTCTCTACGTCTCCGTGGGATCTTCATATACATCAATAACGTAATATAACCAAACCTAAACCAACCTATCATCTCGGCGGTAATATTTGACAACATTCCTGGCGAGTCGGCCTCTACGTCTCCGTGGGACTTTTATATACATCAATAACGTAATTTAACCTAACCTAACCCAACCTAAGATCTCGGCGGTAATATTTGACAACATTCCTGGCGAGTTGGACTCTACGTCTCCGTGAGACCTTCATATACATCAATAACGTAATATAATCTAACCTAACCCAACCTATCCTCTCGGCAGTAATATTTGACAACATTCCAGGCGAGTTGGCCTCTACGTCTCCGTGGGAATTTTATATACATCAATAACGTAATATAACCTAACCTAACCCAACCTAACATCTCGGCACTAATATTTGACAACATTCCTGGCGAGTTGGCCTCTACCTCTCCGTGAGACCTTCATATACATCAATAACGTAATATAATCTAACCTAACCCAACCTGTCATCTCGGCGGTAATATTTGACAACATTCCTGGTCCGTTGGCCTCTGCGTCTCCGTGGAACCTTCATATACATCAATAACTTAATATAACCTAACCTAACCCAACCTATCATCTCGGCGGTAATATTTGACAACATTCCTGGCGAGTTGGCCTCTACGTCTCCGTGGGACTTTTATATACATCAATAACGTAATTTAACCTAACCTAAACCTACGTAACATCTCGGCGGTAATATTTGACAACATTCCTGGCTTGATGGCCTCTACGTCTCCGTGGGACCTTCATATACATCAATAACGTAATATAACCTAACCTAACCCAACCTATCATCTCGGCGGTAATATTTGACATCATCCCTGGCGAGTTGGCCTCTACGCCTCCGTGGGACTTTTATATACATCAAAACGTAATTTACCCTAACCTAACCCAACGTATCACCTCGGCGGTAATATTCGGCAACATTCCTGGAGTAGTGGTCTCTACGTCTCCGTGGGATCTTCAGATACATCAATAACGTAATATAACCAAACCTAAACCAACCTATCATCTCGGCGGTAATATTTGACAACATTCCTGGCGAGTCGGCCTCTACGTCTCCGTGCGACCTTCATATACATCAATAACGTAATATAACGTAACCTAACCCAACCTATCATCTCCGCACTAATATTTGACAACATTCCAGGCGAGTTGGCCTCTACGTCTCCGTGGGAATTTTATATACATCAATAACGTAATATCACCTAACCTAACCCAACCTATCATCTCGGCGGTTATATTTGAAAACATTCCTGTCGAGTTGGCCTCCACGTCTCCGTGGAACCTTCATATACATAAATAACGTAATATAACCTAACCTAACCCAACCTATCATCTCCGCGGTAATTTTTGACAACATTCCTGGCGAGCTGGCCTCTACGCTTCCGTGGGACTTTTATATACATCAAAACGTAATTTACCCTAACCTAACCCAACGTATCATCTCGGCGGTAATATTCGGCAACATTCCTCGAGTGTGGGTCTCTACGTCTCCGTGGGACCTTCATATACATCAATAACGTGATATAACCAAACCTAAAACAACCTATCATCTCGGCGGTAATATTTGACAACATTCCTGGCGAGTCGGCCTCTACGTCTCCGTGCGACCTTCATATACATCAATAACGTAACATAACGTAACCTAACCCAACCTAAGATCTCGGCACTAATATTTGACAACATTCCAGGCGAGTTGGCCTCTACCTCTCCGTGAGACCTTCATATACATCAATAACGTAATATAATCTAACCTAACCCAACCTATCATCTCGGCGGTAATATTTGACAACATTCCAGGCGAGTTGGCCTCTACGTCTCCGTGGGAATTTTATATACATCAATAACGTAATATAACCTAACCTAACCCAACCTAACGTCTCGGCACTAATATTTGACAACATTCTTGGCGAGTTGGCCTCTACCTCTCCGTGAGACCTTCATATACATCAATAACGTAATATAATCTAACCTAACCCAACCTATCATCTCGGCGGTAATATTTGACAACATTCCTGGTCAGTTGGCCTCTACGTCTCCGTGGAACCTTCATGTACATCAATAACGTAATATAACCTAACCTAACCCAACCTATCATCTCGGCGGTTATATTTGAAAACATTCCTGTCGAGTTGGCCTCTACGTCTCCGTGGAACCTTCATATACATAAATAACGTAATATAACGTAACCTAACCCAACCTATCATCTCGGCGGTAATATTTGACAACATTCCTGGCGAGTTGGCCTCTACGTCTCCGTGGGACTTTTATATACATCAATAACGTAATTTAACCTAACCTAAACCTACGTAACATCTCGGCGGTAATATTTGACAACATTCCTGGCTTGATGGCCTCTACGTCTCCGTGGGA
This sequence comes from Xylocopa violacea, assembly GCA_963969225.1. Taxonomy (NCBI): domain Eukaryota; kingdom Metazoa; phylum Arthropoda; class Insecta; order Hymenoptera; family Apidae; genus Xylocopa; species Xylocopa violacea. The sequence goes on along the minus strand of CAXAJV010000755.1, from coordinate 542,868 downwards.
CCTTCATATACATCAATAACGTAATATAACCTAACCTAACCCAACCTATCATCTCGGCGGTAATATTTGACATCATTCCTGGCGAGTTGGCCTCTACGCCTCCGTGGGACTTTTATATACATCAAAACGTAATTTACCCTAACCTAACCCAACGTATCATCTCGGCGGTAATATTCGGCAACATTCCTGGAGTGTTGGTCTCTACGTCTCCGTGGGATCTTCATATACATCAATAACGTAATATAACCAAACCTAAACCAACCTATCATCTCGGCGGTAATATTTGACAACATTCCTGGCGAGTCGGCCTCTACGTCTCCGTGGGACTTTTATATACATCAATAACGTAATTTAACCTAACCTAACCCAACCTAAGATCTCGGCGGTAATATTTGACAACATTCCTGGCGAGTTGGACTCTACGTCTCCGTGAGACCTTCATATACATCAATAACGTAATATAATCTAACCTAACCCAACCTATCCTCTCGGCAGTAATATTTGACAACATTCCAGGCGAGTTGGCCTCTACGTCTCCGTGGGAATTTTATATACATCAATAACGTAATATAACCTAACCTAACCCAACCTAACATCTCGGCACTAATATTTGACAACATTCCTGGCGAGTTGGCCTCTACCTCTCCGTGAGACCTTCATATACATCAATAACGTAATATAATCTAACCTAACCCAACCTGTCATCTCGGCGGTAATATTTGACAACATTCCTGGTCCGTTGGCCTCTGCGTCTCCGTGGAACCTTCATATACATCAATAACTTAATATAACCTAACCTAACCCAACCTATCATCTCGGCGGTAATATTTGACAACATTCCTGGCGAGTTGGCCTCTACGTCTCCGTGGGACTTTTATATACATCAAGAACGTAATTTAACCTAACCTAAACCTACGTAACATCTAGGCGGTAATATTTGACAACATTACTGGCTTGATGGCCTCTACGTCTCCGTGCGACCTTCATATACATCAATAACATAATATTACCTAACCTAACCCAACCTAACATCTCGGCGGTAATATTTGACAACATTCCTGGCGAGTTGGCCTCTACGTCTCCGTGGGACCTTCATATACATCAATAACGTAATATAACCTAACCTAACCCAACCTAAGATCTCGGCACTAATATTTGACAACATTCCAGGCGAGTTGGCTTCTACGTCTCCGTGGGAATTTTATATACATCAATAACGTAATATAACCTAACCTAACCCAACCTAACGTCTCGGCACTAATATTTGACAACATTCTTGGCGAGTTGGCCTCTACCTCTCCGTGAGACCTTCATATACATCAATAACGTAATATAATCTAACCTAACCCAACCTATCATCTCGGCGGTAATATTTGACAACATTCCTGGTCAGTTGGCCTCTACGTCTCCGTGGAACCTTCATGTACATCAATAACGTAATATAACCTAACCTAACCCAACCTATCATCTCGGCGGTTATATTTGAAAACATTCCTGTCGAGTTGGCCTCTACGTCTCCGTGGAACCTTCATATACATAAATAACGTAATATAACGTAACCTAACCCAACCTATCATCTCGGCACTAATATTTGACAACATTCGAGGCGAGTTGGCTTCTACGTCTCCGTGGGACTTTTATATACATCAAAACGTAATTTAAACTAACCTAAACCTACGTAACATCTCGGCACTAATATTTGACAACATTCCTGGCGAGTTGGCCTCTACATCTCCGTGAGACCTTCATATACATCAATAGCGTAATATAATCTAACCTAACCCAACCTATCATCTCGGCGGTAATACTTGACAACATTCCTGGCGAGTTGGCCTCTACGTCTCCGTGGAACCTTCATATACATCAATAACGTAATACAACCTAACCTAACCCAACCTATCATCTCGGCGGTAATATTTGACATCATTCCTGTCGAGTTGGCCTCTACGTCTCTGTGGGACTTTTATATACATTAATAACGTAATTTAACCTAACCTAACCCAACCTAACATCTCGGCGGTAATATTTGACAACATTTCTGGTCAGTTGGCCTCTACGTCTCCGTGGAACCTTCATGTACATCAATAACGTAATATAACCTAACCTAACCCAACCTATCATCTCGGCGGTAATATTTGACAACATTCCTGGTCAGTTGGCCTCGGCGTCTCCGTGAAACCTTCATATACATCAGTAACGTAATATAACCTAACCTAACCCAACCTATCATCTCGGCGGTAATATTCGGCAACATTCCTGGAGTGTTGGTCTCTACGTCTCCGTGGGATCTTCATATACATCAATAACGTAATATAACCAAACCTAAACCAACCTATCATCTCGGCGGTAATATTTGACAACATTCCTGGCGAGTCGGCCTCTACGTCTCCGTGCGACCTTCATATACATCAATAACGTAATATAACGTAACCTAACCCAACCTATCATCTCGGCACTAATATTTGACAACATTCCAGGCGAGTTGGCCTCTACGTCTCCGTGGGAATTTTATATACATCAATAACGTAATATAACCTAACCTAACCCAACCTAACATCTCGGCACTAATATTTGACAACATTCCTGGCGAGTTGGCCTCTACCTCTCCGTGAGACCTTCATATACATCAATAACGTAATATAATCTAACCTAACCCAACCTGTCATCTCGGCGGTAATATTTGACAACATTCCTGGTCCGTTGGCCTCTGCGTCTCCGTGGAACCTTCATATACATCAATAACTTAATATAACCTAACCTAACCCAACCTATCATCTCGGCGGTAATATTTGACAACATTCCTGGCGAGTTGGCCTCTACGTCTCCGTGGGACTTTTATATACATCAATAACGTAATTTAACCTAACCTAAACCTACGTAACATCTCGGCGGTAATATTTGACAACATTCCTGGCTTGATGGCCTCTACGTCTCCGTGGGACCTTCATATACATCAATAACGTAATATAACCTAACCTAACCCAACCTATCATCTCGGCGGTAATATTTGACATCATTCCTGGCGAGTTGGCCTCTACGCCTCCGTGGGACTTTTATATACATCAAAACGTAATTTACCCTAACCTAACCCAACGTATCATCTCGGCGGTAATATTCGGCAACATTCCTGGAGTGTTGGTCTCTACGTCTCCGTGGGATCTTCATATACATCAATAACGTAATATAACCAAACCTAAACCAACCTATCATCTCGGCGGTAATATTTGACAACATTCCTGGCGAGTCGGCCTCTACGTCTCCGTGGGACTTTTATATACATCAATAACGTAATTTAACCTAACCTAACCCAACCTAAGATCTCGGCGGTAATATTTGACAACATTCCTGGCGAGTTGGACTCTACGTCTCCGTGAGACCTTCATATACATCAATAACGTAATATAATCTAACCTAACCCAACCTATCCTCTCGGCAGTAATATTTGACAACATTCCAGGCGAGTTGGCCTCTACGTCTCCGTGGGAATTTTATATACATCAATAACGTAATATAACCTAACCTAACCCAACCTAACATCTCGGCACTAATATTTGACAACATTCCTGGCGAGTTGGCCTCTACCTCTCCGTGAGACCTTCATATACATCAATAACGTAATATAATCTAACCTAACCCAACCTGTCATCTCGGCGGTAATATTTGACAACATTCCTGGTCCGTTGGCCTCTGCGTCTCCGTGGAACCTTCATATACATCAATAACTTAATATAACCTAACCTAACCCAACCTATCATCTCGGCGGTAATATTTGACAACATTCCTGGCGAGTTGGCCTCTACGTCTCCGTGGGACTTTTATATACATCAATAACGTAATTTAACCTAACCTAAACCTACGTAACATCTCGGCGGTAATATTTGACAACATTCCTGGCTTGATGGCCTCTACGTCTCCGTGGGACCTTCATATACATCAATAACGTAATATAACCTAACCTAACCCAACCTATCATCTCGGCGGTAATATTTGACATCATCCCTGGCGAGTTGGCCTCTACGCCTCCGTGGGACTTTTATATACATCAAAACGTAATTTACCCTAACCTAACCCAACGTATCACCTCGGCGGTAATATTCGGCAACATTCCTGGAGTAGTGGTCTCTACGTCTCCGTGGGATCTTCAGATACATCAATAACGTAATATAACCAAACCTAAACCAACCTATCATCTCGGCGGTAATATTTGACAACATTCCTGGCGAGTCGGCCTCTACGTCTCCGTGCGACCTTCATATACATCAATAACGTAATATAACGTAACCTAACCCAACCTATCATCTCCGCACTAATATTTGACAACATTCCAGGCGAGTTGGCCTCTACGTCTCCGTGGGAATTTTATATACATCAATAACGTAATATCACCTAACCTAACCCAACCTATCATCTCGGCGGTTATATTTGAAAACATTCCTGTCGAGTTGGCCTCCACGTCTCCGTGGAACCTTCATATACATAAATAACGTAATATAACCTAACCTAACCCAACCTATCATCTCCGCGGTAATTTTTGACAACATTCCTGGCGAGCTGGCCTCTACGCTTCCGTGGGACTTTTATATACATCAAAACGTAATTTACCCTAACCTAACCCAACGTATCATCTCGGCGGTAATATTCGGCAACATTCCTCGAGTGTGGGTCTCTACGTCTCCGTGGGACCTTCATATACATCAATAACGTGATATAACCAAACCTAAAACAACCTATCATCTCGGCGGTAATATTTGACAACATTCCTGGCGAGTCGGCCTCTACGTCTCCGTGCGACCTTCATATACATCAATAACGTAACATAACGTAACCTAACCCAACCTAAGATCTCGGCACTAATATTTGACAACATTCCAGGCGAGTTGGCCTCTACCTCTCCGTGAGACCTTCATATACATCAATAACGTAATATAATCTAACCTAACCCAACCTATCATCTCGGCGGTAATATTTGACAACATTCCAGGCGAGTTGGCCTCTACGTCTCCGTGGGAATTTTATATACATCAATAACGTAATATAACCTAACCTAACCCAACCTAACGTCTCGGCACTAATATTTGACAACATTCTTGGCGAGTTGGCCTCTACCTCTCCGTGAGACCTTCATATACATCAATAACGTAATATAATCTAACCTAACCCAACCTATCATCTCGGCGGTAATATTTGACAACATTCCTGGTCAGTTGGCCTCTACGTCTCCGTGGAACCTTCATGTACATCAATAACGTAATATAACCTAACCTAACCCAACCTATCATCTCGGCGGTTATATTTGAAAACATTCCTGTCGAGTTGGCCTCTACGTCTCCGTGGAACCTTCATATACATAAATAACGTAATATAACGTAACCTAACCCAACCTATCATCTCGGCGGTAATATTTGACAACATTCCTGGCGAGTTGGCCTCTACGTCTCCGTGGGACTTTTATATACATCAATAACGTAATTTAACCTAACCTAAACCTACGTAACATCTCGGCGGTAATATTTGACAACATTCCTGGCTTGATGGCCTCTACGTCTCCGTGGGACCTTCATATACATCAATAACGTAATATAACCTAACCTAACCCAACCTATCATCTCGGCGGTAATATTTGACATCATTCCTGGCGAGTTGGCCTCTACGCCTCCGTGGGACTTTTATATACATCAAAACGTAATTTACCCTAACCTAACCCAACGTATCATCTCGGCGGTAATATTCGGCAACATTCCTGGAGTGTTGGTCTCTACGTCTCCGTGGGATCTTCATATACATCAATAACGTAATATAACCAAACCTAAACCAACCTATCATCTCGGCGGTAATATTTGACAACATTCCTGGCGAGTCGGCCTCTACGTCTCCGTGGGACTTTTATATACATCAATAACGTAATTTAACCTAACCTAACCCAACCTAAGATCTCGGCGGTAATATTTGACAACATTCCTGGCGAGTTGGACTCTACGTCTCCGTGAGACCTTCATATACATCAATAACGTAATATAATCTAACCTAACCCAACCTATCCTCTCGGCAGTAATATTTGACAACATTCCAGGCGAGTTGGCCTCTACGTCTCCGTGGGAATTTTATATACATCAATAACGTAATATAACCTAACCTAACCCAACCTAACATCTCGGCACTAATATTTGACAACATTCCTGGCGAGTTGGCCTCTACCTCTCCGTGAGACCTTCATATACATCAATAACGTAATATAATCTAACCTAACCCAACCTGTCATCTCGGCGGTAATATTTGACAACATTCCTGGTCCGTTGGCCTCTGCGTCTCCGTGGAACCTTCATATACATCAATAACTTAATATAACCTAACCTAACCCAACCTATCATCTCGGCGGTAATATTTGACAACATTCCTGGCGAGTTGGCCTCTACGTCTCCGTGGGACTTTTATATACATCAATAACGTAATTTAACCTAACCTAAACCTACGTAACATCTCGGCGGTAATATTTGACAACATTCCTGGCTTGATGGCCTCTACGTCTCCGTGGGACCTTCATATACATCAATAACGTAATATAACCTAACCTAACCCAACCTATCATCTCGGCGGTAATATTTGACATCATCCCTGGCGAGTTGGCCTCTACGCCTCCGTGGGACTTTTATATACATCAAAACGTAATTTACCCTAACCTAACCCAACGTATCACCTCGGCGGTAATATTCGGCAACATTCCTGGAGTAGTGGTCTCTACGTCTCCGTGGGATCTTCAGATACATCAATAACGTAATATAACCAAACCTAAACCAACCTATCATCTCGGCGGTAATATTTGACAACATTCCTGGCGAGTCGGCCTCTACGTCTCCGTGCGACCTTCATATACATCAATAACGTAATATAACGTAACCTAACCCAACCTATCATCTCCGCACTAATATTTGACAACATTCCAGGCGAGTTGGCCTCTACGTCTCCGTGGGAATTTTATATACATCAATAACGTAATATCACCTAACCTAACCCAACCTATCATCTCGGCGGTTATATTTGAAAACATTCCTGTCGAGTTGGCCTCCACGTCTCCGTGGAACCTTCATATACATAAATAACGTAATATAACCTAACCTAACCCAACCTATCATCTCCGCGGTAATTTTTGACAACATTCCTGGCGAGCTGGCCTCTACGCTTCCGTGGGACTTTTATATACATCAAAACGTAATTTACCCTAACCTAACCCAACGTATCATCTCGGCGGTAATATTCGGCAACATTCCTCGAGTGTGGGTCTCTACGTCTCCGTGGGACCTTCATATACATCAATAACGTGATATAACCAAACCTAAAACAACCTATCATCTCGGCGGTAATATTTGACAACATTCCTGGCGAGTCGGCCTCTACGTCTCCGTGCGACCTTCATATACATCAATAACGTAACATAACGTAACCTAACCCAACCTAAGATCTCGGCACTAATATTTGACAACATTCCAGGCGAGTTGGCCTCTACCTCTCCGTGAGACCTTCATATACATCAATAACGTAATATAATCTAACCTAACCCAACCTATCATCTCGGCGGTAATATTTGACAACATTCCAGGCGAGTTGGCCTCTACGTCTCCGTGGGAATTTTATATACATCAATAACGTAATATAACCTAACCTAACCCAACCTAACGTCTCGGCACTAATATTTGACAACATTCTTGGCGAGTTGGCCTCTACCTCTCCGTGAGACCTTCATATACATCAATAACGTAATATAATCTAACCTAACCCAACCTATCATCTCGGCGGTAATATTTGACAACATTCCTGGTCAGTTGGCCTCTACGTCTCCGTGGAACCTTCATGTACATCAATAACGTAATATAACCTAACCTAACCCAACCTATCATCTCGGCGGTTATATTTGAAAACATTCCTGTCGAGTTGGCCTCTACGTCTCCGTGGAACCTTCATATACATAAATAACGTAATATAACGTAACCTAACCCAACCTATCATCTCGGCACTAATATTTGACAACATTCCAGGCGAGTTGGCTTCTACGTCTCCCTGGGACTTTTATATACATCAAAACGTAATTTAACCTAACCTAAACCTACGTAACATCTCGGCACTAATATTTGACAACATTCCTGGCGAGTTGGCCTCTACATCTCCGTGAGACCTTCATATACATCAATAGCGTAATATAATCTAACCTAACCCAACCTATCATCTCGGCGGTAATACTTGACAACATTCCTGGCGAGTTGGCCTCTACGTCTCCGTGGAACCTTCATATACATCAATAACGTAATACAACCTAACCTAACCCAACCTATCATCTCGGCGGTAATATTTGACATCATTCCTGTCGAGTTGGCCTCTACGTCTCTGTGGGACTTTTATATACATTAATAACGTAATTTAACCTAACCTAACCCAACCTAACATCTCGGCGGTAATATTTGACAACATTCCTGGTCAGTTGGCCTCTACGTCTCCGTGGAACCTTCATGTACATCAATAACGTAATATAACCTAACCTAACCCAACCTATCATCTCGGCGGTAATATTTGACAACATTCCTGGTAAGTTGGCCTCTACGTCTCCGTGGGAATTTTATATACATCAATAACGTAATATAACCTAACCTAACCCAACCTAACATCTCGGCACTAATATTTGACAACATTCCTGGCGAGTTGGCCTCTACCTCTCCGTGAGACCTTCATATACATCAATAACGTAATATAATCTAACCTAACCCAACCTGTCATCTCGGCGGTAATATTTGACAACATTCCTGGTCCGTTGGCCTCTGCGTCTCCGTGGAACCTTCATATACATCAATAACTTAATATAACCTAACCTAACCCAACCTATCATCTCGGCGGTAATATTTGACAACATTCCTGGCGAGTTGGCCTCTACGTCTCCGTGGGACTTTTATATACATCAATAACGTAATTTAACCTAACCTAAACCTACGTAACATCTCGGCGGTAATATTTGACAACATTCCTGGCTTGATGGCCTCTACGTCTCCGTGGGACCTTCATATACATCAATAACGTAATATAACCTAACCTAACCCAACCTATCATCTCGGCGGTAATATTTGACATCATCCCTGGCGAGTTGGCCTCTACGCCTCCGTGGGACTTTTATATACATCAAAACGTAATTTACCCTAACCTAACCCAACGTATCATCTCGGCGGTAATATTCGGCAACATTCCTGTAGTGTTGGTCTCTACGTCTCCGTGGGATCTTCATATACATCAATAACGTAATATAACCAAACCTAAACCAACCTATCATCTCGGCGGTAATATTTGACAACATTCTTGGCGAGTCGGCCTCTACGTCTCCGTGCGACCTTCATATACATCAATAACGTAATATAACGTAACCTAACCCAACCTATCATCTCCGCACTAATATTTGACAACATTCCAGGCGAGTTGGCCTCTACGTCTCCGTGGGAATTTTATATACATCAATAACGTAATATCACCTAACCTAACCCAACCTATCATCTCGGCGGTTATATTTGAAAACATTCCTGTCGAGTTGGCCTCTACGTCTCCGTGGAACCTTCATATACATAAATAACTTAATATAACCTAACCTAACCCAACCTATCATCTCGGCGGTAATATTTGACAACATTCCTGGCGAGTTGGCCTCTACGTCTCCGTGGGGCCTTCATATACATCAATAACGTAATATAACCTAACCTAACCCAACCTAAGATCTCGGCACTAATATTTGACAACATTCCAGGCGAGTTGGCCTCTACGTCTCCGTGGGAATTTTATATACATCAATAACGTAATATAACCTAACCTAACCCAACCTAACGTCTCGGCACTAATATTTGACAACATTCTTGGCGAGTTGGCCTCTACCTCTCCGTGAGACCTTCATATACATCAATAACGTAATATAATCTAACCTAACCCAACCTATCATCTCGGCGGTAATATTTGATATCATTCCTGTCGAGTTGGCCTCTACGTCTCTGTGGGACTTTTATATACATTAATAACGTAATTTAACCTAACCTAACCCAACCTAACATCTCGGCGGTAATATTTGACAACATTCCTGGTCAGTTGGCCTCTACGTCTCCGTGGAACCTTCATGTACATCAATAACGTAATATAACCTAACCTAACCCAACCTATCATCTCGGCGGTAATATTTGACAACATTCCTGGTCAGTTGGCCTCGGCGTCTCCGTGAAACCTTCATATACATCAGTAACGTAATATAACCTAACCTAACCCAACCTATCATCTCGGCGGTAATATTCGGCAACATTCCTGGATTGTTGGTCTCTACGTCTCCGTGGGATCTTCATATACATCAATAACGTAATATAACCAAACCTAAACCAACCTATCATCTCGGCGGTAATATTTGACAACATTCCTGGCGAGTCGGCCTCTACGTCTCCGTGCGACCTTCATATACATCAATAACGTAATATAACGTAACCTAACCCAACCTATCATCTCGGCACTAATATTTGACAACATTCCAGGCGAGTTGGCCTCTACGTCTCCGTGGGAATTTTATATACATCAATAACGTAATATAACCTAACCTAACCCAACCTAACATCTCGGCACTAATATTTGACAACATTCCTGGCGAGTTGGCCTCTACGACTCCGTGGGACTTTTATATACATCAAGAACGTAATTTAACCTAACCTAAACCTACGTAACATCTAGGCGGTAATATTTGACAACATTACTGGCTTGATGGCCTCTACGTCTCCGTGCGACCTTCATATACATCAATAACATAATATTACCTAACCTAACCCAACCTATCATCTCGGCACTAATATTTGACAACATTCCAGGCGAGTTGGCCTCTACGTCTCCGTGGGAATTTTATATACATCAATAACGTAATATAACCTAACCTAACCCAACCTATCATCTCGGCGGTAATATTTGACATCATTCCTGGCGAGTTGGCCTCTACGCCTCCGTGTGACTTTTATATACATCAAAACGTAATTTACCCTAACCTAACCCAACGTATCATCTCGGCGGTAATATTCGGCAACATTCCTGGAGTGTTGGTCTCTACGTCTCCGTGAGACCTTCATATACATCAATAACGTAATATAATCTAACCTAACCCAACCTGTCATCTCGGCGGTAATATTTGACAACATTCCTGGCGAGTCGGCCTCTACGTCTCCGTGCGACCTTCATATACATCAATAACGTAATATAACGTAACCTAACCCAACCTATCATCGCCGCACTAATATTTGACAACATTCCAGGCGAGTTGGCCTCTACGTCTCCGTGGGAATTTTATATACATCAATAACGTAATATCACCTAACCTAACCCAACCTATCATCTCGGCGGTTATATTTGAAAACATTCCTGTCGAGTTGGCCTCTACGTCTCCGTGGAACCTTCATATACATAAATAACGTAATATAACCTAACCTAACCCAACCTATCATCTCGGCACTAATATTTGACAACATTCCAGGCGAGTTGGCCTCTACGTCTCCGTGGGAATTTTATATACATCAATAACGTAATATAACCTAACCTAACCCAACCTAACATCTCGGCGGTAATATTTGACAACATTCCTGGCGAGTTGGCCTCTACGTCTCCGTGGGGCCTTCATATACATCAATAACGTAATATAACCTAACCTAACCCAACCTAAGATCTCGGCACTAATATTTGACAACATTCCAGGCGAGTTGGCCTCTACGTCTCCGTGGGAATTTTATATACATCAATAACGTAATATAACCTAACCTAACCCAACCTAACGTCTCGGCACTAATATTTGACAACATTCTTGGCGAGTTGGCCTCTACCTCTCCGTGAGACCTTCATATACATCAATAACGTAATATAATCTAACCTAACCCAACCTATCATCTCGGCGGTAATATTTGATATCATTCCTGTCGAGTTGGCCTCTACGTCTCTGTGGGACTTTTATATACATTAATAACGTAATTTAACCTAACCTAACCCAACCTAACATCTCGGCGGTAATATTTGACAACATTCCTGGTCAGTTGGCCTCTACGTCTCCGTGGAACCTTCATGTACATCAATAACGTAATATAACCTAACCTAACCCAACCTATCATCTCGGCGGTAATATTTGACAACATTCCTGGTCAGTTGGCCTCGGCGTCTCCGTGAAACCTTCATATACATCAGTAACGTAATATAACCTAACCTAACCCAACCTATCATCTCGGCGGTAATATTCGGCAACATTCCTGGAGTGTTGGTCTCTACGTCTCCGTGGGATCTTCATATACATCAATAACGTAATATAACCAAACCTAAACCAACCTATCATCTCGGCGGTAATATTTGACAACATTCCTGGCGAGTCGGCCTCTACGTCTCCGTGCGACCTTCATATACATCAATAACGTAATATAACGTAACCTAACCCAACCTATCATCTCGGCACTAATATTTGACAACATTCCAGGCGAGTTGGCCTCTACGTCTCCGTGGGAATTTTATATACATCAATAACGTAATATAACCTAACCTAACCCAACCTAACATCTCGGCACTAATATTTGACAACATTCCTGGCGAGTTGGCCTCTACGACTCCGTTGGACTTTTATATACATCAAGAACGTAATTTAACCTAACCTAAACCTACGTAACATCTAGGCGGTAATATTTGACAACATTACTGGCTTGATGGCCTCTACGTCTCCGTGCGACCTTCATATACATCAATAACATAATATTACCTAACCTAACCCAACCTATCATCTCGGCACTAATATTTGACAACATTCCAGGCGAGTTGGCCTCTACGTCTCCGTGGGAATTTTATATACATCAATAACGTAATATAACCTAACCTAACCCAACCTATCATCTCGGCGGTAATATTTGACATCATTCCTGGCGAGTTGGCCTCTACGCCTCCGTGTGACTTTTATATACATCAAAACGTAATTTACCCTAACCTAACCCAACGTATCATCTCGGCGGTAATATTCGGCAACATTCCTGGAGTGTTGGTCTCTACGTCTCCGTGAGACCTTCATATACATCAATAACGTAATATAATCTAACCTAACCCAACCTGTCATCTCGGCGGTAATATTTGACAACATTCCTGGCGAGTCGGCCTCTACGTCTCCGTGCGACCTTCATATACATCAATAACGTAATATAACGTAACCTAACCCAACCTATCATCGCCGCACTAATATTTGACAACATTCCAGGCGAGTTGGCCTCTACGTCTCCGTGGGAATTTTATATACATCAATAACGTAATATCACCTAACCTAACCCAACCTATCATCTCGGCGGTTATATTTGAAAACATTCCTGTCGAGTTGGCCTCTACGTCTCCGTGGAACCTTCATATACATAAATAACGTAATATAACCTAACCTAACCCAACCTATCATCTCGGCGGTAATATTTGACAACATTCCTGGCGAGTTGGCCTCTACGTCTCCGTGGGACTTTTATATACATCAATAACGTAATTTAACCTAACCTAAACCTACGTAACATCTCGGCGGTAATATTTGACAACATTCCTGGCTTGATGGCCTCTACGTCTCCGTGGGACCTTCATATACATCAATAACGTAATATAACCTAACCTAACCCAACCTATCATCTCGGCGGTAATATTTGACATCATCCCTGGCGAGTTGGCCTCTACGCCTCCGTGGGACTTTTATATACATCAAAACGTAATTTACCCTAACCTAACCCAACGTATCATCTCGGCGGTAATATTCGGCAACATTCCTGGCGAGTTGGCCTCTACGTCTCCGTGGGACTTTTATATACACCAATAACGTAATTTAACCTAACCTAAACCTACGTAACATCTCGGCGGTAATATTTGACAACATTCCTGGCTTGATGGCCTCTACGTCTCCGTGGGACCTTCATATACATCAATAACGTAATATAACCTAACCTAACCCAACCTATCATCTCGGCGGTAATATTTGACATCATCCCTGGCGAGTTGGCCTCTACGCCTCCGTGGGACTTTTATATACATCAAAACGTAATTTACCCTAACCTAACCCAACGTATCATCTCGGCGGTAATATTCGGCAACATTCCTGGAGTGTTGGTCTCTACGTCTCCGTGTGATCTTCATATACATCAATAACGTAATATAACCAAACCTAAACCAACCTATCATCTCGGCGGTAATATTTGACAACATTCCTGGCGAGTCGGCCTCTACGTCTCCGTGGGACTTTTATATACATCAATAACGTAATTTAACCTAACCTAACCCAACCTAAGGTCTCGGCGGTAATATTTGACAACATTCCTGGCGAGTTGGACTCTACGTCTCCGTGAGACCTTCATATACATCAATAACGTAATATAATCTAACCTAACCCAACCTATCCTCTCGGCAGTAATATTTGACAACATTCCAGGCGAGTTGGCCTCTACGTCTCCGTGGGAATTTTATATACATCAATAACGTAATATAACCTAACCTAACCCAACCTAACATCTCGGCACTAATATTTGACAACATTCCTGGCGAGTTGGCCTCTACCTCTCCGTGAGACCTTCATATACATCAATAACGTAATATAATCTAACCTAACCCAACCTGTCATCTCGGCGGTAATATTTGACAACATTCCTGGTCCGTTGGCCTCTGCGTCTCCGTGGAACCTTCATATACATCAATAACTTAATATAACCTAACCTAACCCAACCTATCATCTCGGCGGTAATATTTGACAACATTCCTGGCGAGTTGGCCTCTACGTCTCCGTGGGACTTTTATATACATCAATAACGTAATTTAACCTAACCTAAACCTACGTAACATCTCGGCGGTAATATTTGACAACATTCCTGGCTTGATGGCCTCTACGTCTCCGTGGGACCTTCATATACATCAATAACGTAATATAACCTAACCTAACCCAACCTATCATCTCGGCGGTAATATTTGACATCATCCCTGGCGAGTTGGCCTCTACGCCTCCGTGGGACTTTTATATACATCAAAACGTAATTTACCCTAACCTAACCCAACGTATCACCTTGGCGGTAATATTCGGCAACATTCCTGGAGTAGTGGTCTCTACGTCTCCGTGGGATCTTCATATACATCAATAACGTAATATAACCAAACCTAAACCAACCTATCATCTCGGCGGTAATATTTGACAACATTCCTGGCGAGTCGGCCTCTACGTCTCCGTGCGACCTTCATATACATCAACAACGTAATATAACGTAACCTAACCCAACCTATCATCTCCGCACTAATATTTGACAACATTCCAGGCGAGTTGGCCTCTACGTCTCCGTGGGAATTTTATATACATCAATAACGTAATATCACCTAACCTAACCCAACCTATCATCTCGGCGGTTATATTTGAAAACATTCCTGTCGAGTTGGCCTCCACGTCTCCGTGGAACCTTCATATACATAAATAACGTAATATAACCTAACCTAACCCAACCTATCATCTCCGCGGTAATTTTTGACAACATTCCTGGCGAGCTGGCCTCTACGCTTCCGTGGGACTTTTATATACATCAAAACGTAATTTACCCTAACCTAACCCAACGTATCATCTCGGCGGTAATATTCGGCAACATTCCTCGAGTGTGGGTCTCTACGTCTCCGTGGGACCTTCATATACATCAATAACGTGATATAACCAAACCTAAAACAACCTATCATCTCGGCGGTAATATTTGACAACATTCCTGGCGAGTCGGCCTCTACGTCTCCGTGCGACCTTCATATACATCAATAACGTAACATAACGTAACCTAACCCAACCTAAGATCTCGGCACTAATATTTGACAACATTCCAGGCGAGTTGGCCTCTACCTCTCCGTGAGACCTTCATATACATCAATAACGTAATATAATCTAACCTAACCCAACCTATCCTCTCGGCAGTAATATTTGACAACATTCCTGGCGAGTTGGCCTCTACGTCTCCGTGGGACTTTTATATACATCAATAACGTAATTTAACCTAACCTAACCCAACCTAACATCTCGGCGGTAATATTTGACAACATTCCTGGCGAGTTGGCCTCTACGTCTCCGTGGGGCCTTCATATACATCAATAACGTAATATAACCTAACCTAACCCAACCTAAGATCTCGGCACTAATATTTGACAACATTCCAGGCGAGTTGGCCTCTACGTCTCCGTGGGAATTTTATATACATCAATAACGTAATATAACCTAACCTAACCCAACCTAACGTCTCGGCACTAATATTTGACAACATTCTTGGCGAGTTGGCCTCTACCTCTCCGTGAGACCTTCATATACATCAATAACGTAATATAATCTAACCTAACCCAACCTATCATCTCGGCGGTAATATTTGACAACATTCCAGGCGAGTTGGCCTCTACGTCTCCGTGGGAATTTTATATACATCAATAACGTAATATAACCTAACCTAACCCAACCTAACGTCTCGGCACTAATATTTGACAACATTCTTGGCGAGTTGGCCTCTACCTCTCCGTGAGACCTTCATATACATCAATAACGTAATATAATCTAACCTAACCCAACCTATCATCTCGGCGGTAATATTTGACAACATTCCTGGTCAGTTGGCCTCTACGTCTCCGTGGAACCTTCATGTACATCAATAACGTAATATAACCTAACCTAACCCAACCTATCATCTCGGCGGTTATATTTGAAAACATTCCTGTCGAGTTGGCCTCTACGTCTCCGTGGAACCTTCATATACATAAATAACGTAATATAACGTAACCTAACCCAACCTATCATCTCGGCACTAATATTTGACAACATTCCAGGCGAGTTGGCTTCTACGTCTCCGTGGGACTTTTATATACATCAAAACGTAATTTAACCTAACCTAAACCTACGTAACATCTCGGCACTAATATTTGACAACATTCCTGGCGAGTTGGCCTCTACATCTCCGTGAGACCTTCATATACATCAATAGCGTAATATAATCTAACCTAACCCAACCTATCATCTCGGCGGTAATACTTGACAACATTCCTGGCGAGTTGGCCTCTACGTCTCCGTGGAACCTTCATATACATCAATAACGTAATACAACCTAACCTAACCCAACCTATCATCTCGGCGGTAATATTTGACATCATTCCTGTCGAGTTGGCCTCTACGTCTCTGTGGGACTTTTATATACATTAATAACGTAATTTAACCTAACCTAACCCAACCTAACATCTCGGCGGTAATATTTGACAACATTCCTGGTCAGTTGGCCTCTACGTCTCCGTGGAACCTTCATGTACATCAATAACGTAATATAACCTAACCTAACCCAACCTATCATCTCGGCGGTAATATTTGACAACATTCCTGGTAAGTTGGCCACTACGTCTCCGTGGGAATTTTATATACATCAATAACGTAATATAACCTAACCTAACCCAACCTAACATCTCGGCACTAATATTTGACAACATTCCTGGCGAGTTGGCCTCTACCTCTCCGTGAGACCTTCATATACATCAATAACGTAATATAATCTAACCTAACCCAACCTGTCATCTCGGCGGTAATATTTGACAACATTCCTGGTCCGTTGGCCTCTGCGTCTCCGTGGAACCTTCATATACATCAATAACTTAATATAACCTAACCTAACCCAACCTATCATCTCGGCGGTAATATTTGACAACATTCCTGGCGAGTTGGCCTCTACGTCTCCGTGGGACTTTTATATACATCAATAACGTAATTTAACCTAACCTAAACCTACGTAACATCTCGGCGGTAATATTTGACAACATTCCTGGCTTGATGGCCTCTACGTCTCCGTGGGACCTTCATATACATCAATAACGTAATATAACCTAACCTAACCCAACCTATCATCTCGGCGGTAATATTTGACATCATCCCTGGCGAGTTGGCCTCTACGCCTCCGTGGGACTTTTATATACATCAAAACGTAATTTACCCTAACCTAACCCAACGTATCATCTCGGCGGTAATATTCGGCAACATTCCTGGAGTGTTGGTCTCTACGTCTCCGTGGGATCTTCATATACATCAATAACGTAATATAACCAAACCTAAACCAACCTATCATCTCGGCGGTAATATTTGACAACATTCTTGGCGAGTCGGCCTCTACGTCTCCGTGCGACCTTCATATACATCAATAACGTAATATAACGTAACCTAACCCAACCTATCATCTCCGCACTAATATTTGACAACATTCCAGGCGAGTTGGCCTCTACGTCTCCGTGGGAATTTTATATACATCAATAACGTAATATCACCTAACCTAACCCAACCTATCATCTCGGCGGTTATATTTGAAAACATTCCTGTCGAGTTGGCCTCTACGTCTCCGTGGAACCTTCATATACATAAATAACGTAATATAACCTAACCTAACCCAACCTATCATCTCGGCGGTAATATTTGACAACATTCCTGGCGAGTTGGCCTCTACGTCTCCGTGGGGCCTTCATATACATCAATAACGTAATATAACCTAACCTAACCCAACCTAAGATCTCGGCACTAATATTTGACAACATTCCAGGCGAGTTGGCCTCTACGTCTCCGTGGGAATTTTATATACATCAATAACGTAATATAACCTAACCTAACCCAACCTAACGTCTCGGCACTAGTATTTGACAACATTCTTGGCGAGTTGGCCTCTACCTCTCCGTGAGACCTTCATATACATCAATAACGTAATATAATCTAACCTAACCCAACCTATCATCTCGGCGGTAATATTTGACAACATTCCTGGTCAGTTGGCCTCTACGTCTCCGTGGAACCTTCATGTACATCAATAACGTAATATAACCTAACCTAACCCAACCTATCATCTCGGCGGTTATATTTGAAAACATTCCTGGCGAGTCGGCCTCTACGTCTCCGTGCGACCTTCATATACATCAATAACGTAATATAACGTAACCTAACCCAACCTATCATCTCGGCACTAATATTTGACAACATTCCAGGCGAGTTGGCTTCTACGTCTCCGTGGGACTTTTATATACATCAAAACGTAATTTAACCTAACCTAAACCTACGTAACATCTCGGCACTAATATTTGACAACATTCCTGGCGAGTTGGCCTCTACATCTCCGTGAGACCTTCATATACATCAATAGCGTAATATAATCTAACCTAACCCAACCTATCATCTCGGCGGTAATACTTGACAACATTCCTGGCGAGTTGGCCTCTACGTCTCCGTGGAACCTTCATATACATCAATAACGTAATACAACCTAACCTAACCCAACCTATCATCTCGGCGGTAATATTTGACATCATTCCTGTCGAGTTGGCCTCTACGTCTCTGTGGGACTTTTATATACATTAATAACGTAATTTAACCTAACCTAACCCAACCTAACATCTCGGCGGTAATATTTGACAACATTCCTGGTCAGTTGGCCTCTACGTCTCCGTGGAACCTTCATGTACATCAATAACGTAATATAACCTAACCTAACCCAACCTATCATCTCGGCGGTAATATTTGACAACATTCCTGGTCAGTTGGCCTCGGCGTCTCCGTGAAACCTTCATATACATCAGTAACGTAATATAACCTAACCTAACCCAACCTATCATCTCGGCGGTAATATTCGGCAACATTCCTGGAGTGTTGGTCTCTACGTCTCCGTGGGATCTTCATATACATCAATAACGTAATATAACCAAACCTAAACCAACCTATCATCTCGGCGGTAATATTTGACAACATTCCTGGCGAGTCGGCCTCTACGTCTCCGTGCGACCTTCATATACATCAATAACGTAATATAACGTAACCTAACCCAACCTATCATCTCGGCACTAATATTTGACAACATTCCAGGCGAGTTGGCCTCTACGTCTCCGTGGGAATTTTATATACATCAATAACGTAATATAACCTAACCTAACCCAACCTAACATCTCGGCACTAATATTTGACAACATTCCTGGCGAGTTGGCCTCTACCTCTCCGTGAGACCTTCATATACATCAATAACGTAATTTAACCTAACCTAAACCTACGTAACATCTCGGCGGTAATATTTGACAACATTCCTGGCTTGATGGCCTCTACGTCTCCGTGGGACCTTCATATACATCAATAACGTAATATAACCTAACCTAACCCAACCTATCATCTCGGCGGTAATATTTGACATCATCCCTGGCGAGTTGGCCTCTACGCCTCCGTGGGACTTTTATATACATCAAAACGTAATTTACCCTAACCTAACCCAACGTATCACCTCGGCGGTAATATTCGGCAACATTCCTGGAGTAGTGGTCTCTACGTCTCCGTGGGATCTTCATATACATCAATAACGTAATATAACCAAACCTAAACCAACCTATCATCTCGGCGGTAATATTTGACAACATTCCTGGCGAGTCGGCCTCTACGTCTCCGTGCGACCTTCATATACATCAATAACGTAATATAACGTAACCTAACCCAACCTATCATCTCCGCACTAATATTTGACAACATTCCAGGCGAGTTGGCCTCTACGTCTCCGTGGGAATTTTATATACATCAATAACGTAATATCACCTAACCTAACCCAACCTATCATCTCGGCGGTTATATTTGAAAACATTCCTGTCGAGTTGGCCTCCACGTCTCCGTGGAACCTTCATATACATAAATAACGTAATATAACCTAACCTAACCCAACCTATCATCTCGGCGGTAATTTTTGACAACATTCCTGGCGAGTTGGCCTCTACGCTTCCGTGGGACTTTTATATACATCAAAACGTAATTTACCCTAACCTAACCCAACGTATCATCTCGGCGGTAATATTCGGCAACATTCCTCGAGTGTGGGTCTCTACGTCTCCGTGGGACCTTCATATACATCAATAACGTGATATAACCAAACCTAAAACAACCTATCATCTCGGCGGTAATATTTGACAACATTCCTGGCGAGTCGGCCTCTACGTCTCCGTGCGACCTTCATATACATCAATAACGTAACATAACGTAACCTAACCCAACCTAAGATCTCGGCACTAATATTTGACAACATTCCAGGCGAGTTGGCCTCTACGTCTCCGTGGGAATTTTATATACATCAATAACGTAATATAACCTAACCTAACCCAACCTAACGTCTCGGCACTAATATTTGACAACATTCTTGGCGAGTTGGCCTCTACCTCTCCGTGAGACCTTCATATACATCAATAACGTAATATAATCTAACCTAACCCAACCTAACGTCTCGGCACTAATATTTGACAACATTCTTGGCGAGTTGGCCTCTACCTCTCCGTGAGACCTTCATATACATCAATAACGTAATATAATCTAACCTAACCCAACCTATCATCTCGGCGGTAATATTTGACAACATTCCAGGCGAGTTGGCCTCTACCTCTCCGTGAGACCTTCATATACATCAATAACGTAATATAATCTAACCTAACCCAACCTATCATCTCGGCGGTAATATTTGACAACATTCCTGGTCAGTTGGCCTCTACGTCTGCGTGGAACCTTCATGTACATCAATAACGTAATACAACCTAACCTAACCCAACCTATCATCTCGGCGGTTATATTTGAAAACATTCCTGTCGAGTTGGCCTCTACGTCTCCGTGGAACCTTCATATACATAAATAACGTAATATAACGTAACCTAACCCAACCTATCATCTCGGCACTAATATTTGACAACATTCCAGGCGAGTTGGCTTCTACGTCTCCGTGGGACTTTTATATACATCAAAACGTAATTTAACCTAACCTAAACCTACGTAACATCTCGGCACTAATATTTGACAACATTCCTGGCGAGTTGGCCTCTACATCTCCGTGAGACCTTCATATACATCAATAGCGTAATATAATCTAACCTAACCCAACCTATCATCTCGGCGGTAATACTTGACAACATTCCTGGCGAGTTGGCCTCTACGTCTCCGTGGAACCTTCATATACATCAATAACGTAATACAACCTAACCTAACCCAACCTATCATCTCGGCGGTAATATTTGACATCATTCCTGTCGAGTTGGCCTCTACGTCTCTGTGGGACTTTTATATACATTAATAACGTAATTTAACCTAACCTAACCCAACCTAACATCTCGGCGGTAATATTTGACAACATTCCTGGTCAGTTGGCCTCTACGTCTCCGTGGAACCTTCATGTACATCAATAACGTAATATAACCTAACCTAACCCAACCTATCATCTCGGCGGTAATATTTGACAACATTCCTGGTAAGTTGGCCTCTACGTCTCCGTGGGAATTTTATATACATCAATAACGTAATATAACCTAACCTAACCCAACCTAACATCTCGGCACTAATATTTGACAACATTCCTGGCGAGTTGGCCTCTACCTCTCCGTGAGACCTTCATATACATCAATAACGTAATATAATCTAACCTAACCCAACCTGTCATCTCGGCGGTAATATTTGACAACATTCCTGGTCCGTTGGCCTCTGCGTCTCCGTGGAACCTTCATATACATCAATAACTTAATATAACCTAACCTAACCCAACCTATCATCTCGGCGGTAATATTTGACAACATTCCTGGCGAGTTGGCCTCTACGTCTCCGTGGGACTTTTATATACATCAATAACGTAATTTAACCTAACCTAAACCTACGTAACATCTCGGCGGTAATATTTGACAACATTCCTGGCTTGATGGCCTCTACGTCTCCGTGGGACCTTCATATACATCAATAACGTAATATAACCTAACCTAACCCAACCTATCATCTCGGCGGTAATATTTGACATCATCCCTGGCGAGTTGGCCTCTACGCCTCCGTGGGACTTTTATATACATCAAAACGTAATTTACCCTAACCTAACCCAACGTATCACCTCGGCGGTAATATTCGGCAACATTCCTGGAGTAGTGGTCTCTACGTCTCCGTGGGATCTTCATATACATCAATAACGTAATATAACCAAACCTAAACCAACCTATCATCTCGGCGGTAATATTTGACAACATTCCTGGCGAGTCGGCCTCTACGTCTCCGTGCGACCTTCATATACATCAATAACGTAATATAACGTAACCTAACCCAACCTATCATCTCCGCACTAATATTTGACAACATTCCAGGCGAGTTGGCCTCTACGTCTCCGTGGGAATTTTATATACATCAATAACGTAATATCACCTAACCTAACCCAACCTATCATCTCGGCGGTTATATTTGAAAACATTCCTGTCGAGTTGGCCTCCACGTCTCCGTGGAACCTTCATATACATAAATAACGTAATATAACCTAACCTAACCCAACCTATCATCTCGGCGGTAATTTTTGACAACATTCCTGGCGAGTTGGCCTCTACGCTTCCGTGGGACTTTTATATACATCAAAACGTAATTTACCCTAACCTAACCCAACGTATCATCTCGGCGGTAATATTCGGCAACATTCCTCGAGTGTGGGTCTCTACGTCTCCGTTGGACCTTCATATACATCAATAACGTGATATAACCAAACCTAAAACAACCTATCATCTCGGCGGTAATATTTGACAACATTCCTGGCGAGTCGGCCTCTACGTCTCCGTGCGACCTTCATATACATCAATAACGTAACATAACGTAACCTAACCCAACCTAAGATCTCGGCACTAATATTTGACAACATTCCAGGCGAGTTGGCCTCTACGTCTCCGTGGGAATTTTATATACATCAATAACGTAATATAACCTAACCTAACCCAACCTAACGTCTCGGCACTAATATTTGACAACATTCTTGGCGAGTTGGCCTCTACCTCTCCGTGAGACCTTCATATACATCAATAACGTAATATAATCTAACCTAACCCAACCTATCATCTCGGCGGTAATATTTGACAACATTCCTGGTCAGTTGGCCTCTACGTCTCCGTGGAACCTTCATGTACATCAATAACGTAATATAACCTAACCTAACCCAACCTATCATCTCGGCGGTTATATTTGAAAACATTCCTGGCGAGTCGGCCTCTACGTCTCCGTGCGACCTTCATATACATCAATAACGTAATATAACGTAACCTAACCCAACCTATCATCTCGGCACTAATATTTGACAACATTCCAGGCGAGTTGGCTTCTACGTCTCCGTGGGACTTTTATATACATCAAAACGTAATTTAACCTAACCTAAACCTACGTAACATCTCGGCACTAATATTTGACAACATTCCTGGCGAGTTGGCCTCTACATCTCCGTGAGACCTTCATATACATCAATAGCGTAATATAATCTAACCTAACCCAACCTATCATCTCGGCGGTAATACTTGACAACATTCCTGGCGAGTTGGCCTCTACGTCTCCGTGGAACCTTCATATACATCAATAACGTAATACAACCTAACCTAACCCAACCTATCATCTCGGCGGTAATATTTGACATCATTCCTGTCGAGTTGGCCTCTACGTCTCTGTGGGACTTTTATATACATTAATAACGTAATTTAACCTAACCTAACCCAACCTAACATCTCGGCGGTAATATTTGACAACATTCCTGGTCAGTTGGCCTCTACGTCTCCGTGGAACCTTCATGTACATCAATAACGTAATATAACCTAACCTAACCCAACCTATCATCTCGGCGGTAATATTTGACAACATTCCTGGTCAGTTGGCCTCGGCGTCTCCGTGAAACCTTCATATACATCAGTAACGTAATATAACCTAACCTAACCCAACCTATCATCTCGGCGGTAATATTCGGCAACATTCCTGGAGTGTTGGTCTCTACGTCTCCGTGGGATCTTCATATACATCAATAACGTAATATAACCAAACCTAAACCAACCTATCATCTCGGCGGTAATATTTGACAACATTCCTGGCGAGTCGGCCTCTACGTCTCCGTGCGACCTTCATATACATCAATAACGTAATATAACGTAACCTAACCCAACCTATCATCTCGGCACTAATATTTGACAACATTCCAGGCGAGTTGGCCTCTACGTCTCCGTGGGAATTTTATATACATCAATAACGTAATATAACCTAACCTAACCCAACCTAACATCTCGGCACTAATATTTGACAACATTCCTGGCGAGTTGGCCTCTACCTCTCCGTGAGACCTTCATATACATCAATAACGTAATATAATCTAACCTAACCCAACCTGTCATCTCGGCGGTAATATTTGACAACATTCCTGGTCCGTTGGCCTCTGCGTCTCCGTGGAACCTTCATATACATCAATAACTTAATATAACCTAACCTAACCCAACCTATCATCTCGGCGGTAATATTTGACAACATTCCTGGCGAGTTGGCCTCTACGTCTCCGTGGGACTTTTATATACATCAAAACGTAATTTACCCTAACCTAACCCAACGTATCACCTCGGCGGTAATATTCGGCAACATTCCTGGAGTAGTGGTCTCTACGTCTCCGTGGGATCTTCATATACATCAATAACGTAATATAACCAAACCTAAACCAACCTATCATCTCGGCGGTAATATTTGACATCATCCCTGGCGAGTTGGCCTCTACGCCTCCGTGGGACTTTTATATACATCAAAACGTAATTTACCCTAACCTAACCCAACGTATCATCTCGGCGGTAATATTCGGCAACATTCCTGGAGTGTTGGTCTCTACGTCTCCGTGGGATCTTCATATACATCAATAACGTAATATAACCAAACCTAAACCAACCTATCATCTCGGCGGTAATATTTGACAACATTCTTGGCGAGTCGGCCTCTACGTCTCCGTGCGACCTTCATATACATCAATAACGTAATATAACGTAACCTAACCCAACCTATCATCTCCGCACTAATATTTGACAACATTCCAGGCGAGTTGGCCTCTACGTCTCCGTGGGAATTTTATATACATCAATAACGTAATATCACCTAACCTAACCCAACCTATCATCTCGGCGGTTATATTTGAAAACATTCCTGTCGAGTTGGCCTCTACGTCTCCGTGGAACCTTCATATACATAAATAACGTAATATAACCTAACCTAACCCAACCTATCATCTCGGCGGTAATATTTGACAACATTCCTGGCGAGTTGGCCTCTACGTCTCCGTGGGGCCTTCATATACATCAATAACGTAATATAACCTAGCCTAACCCAACCTAAGATCTCGGCACTAATATTTGACAACATTCCAGGCGAGTTGGCCTCTACGTCTCCGTGGGAATTTTATATACATCAATAACGTAATATAACCTAACCTAACCCAACCTAACGTCTCGGCACTAATATTTGACAACATTCTTGGCGAGTTGGCCTCTACCTCTCCGTGAGACCTTCATATACATCAATAACGTAATATAATCTAACCTAACCCAACCTATCATCTCGGCGGTAATATTTGACAACATTCCTGGTCAGTTGGCCTCTACGTCTCCGTGGAACCTTCATGTACATCAATAACGTAATATAACCTAACCTAACCCAACCTATCATCTCGGCGGTTATATTTGAAAACATTCCTGGCGAGTCGGCCTCTACGTCTCCGTGCGACCTTCATATACATCAATAACGTAATATAACGTAACCTAACCCAACCTATCATCTCGGCACTAATATTTGACAACATTCCAGGCGAGTTGGCTTCTACGTCTCCGTGGGACTTTTATATACATCAAAACGTAATTTAACCTAACCTAAACCTACGTAACATCTCGGCACTAATATTTGACAACATTCCTGGCGAGTTGGCCTCTACATCTCCGTGAGACCTTCATATACATCAATAGCGTAATATAATCTAACCTAACCCAACCTATCATCTCGGCGGTAATACTTGACAACATTCCTGGCGAGTTGGCCTCTACGTCTCCGTGGAACCTTCATATACATCAATAACGTAATACAACCTAACCTAACCCAACCTATCATCTCGGCGGTAATATTTGACATCATTCCTGTCGAGTTGGCCTCTACGTCTCTGTGGGACTTTTATATACATTAATAACGTAATTTAACCTAACATAACCCAACCTAACATCTCGGCGGTAATATTTGACAACATTCCTGGTCAGTTGGCCTCTACGTCTCCGTGGAACCTTCATGTACATCAATAACGTAATATAACCTAACCTAACCCAACCTATCATCTCGGCGGTAATATTTGACAACATTCCTGGTCAGTTGGCCTCGGCGTCTCCGTGAAACCTTCATATACATCAGTAACGTAATATAGCCTAACCTAACCCAACCTATCATCTCGGCGGTAATATTCGGCAACATTCCTGGAGTGTTGGTCTCTACGTCTCCGTGGGATCTTCATATACATCAATAACGTAATATAACCAAACCTAAACCAACCTATCATCTCGGCGGTAATATTTGACAACATTCCTGGCGAGTCGGCCTCTACGTCTCCGTGCGACCTTCATATACATCAATAACGTAATATAACGTAACCTAACCCAACCTATCATCTCGGCACTAATATTTGACAACATTCCAGGCGAGTTGGCCTCTACGTCTCCGTGGGAATTTTATATACATCAATAACGTAATATAACCTAACCTAACCCAACCTAACATCTCGGCACTAATATTTGACAACATTCCTGGCGAGTTGGCCTCTACCTCTCCGTGAGACCTTCATATACATCAATAACGTAATATAATCTAACCTAACCCAACCTGTCATCTGGGCGGTAATATTTGACAACATTCCTGGTCCGTTGGCCTCTGCGTCTCCGTGGAACCTTCATATACATCAATAACTTAATATAACCTAACCTAACCCAACCTATCATCTCGGCGGTAATATTTGACAACATTCCTGGCGAGTTGGCCTCTACGTCTCCGTGGGACTTTTATATACATCAATAACGTAATTTAACCTAACCTAAACCTACGTAACATCTCGGCGGTAATATTTGACAACATTCCTGGCTTGATGGCCTCTACGTCTCCGTGGGACCTTCATATACATCAATAACGTAATATAACCTAACCTAACCCAACCTATCATCTCGGCGGTAATATTTGACATCATCCCTGGCGAGTTGGCCTCTACGCCTCCGTGGGACTTTTATATACATCAAAACGTAATTTACCCTAACCTAACCCAACGTATCACCTCGGCGGTAATATTCGGCAACATTCCTGGAGTAGTGGTCTCTACGTCTCCGTGGGATCTTCATATACATCAATAACGTAATATAACCAAACCTAAACCAACCTATCATCTCGGCGGTAATATTTGACAACATTCCTGGCGAGTCGGCCTCTACGTCTCCGTGCGACCTTCATATACATCAATAACGTAATATAACGTAACCTAACCCAACCTATCATCTCCGCACTAATATTTGACAACATTCCAGGCGAGTTGGCCTCTACGTCTCCGTGGGAATTTTATATACATCAATAACGTAATATCACCTAACCTAACCCAACCTATCATCTCGGCGGTTATATTTGAAAACATTCCTGTCGAGTTGGCCTCCACGTCTCCGTGGAACCTTCATATACATAAATAACGTAATATAACCTAACCTAACCCAACCTATCATCTCGGCGGTAATTTTTGACAACATTCCTGGCGAGTTGGCCTCTACGCTTCCGTGGGACTTTTATATACATCAAAACGTAATTTACCCTAACCTAACCCAACGTATCATCTCGGCGGTAATATTCGGCAACATTCCTCGAGTGTGGGTCTCTACGTCTCCGTGGGACCTTCATATACATCAATAACGTGATATAACCAAACCTAAAACAACCTATCATCTCGGCGGTAATATTTGACAACATTCCTGGCGAGTCGGCCTCTACGTCTCCGTGCGACCTTCATATACATCAATAACGTAACATAACGTAACCTAACCCAACCTAAGATCTCGGCACTAATATTTGACAACATTCCAGGCGAGTTGGCCTCTACGTCTCCGTGGGAATTTTATATACATCAATAACGTAATATAACCTAACCTAACCCAACCTAACGTCTCGGCGCTAATATTTGACAACATTCTTGGCGAGTTGGCCTCTACCTCTCCGTGAGACCTTCATATACATCAATAACGTAATATAATCTAACCTAACCCAACCTATCATCTCGGCGGTAATATTTGACAACATTCCTGGTCAGTTGGCCTCTACGTCTCCGTGGAACCTTCATGTACATCAATAACGTAATATAACCTAACCTAACCCAACCTATCATCTCGGCGGTTATATTTGAAAACATTCCTGGCGAGTCGGCCTCTACGTCTCCGTGCGACCTTCATATACATCAATAACGTAATATAACGTAACCTAACCCAACCTATCATCTCGGCACTAATATTTGACAACATTCCAGGCGAGTTGGCTTCTACGTCTCCGTGGGACTTTTATATACATCAAAACGTAATTTAACCTAACCTAAACCTACGTAACATCTCGGCACTAATATTTGACAACATTCCTGGCGAGTTGGCCTCTACATCTCCGTGAGACCTTCATATACATCAATAGCGTAATATAATCTAACCTAACCCAACCTATCATCTCGGCGGTAATACTTGACAACATTCCTGGCGAGTTGGCCTCTACGTCTCCGTGGAACCTTCATATACATCAATAACGTAATACAACCTAACCTAACCCAACCTATCATCTCGGCGGTAATATTTGACATCATTCCTGTCGAGTTGGCCTCTACGTCTCTGTGGGACTTTTATATACATTAATAACGTAATTTAACCTAACCTAACCCAACCTATCATCTCGGCGGTAATATTCGGCAACATTCCTGGAGTGTTGGTCTCTACGTCTCCGTGGGATCTTCATATACATCAATAACGTAATATAACCAAACCTAAACCAACCTATCATCTCGGCGGTAATATTTGACAACATTCCTGGCGAGTCGGCCTCTACGTCTCCGTGCGACCTTCATATACATCAATAACGTAATATAACGTAACCTAACCCAACCTATCATCTCGGCACTAATATTTGACAACATTCCAGGCGAGTTGGCCTCTACGTCTCCGTGGGAATTTTATATACATCAATAACGTAATATAACCTAACCTAACCCAACCTAACATCTCGGCACTAATATTTGACAACATTCCTGGCGAGTTGGCCTCTACCTCTCCGTGAGACCTTCATATACATCAATAACGTAATATAATCTAACCTAACCCAACCTATCATCTCGGCGGTTATATTTGAAAACATTCCTGTCGAGTTGGCCTCCACGTCTCCGCGGAACCTTCATATACATAAATAACGTAATATAACCTAACCTAACCCAACCTATCATCTCGGCGGTAATTTTTGACAACATTCCTGGCGAGTTGGCCTCTACGCTTCCGTGGGACTTTTATATACATCAAAACGTAATTTACCCTAACCTAACCCAACGTATCATCTCGGCGGTAATATTCGGCAACATTCCTCGAGTGTGGGTCTCTACGTCTCCGTGGGACCTTCATATACATCAATAACGTGATATAACCAAACCTAAAACAACCTATCATCTCGGCGGTAATATTTGACAACATTCCTGGCGAGTCGGCCTCTACGTCTCCGTGCGACCTTCATATACATCAATAACGTAACGTAACGTAACCTAACCCAACCTAAGATCTCGGCACTAATATTTGACAACATTCCAGGCGAGTTGGCCTCTACCTCTCCGTGAGACCTTCATATACATCAATAACGTAATATAATCTAACCTAACCCAACCTATCCTCTCGGCAGTAATATTTGACAACATTCCTGGCGAGTTGGCCTCTACGTCTCCGTGGGACTTTTATATACATCAATAACGTAATTTAACCTAACCTAACCCAACCTAACATCTCGGCGGTAATATTTGACAACATTCCTGGCGAGTTGGCCTCTACGTCTCCGTGGGGCCTTCATATACATCAATAACGTAATATAACCTAACCTAACCCAACCTAAGATCTCGGCACTAATATTTGACAACATTCCAGGCGAGTTGGCCTCTACGTCTCCGTGGGAATTTTATATACATCAATAACGTAATATAACCTAACCTAACCCAACCTAACGTCTCGGCACTAATATTTGACAACATTCTTGGCGAGTTGGCCTCTACCTCTCCGTGAGACCTTCATATACATCAATAACGTAATATAATCTAACCTAACCCAACCTATCATCTCGGCGGTAATATTTGACAACATTCCAGGCGAGTTGGCCTCTACGTCTCCGTGGGAATTTTATATACATCAATAACGTAATATAACCTAACCTAACCCAACCTAACGTCTCGGCACTAATATTTGACAAAATTCTTGGCGAGTTGGCCTCTACCTCTCCGTGAGACCTTCATATACATCAATAACGTAATATAATCTAACCTAACCCAACCTATCATCTCGGCGGTAATATTTGACAACATTCCTGGTCAGTTGGCCTCTACGTCTCCGTGGAACCTTCATGTACATCAATAACGTAATATAACCTAACCTAACCCAACCTATCATCTCGGCGGTTATATTTGAAAACATTCCTGTCGAGTTGGCCTCTACGTCTCCGTGGAACCTTCATATACATAAATAACGTAATATAACGTAACCTAACCCAACCTATCATCTCGGCACTAATATTTGACAACATTCCAGGCGAGTTGGCTTCTACGTCTCCGTGGGACTTTTATATACATCAAAACGTAATTTAACCTAACCTAAACCTACGTAACATCTCGGCACTAATATTTGACAACATTCCTGGCGAGTTGGCCTCTACATCTCCGTGAGACCTTCATATACATCAATAGCGTAATATAATCTAACCTAACCCAACCTATCATCTCGGCGGTAATACTTGACAACATTCCTGGCGAGTTGGCCTCTACGTCTCCGTGGAACCTTCATATACATCAATAACGTAATACAACCTAACCTAACCCAACCTATCATCTCGGCGGTAATATTTGACATCATTCCTGTCGAGTTGGCCTCTACGTCTCTGTGGGACGTTTATATACATTAATAACGTAATTTAACCTAACCTAACCCAACCTAACATCTCGGCGGTAATATTTGACAACATTCCTGGTCAGTTGGCCTCTACGTCTCCGTGGAACCTTCATGTACATCAATAACGTAATATAACCTAACCTAACCCAACCTATCATCTCGGCGGTAATATTTGACAACATTCCTGGTAAGTTGGCCTCTACGTCTCCGTGGGAATTTTATATACATCAATAACGTAATATAACCTAACCTAACCCAACCTAACATCTCGGCACTAATATTTGACAACATTCCTGGCGAGTTGGCCTCTACCTCTCCGTGAGACCTTCATATACATCAATAACGTAATATAATCTAACCTAACCCAACCTGTCATCTCGGCGGTAATATTTGACAACATTCCTGGTCCGTTGGCCTCTGCGTCCCCGTGGAACCTTCATATACATCAATAACTTAATATAACCTAACCTAACCCAACCTATCATCTCGGCGGTAATATTTGACAACATTCCTGGCGAGTTGGCCTCTACGTCTCCGTGGGACTTTTATATACATCAATAACGTAATTTAACCTAACCTAAACCTACGTAACATCTCGGCGGTAATATTTGACAACATTCCTGGCTTGATGGCCTCTACGTCTCCGTGGGACCTTCATATACATCAATAACGTAATATAACCTAACCTAACCCAACCTATCATCTCGGCGGTAATATTTGACATCATCCCTGGCGAGTTGGCCTCTACGCCTCCGTGGGACTTTTATATACATCAAAACGTAATTTACCCTAACCTAACCCAACGTATCATCTCGGCGGTAATATTCGGCAACATTCCTGGAGTGTTGGTCTCTACGTCTCCGTGGGATCTTCATATACATCAATAACGTAATATAACCAAACCTAAACCAACCTATCATCTCCGCACTAATATTTGACAACATTCCAGGCGAGTTGGCCTCTACGTCTCCGTGGGAATTTTATATACATCAATAACGTAATATCACCTAACCTAACCCAACCTATCATCTCGGCGGTTATATTTGAAAACATTCCTGTCGAGTTGGCCTCTACGTCTCCGTGGAACCTTCATATACATAAATAACGTAATATAACCTAACCTAACCCAACCTATCATCTCGGCGGTAATATTTGACAACATTCCTGGCGAGTTGGCCTCTACGCTTCCGTGGGACTTTTATATACATCAAAACGTAATTTACCCTAACCTAACCCAACGTATCATCTCGGCGGTAATATTCGGCAACATTCCTCGAGTGTGGGTCTCTACGTCTCCGTGGGACCTTCATATACATCAACAACGTGATATAACCAAACCTAAAACAACCTATCATCTCGGCGGTAATATTTGACATCATCCCTGGCGAGTTGGCCTCTACGCCTCCGTGGGACTTTTATATACATCAAAACGTAATTTACCCTAACCTAACCCAACGTATCATCTCGGCGGTAATATTCGGCAACATTCCTGGAGTGTTGGTCTCTACGTCTCCGTGGGATCTTCATATACATCAATAACGTAATATAACCAAACCTAAACCAACCTATCATCTCGGCGGTAATATTTGACAACATTCCTGGCGAGTCGGCCTCTACGTCTCCGTGCGACCTTCATATACATCAATAACGTAATATAACGTAACCTAACCCAACCTATCATCTCCGCACTAATATTTGACAACATTCCAGGCGAGTTGGCCTCTACGTCTCCGTGGGAATTTTATATACATCAATAACGTAATATCACCTAACCTAACCCAACCTATCATCTCGGCGGTTATATTTGAAAACATTCCTGTCGAGTTGGCCTCTACGTCTCCGTGGAACCTTCATATACATAAATAACGTAATATAACCTAACCTAACCCAACCTATTATCTCGGCGGTAATATTTGACAACATTCCTGGCGAGTTGGCCTCTACGTCTCCGTGGGACTTTTATATACATCAAGAATGTACTTTAACCTAACCTAAACCTACGTAACATCTCGGCGGTAATATCTGACAATATTACTGGCTTGATGGCCTCTACGTCTCCGTGGGACCTTCATATACATCAATAACATAATATTACCTAACCTAACCCAACCTATCATCTCGGCGGTAATATTTGACAACATTCCTGGCGAGTTGAGCTCTACGTCTCCGTGGCACCTTCATATACATCAATAACGTAATATCACCTAACCTAACCCAACCTATCATCTCGGCGGTTATATTTGAAAACATTCCTGTCGAGTTGGCCTCTACGTCTCCGTGGAACCTTCATATACATCAATAACGTAATATAACCTAACCTAACCCAACGTAACATGTCGGCGGTAATATTTGAATACATTCCTGTCGAGTTGGCCTTTACGTCTCCGTGGGACCTTCATATACATCAATAACGTAATATAACCTAACCTAAACCAACCTATCATCTCGGCGGTAATATTTGACAACATTCCTGGCGAGTTGGCCTCTACGTCTCCGTGGAACATTCATATACATCAATAACGTAATATAACCTAACCTAACCCAACCTATCATCACGGCGGTAATATTTGACATCATTCCTGGCTAGTTGGCCTCTACGCCTCCGTGGGACTTTTATATACATCAAAACGTAATTTACCCTAACCTAACCCAACGTAACATCTCGGCGGTAATATTCGGCAACATTCCTGGAGTGTTGGTCTCTACGTCTCCGTGGTATCTTCATATACATCAATAACGTAATATAACCAAACCTAAACCAACCTATCATCTCGGCGGTAATATTTGACAACATTCCTGGCGAGTCGGCCTCTACGTCTCCGTGCGACCTTCATATACATCAATAACGTAATATAACGTAACCTAACCCAACCTATCATCTCGGCACTAATATTTGACAACATTCCAGGCGAGTTGGCCTCTACGTCTCCGTGGGAATTTTATATACATCAATAACGTAATATAACCTAACCTAACCCAACCTAACATCTCGGCACTAATATTTGCAACATTCCTGGCGAGTTGGCCTCTACCTCTCCGTGAGACCTTCATATACATCAATAACGTAATATAATCTAACCTAACCCAACCTATCCTCTCGGCAGTAATATTTGACAACATTCCTGGCGAGTCGGCCTCTACGTCTCCGTGCGACCTTCATATACATCAATAACGTAATATAACCTAACCTAACCCAACCTAACATCTCGGCACTAATATTTGACAACATTCCTAGCTTGATGGCCTCTACGTCTCCGTGGGACCTTCATATATATCAATAACATAATATTACCTAACCTAACCCAACCTATCATCTCGGCGGTAATACTTGACTACATTCCTGGCGAGTCGGCCTCTACGTCTCCGTGCGACCTTCATATACATCAATAACGTAACATAACGTAACCTAACCCAACCTAAGATCTCGGCACTAATATTTGACAACATTCCAGGCGAGTTGGCCTCTACGTCTCCGTGGGAATTTTATATACATCAATAACGTAATATAACCTAACCTAACCCAACCTAACGTCTCGGCACTAATATTTGACAACATTCTTGGCGAGTTGGCCTCTACCTCTCCGTGAGACCTTCATATACATCAATAACGTAATATAATCTAACCTAACCCAACCTATCATCTCGGCGGTAATATTTGACAACATTCCTGGTCAGTTGGCCTCTACGTCTCCGTGGAACCTTCATGTACATCAATAACGTAATATAACCTAACCTAACCCAACCTATCATCTCGGCGGTTATATTTGAAAACATTCCTGTCGAGTTGGCCTCTACGTCTCCGTGGAACCTTCATATACATAAATAACGTAATATAACGTAACCTAACCCAACCTATCATCTCGGCACTAATATTTGACAACATTCCAGGCGAGTTGGCTTCTACGTCTCCGTGGGACTTTTATATACATCAAAACGTAATTTAACCTAACCTAAACCTACGTAACATCTCGGCACTAATATTTGACAACATTCCTGGCGAGTTGGCCTCTACATCTCCGTGAGACCTTCATATACATCAATAGCGTAATATAATCTAACCTAACCCAACCTATCATCTCGGCGGTAATACTTGACAACATTCCAGGCGAGTTGGCCTCTACGTCTCCGTGGGACTTTTATATACATCAATAACGTAATTTAACCTAACCTAAACCTACGTACCATCTCGGCGGTAATATTTGACAACATTCCTGGCTTGATGGCCTCTACGTCTCCGTGGGACCTTCATATACATCAATAACGTAATATAACCTAACCTAACCCAACCTATCATCTCGGCGGTAATATTTGACATCATCCCTGGCGAGTTGGCCTCTACGCCTCCGTGGGACTTTTATATACATCAAAACGTAATTTACCCTAACCTAACCCAACGTATCATCTCGGCGGTAATATTCGGCAACATTCCTCGAGTGTGGGTCTCTACGTCTCCGTGGGACCTTCATATACATCAACAACGTGATATAACCAAACCTAAAACAACCTATCATCTCGGCGGTAATATTTGACATCATCCCTGGCGAGTTGGCCTCTACGCCTCCGTGGGACTTTTATATACATCAAAACGTAATTTACCCTAACCTAACCCAACGTATCATCTCGGCGGTAATATTCGGCAACATTCCTGGAGTGTTGGTCTCTACGTCTCCGTGGGATCTTCATATACATCAATAACGTAATATAACCAAACCTAAACCAACCTATCATCTCGGCGGTAATATTTGACAACATTCCTGGCGAGTCGGCCTCTACGTCTCCGTGCGACCTTCATATACATCAATAACGTAATATAACGTAACCTAACCCAACCTATCATCTCCGCACTAATATTTGACAACATTCCAGGCGAGTTGGCCTCTACGTCTCCGTGGGAATTTTATATACATCAATAACGTAATATCACCTAACCTAACCCAACCTATCATCTCGGCGGTTATATTTGAAAACATTCCTGTCGAGTTGGCCTCTACGTCTCCGTGGAACCTTCATATACATAAATAACGTAATATAACCTAACCTAACCCAACCTATTATCTCGGCGGTAATATTTGACAACATTCCTGGCGAGTTGGCCTCTACGTCTCCGTGGGACTTTTATATACATCAAGAATGTACTTTAACCTAACCTAAACCTACGTAACATCTCGGCGGTAATATCTGACAATATTACTGGCTTGATGGCCTCTACGTCTCCGTGGGACCTTCATATACATCAATAACATAATATTACCTAACCTAACCCAACCTATCATCTCGGCGGTAATATTTGACAACATTCCTGGCGAGTTGAGCTCTACGTCTCCGTGGGACCTTCATATACATCAATAACGTAATATCACCTAACCTAACCCAACCTATCATCTCGGCGGTTATATTTGAAAACATTCCTGTCGAGTTGGCCTCTACGTCTCCGTGGAACCTTCATATACATCAATAACGTAATATAACCTAACCTAACCCAACGTAACATGTCGGCGGTAATATTTGAATACATTCCTGTCGAGTTGGCCTTTACGTCTCCGTGGGACCTTCATATACATCAATAACGTAATATAACCTAACCTAAACCAACCTATCATCTCGGCGGTAATATTTGACAACATTCCTGGCGAGTTGGCCTCTACGTCTCCGTGGAACATTCATATACATCAATAACGTAATATAACCTAACCTAACCCAACCTATCATCACGGCGGTAATATTTGACATCATTCCTGGCTAGTTGGCCTCTACGCCTCCGTGGGACTTTTATATACATCAAAACGTAATTTACCCTAACCTAACCCAACGTAACATCTCGGCGGTAATATTCGGCAACATTCCTGGAGTGTTGGTCTCTACGTCTCCGTGGTATCTTCATATACATCAATAACGTAATATAACCAAACCTAAACCAACCTATCATCTCGGCGGTAATATTTGACAACATTCCTGGCGAGTCGGCCTCTACGTCTCCGTGCGACCTTCATATACATCAATAACGTAATATAACGTAACCTAACCCAACCTATCATCTCGGCACTAATATTTGACAACATTCCAGGCGAGTTGGCCTCTACGTCTCCGTGGGAATTTTATATACATCAATAACGTAATATAACCTAACCTAACCCAACCTAACATCTCGGCACTAATATTTGCAACATTCCTGGCGAGTTGGCCTCTACCTCTCCGTGAGACCTTCATATACATCAATAACGTAATATAATCTAACCTAACCCAACCTATCCTCTCGGCAGTAATATTTGACAACATTCCTGGCGAGTCGGCCTCTACGTCTCCGTGCGACCTTCATATACATCAATAACGTAATATAACCTAACCTAACCCAACCTAACATCTCGGCACTAATATTTGACAACATTCCTAGCTTGATGGCCTCTACGTCTCCGTGGGACCTTCATATATATCAATAACATAATATTACCTAACCTAACCCAACCTATCATCTCGGCGGTAATACTTGACTACATTCCTGGCGAGTCGGCCTCTACGTCTCCGTGCGACCTTCATATACATCAATAACGTAACATAACGTAACCTAACCCAACCTAAGATCTCGGCACTAATATTTGACAACATTCCAGGCGAGTTGGCCTCTACGTCTCCGTGGGAATTTTATATACATCAATAACGTAATATAACCTAACCTAACCCAACCTAACGTCTCGGCACTAATATTTGACAACATTCTTGGCGAGTTGGCCTCTACCTCTCCGTGAGACCTTCATATACATCAATAACGTAATATAATCTAACCTAACCCAACCTATCATCTCGGCGGTAATATTTGACAACATTCCTGGTCAGTTGGCCTCTACGTCTCCGTGGAACCTTCATGTACATCAATAACGTAATATAACCTAACCTAACCCAACCTATCATCACGGCGGTTATATTTGAAAACATTCCTGTCGAGTTGGCCTCTACGTCTCCGTGGAACCTTCATATACATAAATAACGTAATATAACGTAACCTAACCCAACCTATCATCTCGGCACTAATATTTGACAACATTCCAGGCGAGTTGGCTTCTACGTCTCCGTGGGACTTTTATATACATCAAAACGTAATTTAACCTAACCTAAACCTACGTAACATCTCGGCACTAATATTTGACAACATTCCTGGCGAGTTGGCCTCTACATCTCCGTGAGACCTTCATATACATCAATAGCGTAATATAATCTAACCTAACCCAACCTATCATCTCGGCGGTAATACTTGACAACATTCCAGGCGAGTTGGCCTCTACGTCTCCGTGGGACTTTTATATACATCAATAACGTAATTTAACCTAACCTAAACCTACGTACCATCTCGGCGGTAATATTTGACAACATTCCTGGCTTGATGGCCTCTACGTCTCCGTGGGACCTTCATATACATCAATAACGTAATATAACCTAACCTAACCCAACCTATCATCTCGGCGGTAATATTTGACATCATCCCTGGCGAGTTGGCCTCTACGCCTCCGTGGGACTTTTATATACATCAAAACGTAATTTACCCTAACCTAACCCAACGTATCATCTCGGCGGTAATATTCGGCAACATTCCTGGAGTGTTGGTCTCTACGTCTCCGTGGGATCTTCATATACATCAATAACGTAATATAACCAAATCTAAACCAACCTATCATCTCGGCGGTAATATTTGACAACATTCTTGGCGAGTCGGCCTCTACGTCTCCGTGCGACCTTCATATACATCAATAACGTAATATAAC
The DNA here is from genome assembly GCA_963969225.1 of Xylocopa violacea. NCBI lineage: Eukaryota > Metazoa > Arthropoda > Insecta > Hymenoptera > Apidae > Xylocopa > Xylocopa violacea. The sequence goes on along the minus strand of CAXAJV010000755.1, from coordinate 503,098 downwards.
GTAACCTAACCCAACCTATCATCTCCGCACTAATATTTGACAACATTCCAGGCGAGTTGGCCTCTACGTCTCCGTGGGAATTTTATATACATCAATAACGTAATATCACCTAACCTAACCCAACCTATCATCTCGGCGGTTATATTTGAAAACATTCCTGTCGAGTTGGCCTCTACGTCTCCGTGGAACCTTCATATACATAAATAACGTAATATAACCTAACCTAACCCAACCTATTATCACGGCGGTAATATTTGACAACATTCCTGGCGAGTTGGCCTCTACGTCTCCGTGGGACTTTTATATACATCAAGAATGTAATTTAACCTAACCTAAACCTACGTAACATCTCGGCGGTAATATCTGACAATATTACTGGCTTGATGGCCTCTACGTCTCCGTGGGACCTTCATATACATCAATAACATAATATTACCTAACCTAACCCAACCTATCATCTCGGCGGTAATATTTGACAACATTCCTGGCGAGTTGAGCTCTACGTCTCCGTGGGACCTTCATATACATCAATAACGTAATATCACCTAACCTAACCCAACCTATCATCTCGGCGGTTATATTTGAAAACATTCCTGTCGAGTTGGCCTCTACGTCTCCGTGGAACCTTCATATACATCAATAACGTAATATAACCTAACCTAACCCAACGTAACATGTCGGCGGTAATATTTGAATACATTCCTGTCGAGTTGGCCTTTACGTCTCCGTGGGACCTTCATATACATCAATAACGTAATATAACCTAACCTAAACCAACCTATCATCTCGGCGGTAATATTTGACAACATTCCTGGCGAGTTGGCCTCTACGTCTCCGTGGAACCTTCATATACATCAATAACGTAATATAACCTAACCTAACCCAACCTATCATCACGGCGGTAATATTTGACATCATTCCTGGCTAGTTGGCCTCTACGCCTCCGTGGGACTTTTTATACATCAAAACGTAATTTACCCTAACCTAACCCAACGTAACATCTCGGCGGTAATATTCGGCAACATTCCTGGAGTGTTGGTCTCTACGTCTCCGTGGTATCTTCATATACATCAATAACGTAATATAACCAAACCTAAACCAACCTATCATCTCGGCGGTAATATTTGACAACATTCCTGGCGAGTCGGCCTCTACGTCTCCGTGCGACCTTCATATACATCAATAACGTAATATAACGTAACCTAACCCAACCTATCATCTCGGCACTAATATTTGACAACATTCCAGGCGAGTTGGCCTCTACGTCTCCGTGGGAATTTTATATACATCAATAACGTAATATAACCTAACCTAACCCAACCTAACATCTCGGCACTAATATTTGCAACATTCCTGGCGAGTTGGCCTCTACCTCTCCGTGAGACCTTCATATACATCAATAACGTAATATAATCTAACCTAACCCAACCTATCCTCTCGGCAGTAATATTTGACAACATTCCTGGCGAGTCGGCCTCTACGTCTCCGTGCGACCTTCATATACATCAATAACGTAATATAACCTAACCTAACCCAACCTAACATCTCGGCACTAATATTTGACAACATTCCTAGCTTGATGGCCTCTACGTCTCCGTGGGACCTTCATATATATCAATAACATAATATTACCTAACCTAACCCAACCTATCATCTCGGCGGTAATACTTGACTACATTCCTGGCGAGTCGGCCTCTACGTCTCCGTGCGACCTTCATATACATCAATAACGTAACATAACGTAACCTAACCCAACCTAAGATCTCGGCACTAATATTTGACAACATTCCAGGCGAGTTGGCCTCTACCTCTCCGTGAGACCTTCATATACATCAATAACGTAATATAATCTAACCTAACCCAACCTATCCTCTCGGCAGTAATATTTGACAACATTCCTGGCGAGTTGGCCTCTACGTCTCCGTGGGACTTTTATATACATCAATAACGTAATTTAACCTAACCTAACCCAACCTAACATCTCGGCGGTAATATTTGACAACATTCCTGGCGAGTTGGCCTCTACGTCTCCGTGGGGCCTTCATATACATCAATAACGTAATATAACCTAACCTAACCCAACCTAAGATCTCGGCACTAATATTTGACAACATTCCAGGCGAGTTGGCCTCTACGTCTCCGTGGGAATTTTATATACATCAATAACGTAATATAACCTAACCTAACCCAACCTAACGTCTCGGCACTAATATTTGACAACATTCTTGGCGAGTTGGCCTCTACCTCTCCGTGAGACCTTCATATACATCAATAACGTAATATAATCTAACCTAACCCAACCTATCATCTCGGCGGTAATATTTGACAACATTCCTGGTCAGTTGGCCTCTACGTCTCCGTGGAACCTTCATGTACATCAATAACGTAATATAACCTAACCTAACCCAACCTATCATCTCGGCGGTTATATTTGAAAACATTCCTGTCGAGTTGGCCTCTACGTCTCCGTGGAACCTTCATATACATAAATAACGTAATATAACGTAACCTAACCCAACCTATCATCTCGGCACTAATATTTGACAACATTCCAGGCGAGTTGGCTTCTACGTCTCCGTGGGACTTTTATATACATCAAAACGTAATTTAACCTAACCTAAACCTACGTAACATCTCGGCACTAATATTTGACAACATTCCTGGCGAGTTGGCCTCTACATCTCCGTGAGACCTTCATATACATCAATAGCGTAATATAATCTAACCTAACCCAACCTATCATCTCGGCGGTAATACTTGACAACATTCCTGGCGAGTTGGCCTCTACGTCTCCGTGGAACCTTCATATACATCAATAACGTAATACAACCTAACCTAACCCAACCTATCATCTCGGCGGTAATATTTGACATCATTCCTGTCGAGTTGGCCTCTACGTCTCTGTGGGACTTTTATATACATTAATAACGTAATTTAACCTAACCTAACCCAACCTAACATCTCGGCGGTAATATTTGACAACATTCCTGGTCAGTTGGCCTCTACGTCTCCGTGGAACCTTCATGTACATCAATAACGTAATATAACCTAACCTAACCCAACCTATCATCTCGGCGGTAATATTTGACAACATTCCTGGTCAGTTGGCCTCGGCGTCTCCGTGAAACCTTCATATACATCAGTAACGTAATATAACCTAACCTAACCCAACCTATCATCTCGGCGGTAATATTCGGCAACATTCCTGGAGTGTTGGTCTCTACGTCTCCGTGGGATCTTCATATACATCAATAACGTAATATAACCAAACCTAAACCAACCTATCATCTCGGCGGTAATATTTGACAACATTCCTGGCGAGTCGGCCTCTACGTCTCCGTGCGACCTTCATATACATCAATAACGTAATATAACGTAACCTAACCCAACCTATCATCTCGGCACTAATATTTGACAACATTCCAGGCGAGTTGGCCTCTACGTCTCCGTGGGAATTTTATATACATCAATAACGTAATATAACCTAACCTAACCCAACCTAACATCTCGGCACTAATATTTGACAACATTCCTGGAGAGTTGGCCTCTACCTCTCCGTGAGACCTTCATATACATCAATAACGTAATATAATCTAACCTAACCCAACCTGTCATCTCGGCGGTAATATTTGACAACATTCCTGGTCCGTTGGCCTCTGCGTCTCCGTGGAACCTTCATATACATCAATAACTTAATATAACCTAACCTAACCCAACCTATCATCTCGGCGGTAATATTTGACAACATTCCTGGCGAGTTGGCCTCTACGTCTCCGTGGGACTTTTATATACATCAATAACGTAATTTAACCTAACCTAAACCTACGTAACATCTCGGCGGTAATATTTGACAACATTCCTGGCTTGATGGCCTCTACGTCTCCGTGGGACCTTCATATACATCAATAACGTAATATAACCTAACCTAACCCAACCTATCATCTCGGCGGTAATATTTGACATCATCCCTGGCGAGTTGGCCTCTACGCCTCCGTGGGACTTTTATATACATCAAAACGTAATTTACCCTAACCTAACTCAACGTATCATCTCGGCGGTAATATTCGGCAACATTCCTGGAGTAGTGGTCTCTACGTCTCCGTGGGATCTTCATATACATCAATAACGTAATATAACCAAACCTAAACCAACCTATCATCTCGGCGGTAATATTTGACAACATTCCTGGCGAGTCGGCCTCTACGTCTCCGTGCGACCTTCATATACATCAATAACGTAATATAACGTAATCTAACCCAACCTATCATCTCCGCACTAATATTTGACAACATTCCAGGCGAGTTGGCCTCTACGTCTCCGTGGGAATTTTATATACATCAATAACGTAATATAACCTAACCTAACCCAACCTATCATCTCGGCGGTAATATTTGACATCATCCCTGGCGAGTTGGCCTCTACGCCTCCGTGGGACTTTTATATACATCAAAACGTAATTTACCCTAACCTAACCCAACGTATCATCTCGGCGGTAATATTCGGCAACATTCCTGTCGAGTTGGCCTCTACGTCTCCGTGGAACCTTCATATACATAAATAACGTAATATAACCTAACCTAACCCAACCTATCATCTCGGCGGTAATATTTGACAACATTCCTGGCGAGTTGGCCTCTACGCTTCCGTGGGACTTTTATATACATCAAAACGTAATTTACCCTAACCTAACCCAACGTATCATCTCGGCGGTAATATTCGGCAACATTCCTCGAGTGTGGGTCTCTACGTCTCCGTGGGACCTTCATATACATCAATAACGTGATATAACCAAACCTAAAACAACCTATCATCTCGGCGGTAATATTTGACAACATTCCTGGCGAGTCGGCCTCTACGTCTCCGTGCGACCTTCATATACATCAATAACGTAACATAACGTAACCTAAACCAACCTAAGATCTGGGCACTAATATTTGACAACATTCCAGGCGAGTTGGCCTCTACCTCTCCGTGAGACCTTCATATACATCAATAACGTAATATAATCTAACCTAACCCAACCTATCCTCTCGGCAGTAATATTTGGCAACATTCCTGGCGAGTTGGCCTCTACGTCTCCGTGGGACTTTTATATACATCAATAACGTAATATAATCTAACCTAACCCAACCTATCATCTCGGCGGTAATATTTGACAACATTCCTGGTCAGTTGGCCTCTACGTCTCCGTGGAACCTTCATGTACATCAGTAACGTAATATAACCTAACCTGACCCAACCTATCATCTCGGCGGTAATATTTGACATCATTCCTGTCGAGTTGGCCTCTACGTCTCTGTGGGACTTTTATATACATTAATAACGTAATTTAACCTAACCTAACCCAACCTAACATCTCGGCGGTAATATTTGACAACATTCCTGGTCAGTTGGCCTCTACGTCTCCGTGGAACCTTCATGTACATCAATAACGTAATATAACCTAACCTAACCCAACCTATCATCTCGGCGGTAATATTTGACAACATTCCTGGTCAGTTGGCCTCGGCGTCTCCGTGAAACCTTCATATACATCAGTAACGTAATATAACCTAACCTAACCCAACCTATCATCTCGGCGGTAATATTCGGCAACATTCCTGGAGTGTTGGTCTCTACGTCTCCGTGGGATCTTCATATACATCAATAACGTAATATAACCAAACCTAAACCAACCTATCATCTCGGCGGTAATATTTGACAACATTCCTGGCGAGTCGGCCTCTACGTCTCCGTGCGACCTTCATATACATCAATAACGTAATATAACGTAACCTAACCCAACCTATCATCTCGGCACTAATATTTGACAACATTCCAGGCGAGTTGGCCTCTACGTCTCCGTGGGAATTTTATATACATCAATAACGTAATATAACCTAACCTAACCCAACCTAACATCTCGGCACTAATATTTGACAACATTCCTGGCGAGTTGGCCTCTACCTCTCCGTGAGACCTTCATATACATCAATAACGTAATATAATCTAACCTAACCCAACCGGTCATCTCGGCGGTAATATTTGACAACATTCCTGGTCCGTTGGCCTCTGCGTCTCCGTGGAACCTTCATATACATCAATAACTTAATATAACCTAACCTAACCCTACCTATCATCTCGGCGGTAATATTTGACAACATTCCTGGCGAGTTGGCCTCTACGTCTCCGTGGGACTTTTATATACATCAATAACGTAATTTAACCTAACCTAAACCTACGTAACATCTCGGCGGTAATATTTGACAACATTCCTGGCTTGATGGCCTCTACGTCTCCGTGGGACCTTCATATACATCAATAACGTAATATAACCTAACCTAACCCAACCTATCATCTCGGCGGTAATATTTGACATCATCCCTGGCGAGTTGGCCTCTACGCCTCCGTGGGACTTTTATATACATCAAAACGTAATTTACCCTAACATAACCCAACGTATCATCTCGGCGGTAATATTCGGCAACATTCCTGGAGTGTTGGTCTCTACGTCTCCGTGGGATCTTCATATACATCAATAACGTAATATAACCAAACCTAAACCAACCTATCATCTCGGCGGTAATATTTGACAAGATTCTTGGCGAGTCGGCCTCTACGTCTCCGTGCGACCTTCATATACATCAATAACGTAATATAACGTAACCTAACCCAACCTATCATCTCCGCACTAATATTTGACAACATTCCAGGCGAGTTGGCCTCTACGTCTCCGTGGGAATTTTATATACATCAATAACGTAATATCACCTAACCTAACCCAACCTATCATCTCGGCGGTTATATTTGAAAACATTCCTGTCGAGTTGGCCTCTACGTCTCCGTGGAACCTTCATATACATAAATAACGTAATATAACCTAACCTAACCCAACCTATCATCTCGGCGGTAATATTTGACAACATTCCTGGCGAGTTGGCCTCTACGCTTCCGTGGGACTTTTATATACATCAAAACGTAATTTACCCTAACCTAACCCAACGTATCATCTCGGCGGTAATATTCGGCAACATTCCTCGAGTGTGGGTCTCTACGTCTCCGTGGGACCTTCATATACATCAACAACGTGATATAACCAAACCTAAAACAACCTATCATCTCGGCGGTAATATTTGACATCATCCCTGGCGAGTTGGCCTCTACGCCTCCGTGGGAATTTTATATACATCAATAACGTAATATCACCTAACCTAACCCAACCTATCATCTCGGCGGTTATATTTGAAAACATTCCTGTCGAGTTGGCCTCTACGTCTCCGTGGAACCTTCATATACATAAATAACGTGATATAACCTAACCTAACCCAACCTATCATCTCGGCGGTAATATTTGACAACATTCCTGGCGAGTTGGCCTCTACGCTTCCGTGGAACCTTCATATACATAAATAACGTAATATAACGTAACCTAACCCAACCTATCATCTCGGCACTAATATTTGACAACATTCCAGGCGAGTTGGCTTCTACGTCTCCGTGGGACTTTTATATACATCAAAACGTAATTTAACCTAACCTAAACCTACGTAACATCTCGGCACTAATATTTGACAACATTCCTGGCGAGTTGGCCTCTACATCTCCGTGAGACCTTCATATACATCAATAGCGTAATATAATCTAACCTAACCCAACCTATCATCTCGGCGGTAATACTTGACAACATTCCTGGCGAGTTGGCCTCTACGTCTCCGTGGAACCTTCATATACATCAATAACGTAATACAACCTAACCTAACCCAACCTATCATCTCGGCGGTAATATTTGACATCATTCCTGTCGAGTTGGCCTCTACGTCTCTGTGGGACTTTTATATACATTAATAACGTAATTTAACCTAACCTAACCCAACCTAACATCTCGGCGGTAATATTTGACAACATTCCTGGTCAGTTGGCCTCTACGTCTCCGTGGAACCTTCATGTACATCAATAACGTAATATAACCTAACCTAACCCAACCTATCATCTCGGCGGTAATACTTGACAACATTCCTGGCGAGTTGGCCTCTACGTCTCCGTGTGACTTTTATATACATCAATAACGTAACATAACCTAACCTAACCCAACCTATCATCTCGGCGGTAATATTTGACAACATTCCTGGCGAGTTGGCCTCTACGTCTCCGTGGGACTTTTATATACATCAAGAACGTAATTTAACCTAACCTAAACCTACGTAACATCTAGGCGGTAATATTTGACAACATTACTGGCTTGATGGCCTCTACGTCTCCGTGCGACCTTCATATACATCAATAACATAATATTACCTAACCTAACCCAACCTAACATCTCGGCGGTAATATTTGACAACATTCCTGGCGAGTTGGCCTCTACGTCTCCGTGGGACCTTCATATACATCAATAACGTAATATAACCTAACCTAACCCAACCTAAGATCTCGGCACTAATATTTGACAACATTCCAGGCGAGTTGGCCTCTACGTCTCCGTGGGAATTTTATATACATCAATAACGTAATATAACCTAACCTAACCCAACCTAACGTCTCGGCACTAATATTTGACAACATTCTTGGCGAGTTGGCCTCTACCTCTCCGTGAGACCTTCATATACATCAATAACGTAATATAATCTAACCTAACCCAACCTATCATCTCGGCGGTAATATTTGACAACATTCCTGGTCAGTTGGCCTCTACGTCTCCGTGGAACCTTCATGTACATCAATAACGTAATATAACCTAACCTAACCCAACCTATCATCTCGGCGGTTATATTTGAAAACATTCCTGTCGAGTTGGCCTCTACGTCTCCGTGGAACCTTCATATACATAAATAACGTAATATAACGTAACCTAACCCAACCTATCATCTCGGCACTAATATTTGACAACATTCGAGGCGAGTTGGCTTCTACGTCTCCGTGGGACTTTTATATACATCAAAACGTAATTTAAACTAACCTAAACCTACGTAACATCTCGGCACTAATATTTGACAACATTCCTGGAGAGTTGGCCTCTACATCTCCGTGAGACCTTCATATACATCAATAGCGTAATATAATCTAACCTAACCCAACCTATCATCTCGGCGGTAATACTTGACAACATTCCTGGCGAGTTGGCCTCTACGTCTCCGTGGAACCTTCATATACATCAATAACGTAATACAACCTAACCTAACCCAACCTATCATCTCGGCGGTAATATTTGACATCATTCCTGTCGAGTTGGCCTCTACGTCTCTGTGGGACTTTTATATACATTAATAACGTAATTTAACCTAACCTAACCCAACCTAACATCTCGGCGGTAATATTTGACAACATTTCTGGTCAGTTGGCATCTACGTCTCCGTGGAACCTTCATGTACATCAATAACGTAATATAACCTAACCTAACCCAACCTATCATCTCGGCGGTAATATTTGACAACATTCCTGGTCAGTTGGCCTCGGCGTCTCCGTGAAACCTTCATATACATCAGTAACGTAATATAACCTAACCTAACCCAACGTATCATCTCGGCGGTAATATTCGGCAACATTCCTGGAGTGTTGGTCTCTACGTCTCCGCGGGATCTTCATATACATCAATAACGTAATATAACCAAACCTAAACCAACCGATCATCTCGGCGGTAATATTTGACAACATTCCTGGCGAGTCGGCCTCTACGTCTCCGTGCGACCTTCATATACATCAATAACGTAATATAACGTAACCTAACCCAACCTATCATCTCCGCACTAATATTTGACAACATTCCAGGCGAGTTGGCCTCTACGTCTCCGTGGGAATTTTATATACATCAATAACGTAATATCACCTAACCTAACCCAACCTATCATCTCGGCGGTTATATTTGAAAACATTCCTGTCGAGTTGGCCTCTACGTCTCCGTGGAACCTTCATATACATAAATAACGTAATATAACCTAACCTAACCCAACCTATCATCTCGGCGGTAATATTTGACAACATTCCTGGCGAGTTGGCCTCTACGTCTCCGTGGGAATTTTATATACATCAATAACGTAATTTAACCTAACCTAAACCTACGTAACATCTCGGCGGTAATATTTGACAACATTCCTGGCTTGATGGCCTCTACGTCTCCGTGGGACCTTCATATACATCAATAACGTAATATAACCTAACCTAACCCAACCTATCATCTCGGCGGTAATATTTGACATCATCCCTGGCGAGTTGGCCTCTACGCCTCCGTGGGACTTTTATATACATCAAAACGTAATTTACCCTAACCTAACCCAACGTATCATCTCGGCGGTAATATTCGGCAACATTCCTGGAGTGTTGGTCTCTACGTCTCCGTGGGATCTTCATATACATCAATAACGTAATATAACCAAACCTAAACCAACCTATCATCTCGGCGGTAATATTTGACAACATTCCTGGCGAGTCGGCCTCTACGTCTCCGTGCGACCTTCATATACATCAATAACGTAATATAACGTAACCTAACCCAACCTATTATCTCCGCACTAATATTTGACAACATTCCAGGCGAGTTGGCCTCTACGTCTCCGTGGGAATTTTATATACATCAATAACGTAATATCACCTAACCTAACCCAACCTATCATCTCGGCGGTTATATTTGAAAACATTCCTGTCGAGTTGGCCTCTACGTCTCCGTGGAACCTTCATATACATAAATAACGTAATATAACCTAACCTAACCCAACCTATCATCTCGGCGGTAATATTTGACAACATTCCTGGCGAGTTGGCCTCTACGTCTCCGTGGGACTTTTATATACATCAATAACGTAATTTAACCTAACCTAAACCTACGTAACATCTCGGCGGTAATATTTGACAACATTCCTGGCTTGATGGCCTCTACGTCTCCGTGGGACCTTCATATACATCAATAACGTAATATAACCTAACCTAACCCAACCTATCATCTCGGCGGTAATATTTGACATCATCCCTGGCGAGTTGGCCTCTACGCCTCCGTGGGACTTTTATATACATCAAAACGTAATTTACCCTAACCTAACCCAACGTATCATCTCGGCGGTAATATTCGGCAACATTCCTGGAGTGTTGGTCTCTACGTCTCCGTGGGATCTTCATATACATCAATAACGTAATATAACCAAACCTAAACCAACCTATCATCTCGGCGGTAATATTTGACAACATTCCTGGCGAGTCGGCCTCTACGTCTCCGTGCGACCTTCATATACATCAATAACGTAATATAACGTAACCTAACCCAACCTATCATCTCCGCACTAATATTTGACAACATTCCAGGCGAGTTGGCCTCTACGTCTCCGTGGGAATTTTATATACATCAATAACGTAATATCACCTAACCTAACCCAACCTATCATCTCGGCGGTTATATTTGAAAACATTCCTGTCGAGTTGGCCTCTACGTCTCCGTGGAACCTTCATATACATAAATAACGTAATATAACCTAACCTAACCCAACCTATCATCTCGGCGGTAATATTTGACAACATTCCTGGCGAGTTGGCCTCTACGTCTCCGTGGGACTTTTATATACATCAATAACGTAATTTAACCTAACCTAAACCTACGTAACATCTCGGCGGTAATATTTGACAACATTCCTGGCTTGATGGCCTCTACGTCTCCGTGGGACCTTCATATACATCAATAACGTAATATAACCTAACCTAACCCAACCTATCATCTCGGCGGTAATATTTGACATCATCCCTGGCGAGTTGGCCTCTACGCCTCCGTGGGACTTTTATATACATCAAAACGTAATTTACCCTAACCTAACCCAACGTATCATCTCGGCGGTAATATTCGGCAACATTCCTGGAGTGTTGGTCTCTACGTCTCCGTGGGATCTTCATATACATCAATAACGTAATATAACCAAACCTAAACCAACCTATCATCTCGGCGGTAATATTTGACAACATTCCTGGCGAGTCGGCCTCTACGTCTCCGTGCGACCTTCATATACATCAATAACGTAATATAACGTAACCTAACCCAACCTATCATCTCCGCACTAATATTTGACAACATTCCAGGCGAGTTGGCCTCTACGTCTCCGTGGGAATTTTATATACATCAATAACGTAATATCACCTAACCTAACCCAACCTATCATCTCGGCGGTTATATTTGAAAACATTCCCGTCGAGTTGGCCTCTACGTCTCCGTGGAACCTTCATATACATAAATAACGTAATATAACCTAACCTAACCCAACCTATCATCTCGGCGGTAATATTTGACAACATTCCTGGCGAGTTGGCCTCTACGCTTCCGTGGGACTTTTATATACATCAAAACGTAATTTACCCTAACCTAACCCAACGTATCATCTCGGCGGTAATATTCGGCAACATTCCTCGAGTGTGGGTCTCTACGTCTCCGTGGGACCTTCATATACATCAATAACGTGATATAACCAAACCTAAAACAACCTATCATCTCGGCGGTAATATTTGACAACATTCCTGGCGAGTCGGCCTCTACGTCTCCGTGCGACCTTCATATACATCAATAACGTAACATAACGTAACCTAACCCAACCTAAGATCTCGGCACTAATATTTGACAACATTCCAGGCGAGTTGGCTTCTACGTCTCCGTGGGACTTTTATATACATCAAAACGTAATTTAACCTAACCTAAACCTACGTAACATCTCGGCACTAATATTTGACAAAATTCCTGGCGAGTTGGCCTCTACATCTCCGTGAGACCTTCATATACATCAATAGCGTAATATAATCTAACCTAACCCAACCTATCATCTCGGCGGTAATATTCGGCAACATTCCTGGAGTGTTGGTCTCTACGTCTCCGTGGGATCTTCATATACATCAATAACGTAATATAACCAAACCTAAACCAACCTATCATCTCGGCGGTAATATTTGACAACATTCCTGGCGAGTCGGCCTCTACGTCTCCGTGCGACCTTCATATACATCAATAACGTAATATAACGTAACCTAACCCAACCTATCATCTCGGCACTAATATTTGACAACATTCCAGGCGAGTTGGCCTCTACGTCTCCGTGGGAATTTTATATACATCAATAACGTAATATAACCTAGCCTAACCCAACCTAACATCTCGGCACTAATATTTGACAACATTCCTGGCGAGTTGGCCTCTACCTCTCCGTGAGACCTTCATATACATCAATAACGTAATATAATCTAACCTAACCCAACCTGTCATCTCGGCGGTAATATTTGACAACATTCCTGGTCCGTTGGCCTCTGCGTCTCCGTGGAACCTTCATATACATCAATAACTTAATATAACCTAACCTAACCCAACCTATCATCTCGGCGGTAATATTTGACAACATTCCTGGCGAGTTGGCCTCTACGTCTCCGTGGGACTTTTATATACATCAATAACGTAATTTAACCTAACCTAAACCTACGTAACATCTCGGCGGTAATATTTGACAACATTCCTGGCTTGATGGCCTCTACGTCTCCGTGAGACCTTCATATACATCAATAACGTAATATAACCTAACCTAACCCAACCTATCATCTCGGCGGTAATATTTGACAACATTAATGGCGAGTTGGCCTCTACGTCTCCGTGGGACTTTTATATACATCAAGAACGTAATTTAACCTAACCTAAACCTACGTAACATCTAGGCGGTAATATTTGACAACATTACTGGCTTGATGGCCTCTACGTCTCCGTGCGACCTTCATATACATCAATAACATAATATTACCTAACCTAACCCAACCTATCATCTCGGCACTAATATTTGACAACATTCCAGGCGAGTTGGCCTCTACGTCTCCGTGGGAATTTTATATACATCAATAACGTAATATAACCTAACCTAACCCAACCTATCATCTCGGCGGTAATATTTGACATCATTCCTGGCGAGTTGGCCTCTACGCCTCCGTGGGACTTTTATATACATCAAAACGTAATTTACCCTAACCTAACCCAACGTATCATCTCGGCGGTAATATTCGGCAACATTCCTGGAGTGTTGGTCTCTACGTCTCCGTGAGACCTTCATATACATCAATAACGTAATATAATCTAACCTAACCCAACCTGTCATCTCGGCGGTAATATTTGACAACATTCCTGGTCCGTTGGCCTCTGCGTCTCCGTGGAACCTTCATATACATCAATAACTTAATATAACCTAACCTAACCCAACCTATCATCTCGGCGGTAATATTTGACAACATTCCTGGCGAGTTGGCCTCTACGTCTCCGTGGGACTTTTATATACACCAATAACGTAATTTAACCTAACCTAAACCTACGTAACATCTCGGCGGTAATATTTGACAACATTCCTGGCTTGATGGCCTCTACGTCTCCGTGGGACCTTCATATACATCAATAACGTAATATAACCTAACCTAACCCAACCTATCATCTCTGCGGTAATATTTGACATCATCCCTGGCGAGTTGGCCTCTACGCCTCCGTGGGACTTTTATATACATCAAAACGTAATTTACCCTAACCTAACCCAACGTATCATCTCGGCGGTAATATTCGGCAACATTCCTGGAGTGTTGGTCTCTACGTCTCCGTGGGATCTTCATATACATCAATAACGTAATATAACCAAACCTAAACCAACCTATCATCTCGGCGGTAATATTTGACAACATTCCTGGCGAGTCGGCCTCTACGTCTCCGTGCGACCTTCATATACATCAATAACGTAATATAACGTAACCTAACCCAACCTATCATCTCCGCACTAATATTTGACAACATTCCAGGCGAGTTGGCCTCTACGTCTCCGTGGGAATTTTATATACATCAATAACGTAATATCACCTAACCTAACCCAACCTATCATCTCGGCGGTTATATTTGAAAACATTCCTGTCGAGTTGGCCTCTACGTCTCCGTGGAACCTTCATATACATAAATAACGTAATATAACCTAACCTAACCCAACCTATCATTTCGGCGGTAATATTTGACAACATTCCTGGCGAGTTGGCCTCTACGTCTCCGTGGGACTTTTATATACATCAATAACGTAATTTAGCCTAACCTAAACCTACGTAACATCTCGGCGGTAATATTTGACAACATTCCTAGCTTGATGGCCTCTACGTCTCCGTGGGACCTTCATATACATCAATAACGTAATATAACCTAACCTAACCCAACCTATCATCTCGGCGGTAATATTTGACATCATCCCTGGCGAGTTGGCCTCTACGCCTCCGTGGGACTTTTATATACATCAAAACGTAATTTACCCTAACCTAACCCAACGTATCATCTCGGCGGTAATATTCGGCAACATTCCTGGAGTGTTGGTCTCTACGTCTCCGTGGGATCTTCATATACATCAATAACGTAATATAACCAAACCTAAACCAACCTATCATCTCGGCGGTAATATTTGACAACATTCCTGGCGAGTCGGCCTCTACGTCTCCGTGGGAATTTTATATACATCAATAACGTAATATCACCTAACCTAACCCAACCTATCATCTCGGCGGTTATATTTGAAAACATTCCCGTCGAGTTGGCCTCTACGTCTCCGTGGAACCTTCATATACATAAATAACGTAATATAACCTAACCTAACCCAACCTATCATCTCGGCGGTAATATTTGACAACATTCCTGGCGAGTTGGCCTCTACGCTTCCGTGGGACTTTTATATACATCAAAACGTAATTTACCCTAACCTAACCCAACGTAATATCTCGGCGGTAATATTCGGCAACATTCCTCGAGTGTGGGTCTCTACGTCTCCGTGGGACCTTCATATACATCAATAACGTGATATAACCAAACCTAAAACAACCTATCATCTCGGCGGTAATATTTGACAACATTCCTGGCGAGTCGGCCTCTACGTCTCCGTGCGACCTTCATATACATCAATAACGTAACATAACGTAACCTAACCCAACCTAAGATCTCGGCACTAATATTTGACAACATTCCCGTCGAGTTGGCCTCTACGTCTCCGTGGAACCTTCATATACATAAATAACGTAATATAACCTAACCTAACCCAACCTATCATCTCGGCGGTAATATTTGACAACATTCCTGGCGAGTTGGCCTCTACGCTTCCGTGGGACTTTTATATACATCAAAACGTAATTTACCCTAACCTAACCCAACGTAATATCTCGGCGGTAATATTCGGCAACATTCCTCGAGTGTGGGTCTCTACGTCTCCGTGGGACCTTCATATACATCAATAACGTGATATAACCAAACCTAAAACAACCTATCATCTCGGCGGTAATATTTGACAACATTCCTGGCGAGTCGGCCTCTACGTCTCCGTGCGACCTTCATATACATCAATAACGTAACATAACGTAACCTAACCCAACCTAAGATCTCGGCACTAATATTTGACAACATTCCAGGCGAGTTGGCCTCTACCTCTCCGTGAGACCTTCATATACTTCAATAACGTAATATAATCTAACCTAACCCAACCTATCCTCTCGGCAGTAATATTTGACAACATTCCTGGCGAGTTGGCCTCTACGTCTCCGTGGGACTTTTATATACATCAATAACGTAATTTAACCTAACCTAACCCAACCTAACATCTCGGCGGTAATATTTGACAACATTCCTGGCGAGTTGGCCTCTACGTCTCCGTGGGGCCTTCATATACATCAATAACGTAATATAACCTAACCTAACCCAACCTAAGATCTCGGCACTAATATTTGACAACATTCCAGGCGAGTTGGCCTCTACGTCTCCGTGGGAATTTTATATACATCAATAACGTAATATAACCTAACCTAACCCAACCTAACGTCTCGGCACTAATATTTGACAACATTCTTGGCGAGTTGGCCTCTACCTCTCCGTGAGACCTTCATATACATCAATAACGTAATATAATCTAACCTAACCCAACCTATCATCTCGGCGGTAATATTTGACAACATTCCTGGTCAGTTGGCCTCTACGTCTCCGTGGAACATTCATGTACATCAATAACGTAATATAACCTAACCTAACCCAACCTATCATCTCGGCGGTTATATTTGAAAACATTCCTGTCGAGTTGGCCTCTACGTCTCCGTGGAACCTTCATATACATCAATAACGTAATACAACCTAACCTAACCCAACCTATCATCTCGGCGGTAATATTTGACATCATTCCTGTCGAGTTGGCCTCTACGTCTCTGTGGGACTTTTATATACATTAATAACGTAATTTAACCTAACCTAACCCAACCTAACATCTCGGCGGTAATATTTGACAACATTCCTGGTCAGTTGGCCTCTACGTCTCCGTGGAACCTTCATGTACATCAATAACGTAATATAACCTTACCTAACCCAACCTATCATCTCGGCGGTAATATTTGACAACATTCCTGGTCAGTTGGCCTCGGCGTCTCCGTGAAACCTTCATATACATCAGTAACGTAATATAACCTAACCTAACCCAACCTATCATCTCGGCGGTAATATTCGGCAACATTCCTGGAGTGTTGGTCTCTACGTCTCCGTGGGATCTTCATATACATCAATAACGTAATATAACCAAACCTAAACCAACCTATCATCTCGGCGGTAATATTTGACAACATTCCTGGCGAGTCGGCCTCTACGTCTCCGTGCGACCTTCATATACATCAATAACGTAACATAACGTAACCTAACCCAACCTAAGATCTCGGCACTAATATTTGACAACATTCCAGGCGAGTTGGCCTCTACCTCTCCGTGAGACCTTCATATACTTCAATAACGTAATATAATCTAACCTAACCCAACCTATCCTCTCGGCAGTAATATTTGACAACATTCCTGGCGAGTTGGCCTCTACGTCTCCGTGGGACTTTTATATACATCAATAACGTAATTTAACCTAACCTAACCCAACCTAACATCTCGGCGGTAATATTTGACAACATTCCTGGCGAGTTGGCCTCTACGTCTCCGTGGGGCCTTCATATACATCAATAACGTAATATAACCTAACCTAACCCAACCTAAGATCTCGGCACTAATATTTGACAACATTCCAGGCGAGTTGGCCTCTACGTCTCCGTGGGAATTTTATATACATCAATAACGTAATATAACCTAACCTAACCCAACCTAACGTCTCGGCACTAATATTTGACAACATTCTTGGCGAGTTGGCCTCTACCTCTCCGTGAGACCTTCATATACATCAATAACGTAATATAATCTAACCTAACCCAACCTATCATCTCGGCGGTAATATTTGACAACATTCCTGGTCAGTTGGCCTCTACGTCTCCGTGGAACATTCATGTACATCAATAACGTAATATAACCTAACCTAACCCAACCTATCATCTCGGCGGTTATATTTGAAAACATTCCTGTCGAGTTGGCCTCTACGTCTCCGTGGAACCTTCATATACATCAATAACGTAATACAACCTAACCTAACCCAACCTATCATCTCGGCGGTAATATTTGACATCATTCCTGTCGAGTTGGCCTCTACGTCTCTGTGGGACTTTTATATACATTAATAACGTAATTTAACCTAACCTAACCCAACCTAACATCTCGGCGGTAATATTTGACAACATTCCTGGTCAGTTGGCCTCTACGTCTCCGTGGAACCTTCATGTACATCAATAACGTAATATAACCTTACCTAACCCAACCTATCATCTCGGCGGTAATATTTGACAACATTCCTGGTCAGTTGGCCTCGGCGTCTCCGTGAAACCTTCATATACATCAGTAACGTAATATAACCTAACCTAACCCAACCTATCATCTCGGCGGTAATATTCGGCAACATTCCTGGAGTGTTGGTCTCTACGTCTCCGTGGGATCTTCATATACATCAATAACGTAATATAACCAAACCTAAACCAACCTATCATCTCGGCGGTAATATTTGACAACATTCCTGGCGAGTCGGCCTCTACGTCTCCGTGCGACCTTCATATACATCAATAACGTAATATAACCTAACCTAACCCAACCTAAGATCTCGGCACTAATATTTGACAACATTCCAGGCGAGTTGGCCTCTACGTCTCCGTGGGAATTTTATATACATCAATAACGTAATATAACCTAACCTAACCCAACCTAACGTCTCGGCACTAATATTTGACAACATTCTTGGCGAGTTGGCCTCTACCTCTCCGTGAGACCTTCATATACATCAATAACGTAATATAATCTAACCTAACCCAACCTATCATCTCGGCGGTAATATTTGACAACATTCCTGGTCAGTTGGCCTCTACGTCTCCGTGGAACCTTCATGTACATCAATAACGTAATATAACCTAACCTAACCCACCCTATCATCTCGGCGGTTATATTTGAAAACATTCCTGTCGAGTTGGCCTCTACGTCTCCGTGGAACCTTCATATACATAAATAACGTAATATAACGTAACCTAACCCAACCTATCATCTCGGCACTAATATTTGACAACATTCCAGGCGAGTTGGCTTCTACGTCTCCGTGGGACTTTTATATACATCAAAACGTAATTTAACCTAACCTAAACCTACGTAACATCTCGGCACTAATATTTGACAACATTCCTGGCGAGTTGGCCTCTACCTCTCCGTGAGACCTTCATATACATCAATAACGTAATGTAATCTAACCTAACCCAACCTATCATCTCGGCGGTAATATTCGGCAACATTCCTGGAGTGTTGGTCTCTACGTCTCCGTGGGATCTTCATATACATCAATAACGTAATATAACCAAACCTAAACCAACCTATCATCTCGGCGGTAATATTTGACAACATTCCTGGCGAGTCGGCCTCTACGTCTCCGTGCGACCTTCATATACATCAATAACGTAATATAACGTAACCTAACCCAACCTATCATCTCGGCACTAATATTTGACAACATTCCAGGCGAGTCGGCCTCTACGTCTCCGTGCGACCTTCATATACATCAATAACGTAATATAACGTAACCTAACCCAACCTATCATCTCCGCACTAATATTTGACAACATTCCAGGCGAGTTGGCCTCTACGTCTCCGTGGGAATTTTATATACATCAATAACGTAATATCACCTAACCTAACCCAACCTATCATCTCGGCGGTTATATTTGAAAACATTCCTGTCGAGTTGGCCTCTACGTCTCCGTGGAACCTTCATATACATAAATAACGTAATATAACCTAACCTAACCCAACCTATCATCTCGGCGGTAATATTTGACAACATTCCTGGCGAGTTGGCCTCTACGTCTCTGTGGGACTTTTATATACATTAATAACGTAATTTAACCTAACCTAACCCAACCTAACATCTCGGCGGTAATATTTGACAACATTCCTGGTCAGTTGGCCTCTACGTCTCCGTGGAACCTTCATGTACATCAATAACGTAATATAACCTAATCTAACCCAACCTATCATCTCGGCGGTAATATTTGACAACATTCCTGGTCAGTTGGCCTCGGCGTCTCCGTGAAACCTTCATATACATCAGTAACGTAATATAACCTAACCTAACCCAACCTATCATCTCGGCGGTAATATTCGGCAACATTCCTGGAGTGTTGGTCTCTACGTCTCCGTGGGATCTTCATATACATCAATAACGTAATATAACCAAACCTAAACCAACCTATCATCTCGGCGGTAATATTTGACAACATTCCTGGCGAGTCGGCCTCTACGTCTCCGTGCGACCTTCATATACATCAATAACGTAATATAACCTAACCTAACCCAACCTAAGATCTCGGCACTAATATTTGACAACATTCCAGGCGAGTTGGCCTCTACGTCTCCGTGGGAATTTTATATACATCAATAACGTAATATAACCTAACCTAACCCAACCTAACGTCTCGGCACTAATATTTGACAACATTCTTGGCGAGTTGGCCTCTACCTCTCCGTGGGAATTTTATATTCATCAATAACGTAATATAACCTAACCTAACCCAACCTAACGTCTCGGCACTAATATTTGACAACATTCTTGGCGAGTTGGCCTCTACCTCTCCGTGAGACCTTCATATACATCAATAACGTAATATAATCTAACCTAACCCAACCTATCATCTCGGCGGTAATATTTGACAACATTCCTGGTCAGTTGGCCTCTACGTCTCCGTGGAACCTTCATGTACATCAATAACGTAATATAACCTAACCTAACCCAACCTATCATCTCGGCGGTTATATTTGAAAACATTCCTGTCGAGTTGGCCTCTACGTCTCCGTGGAACCTTCATATACATAAATAACGTAATATAACGTAACCTAACCCAACCTATCATCTCGGCACTAATATTTGACAACATTCCAGGCGAGTTGGCTTCTACTTCTCCGTGGGACTTTTATATACATCAAAACGTAATTTAACCTAACCTAAACC
Source organism: Xylocopa violacea (assembly GCA_963969225.1). Classification (NCBI taxonomy): domain Eukaryota; kingdom Metazoa; phylum Arthropoda; class Insecta; order Hymenoptera; family Apidae; genus Xylocopa; species Xylocopa violacea. Next base: position 481,745 of record CAXAJV010000755.1, on the reverse strand, counting down.
TACGTAACATCTCGGCACTAATATTTGACAACATTCCTGGCGAGTTGGCCTCTACATCTCCGTGAGACCTTCATATACATCAATAGCGTAATATAATCTAACCTAACCCAACTTATCATCTCGGCGGTAATACTTGACAACATTCCTGGCGAGTTGGCCTCTACGTCTCCGTGGAACCTTCATATACATCAATAACGTAATACAACCTAACCTAACCCAACCTATCATCTCGGCGGTAATATTTGACATCATTCCTGTCGAGTTGGCCTCTACGTCTCTGTGGGACTTTTATATACATTAATAACGTAATTTAACCTAACCTAACCCAACCTAACATCTCGGCGGTAATATTTGACAACATTTCTGGTCAGTTGGCCTCTACGTCTCCGTGGAACCTTCATGTACATCAATAACGTAATATAACCTATCCTAACCCAACCTATCATCTCGGCGGTAATATTTGACAACATTCCTGGTCAGTTGGCCTCGGCGTCTCCGTGAAACCTTCATATACATCAGTAACGTAATATAACCTAACCTAACCCAACCTATCATCTCGGCGGTAATATTCGGCAACATTCCTGGAGTGTTGGTCTCTACGTCTCCGTGGGATCTTCATATACATCAATAACGTAATATAACCAAACCTAAACCAACCTATCATCTCGGCGGTAATATTTGACAACATTCCTGGCGAGTCGGCCTCTACGTCTCCGTGCGACCTTCATATACATCAATAACGTAATATAACGTAACCTAACCCAACCTATCATCTCGGCACTAATATTTGACAACATTCCAGGCGAGTTGGCCTCTACGTCTCCGTGGGAATTTTGTATACATCAATAACGTAATATAACCTAACCTAACCCAACCTAACGTCTCGGCACTAATATTTGACAACATTCCAGGCGAGTTGGCTTCTACGTCTCCGTGGGACTTTTATATACATCAAAACGTAATTTAACCTAACCTAAACCTACGTAACATCTCGGCACTAATATTTGACAACATTCCTGGCGAGTTGGCCTCTACATCTCCGTGAGACCTTCATATACATCAATAGCGTAATATAATCTAACCTAACCCAACCTATCATCTCGGCGGTAATACTTGACAACATTCCTGGCGAGTTGGCCTCTACGTCTCCGTGGAACCTTCATATACATCAATAACGTAATACAACCTAACCTAACCCAACCTATCATCTCGGCGGTAATATTTGACATCATTCCTGTCGAGTTGGCCTCTACGTCTCTGTGGGACTTTTATATACATTAAGAACGTAATTTAACCTAACCTAACCCAACCTAACATCTCGGCGGTAATATTTGACAACATTCCTGGTCAGTTGGCCTCGGCGTCTCCGTGAAACCTTCATATACATCAGTAACGTAATATAACCTAACCTAACCCAACCTATCATCTCGGCGGTAATATTCGGCAACATTCCTGGAGTGTTGGTCTCTACGTCTCCGTGGGATCTTCATATACATCAATAACGTAATATAACCAAACCTAAACCAACCTATCATCTCGGCGGTAATATTTGACAACATTCCTGGCGAGTCGGCCTCTACGTCTCCGTGCGACCTTCATATACATCAATAACGTAATATAACGTAACCTAACCCAACCTATCATCTCGGCACTAATATTTGACAACATTCCAGGCGAGTCGGCCTCTACGTCTCCGTGCGACCTTCATATACATCAATAACGTAATATAACGTAACCTAACCCAACCTATCATCTCCGCACTAATATTTGACAACATTCCAGGCGAGTTGGCCTCTACGTCTCCGTGGGAATTTTATATACATCAATAACGTAATATCACCTAACCTAACCCAACCTATCATCTCGGCGGTTATATTTGAAAACATTCCTGTCGAGTTGGCCTCTACGTCTCCGTGGAACCTTCATATACATAAATAACGTAATATAACCTAACCTAACCCAACCTATCATCTCGGCGGTAATATTTGACAACATTCCTGGCGAGTTGGCCTCTACGTCTCTGTGGGACTTTTATATACATTAATAACGTAATTTAACCTAACCTAACCCAACCTAACATCTCGGCGGTAATATTTGACAACATTCCTGGTCAGTTGGCCTCTACGTCTCCGTGGAACCTTCATGTACATCAATAACGTAATATCACCTAATCTAACCCAACCTATCATCTCGGCGGTAATATTTGACAACATTCCTGGTCAGTTGGCCTCGGCGTCTCCGTGAAACCTTCATATACATCAGTAACGTAATATAACCTAACCTAACCCAACCTATCATCTCGGCGGTAATATTCGGCAACATTCCTGGAGTGTTGGTCTCTACGTCTCCGTGGGATCTTCATATACATCAATAACGTAATATAACCAAACCTAAACCAACCTATCATCTCGGCGGTAATATTTGACAACATTCCTGGCGAGTCGGCCTCTACGTCTCCGTGCGACCTTCATATACATCAATAACGTAATATAACCTAACCTAACCCAACCTAAGATCTCGGCACTAATATTTGACAACATTCCAGGCGAGTTGGCCTCTACGTCTCCGTGGGAATTTTATATACATCAATAACGTAATATAACCTAACCTAACCCAACCTAACGTCTCGGCACTAATATTTGACAACATTCTTGGCGAGTTGGCCTCTACCTCTCCGTGGGAATTTTATATTCATCAATAACGTAATATAACCTAACCTAACCCAACCTAACGTCTCGGCACTAATATTTGACAACATTCTTGGCGAGTTGGCCTCTACCTCTCCGTGAGACCTTCATATACATCAATAACGTAATATAATCTAACCTAACCCAACCTATCATCTCGGCGGTAATATTTGACAACATTCCTGGTCAGTTGGCCTCTACGTCTCCGTGGAACCTTCATGTACATCAATAACGTAATATAACCTAACCTAACCCAACCTATCATCTCGGCGGTTATATTTGAAAACATTCCTGTCGAGTTGGCCTCTACGTCTCCGTGGAACCTTCATATACATAAATAACGTAATATAACGTAACCTAACCCAACCTATCATCTCGGCACTAATATTTGACAACATTCCAGGCGAGTTGGCTTCTACGTCTCCGTGGGACTTTTATATACATCAAAACGTAATTTAACCTAACCTAAACCTACGTAACATCTCGGCACTAATATTTGACAACATTCCTGGCGAGTTGGCCTCTACATCTCCGTGAGACCTTCATATACATCAATAGCGTAATATAATCTAACCTAACCCAACTTATCATCTCGGCGGTAATACTTGACAACATTCCTGGCGAGTTGGCCTCTACGTCTCCGTGGAACCTTCATATACATCAATAACGTAATACAACCTAACCTAACCCAACCTATCATCTCGGCGGTAATATTTGACATCATTCCTGTCGAGTTGGCCTCTACGTCTCTGTGGGACTTTTATATACATTAATAACGTAATTTAACCTAACCTAACCCAACCTAACATCTCGGCGGTAATATTTGACAACATTTCTGGTCAGTTGGCCTCTACGTCTTCGTGGAACCTTCATGTACATCAATAACGTAATATAACCTATCCTAACCCAACCTATCATCTCGGCGGTAATATTTGACAACATTCCTGGTCAGTTGGCCTCGGCGTCTCCGTGAAACCTTCATATACATCAGTAACGTAATATAACCTAACCTAACCCAACCTATCATCTCGGCGGTAATATTCGGCAACATTCCTGGAGTGTTGGTCTCTACGTCTCCGTGGGATCTTCATATACATCAATAACGTAATATAACCAAACCTAAACCAACCTATCATCTCGGCGGTAATATTTGACAACATTCCTGGCGAGTCGGCCTCTACGTCTCCGTGCGACCTTCATATACATCAATAACGTAATATAACGTAACCTAACCCAACCTATCATCTCGGCACTAATATTTGACAACATTCCAGGCGAGTTGGCCTCTACGTCTCCGTGGGAATTTTGTATACATCAATAACGTAATATAACCTAACCTAACCCAACCTAACGTCTCGGCACTAATATTTGACAACATTCCAGGCGAGTTGGCTTCTACGTCTCCGTGGGACTTTTATATACATCAAAACGTAATTTAACCTAACCTAAACCTACGTAACATCTCGGCACTAATATTTGACAACATTCCTGGCGAGTTGGCCTCTACATCTCCGTGAGACCTTCATATACATCAATAGCGTAATATAATCTAACCTAACCCAACCTATCATCTCGGCGGTAATACTTGACAACATTCCTGGCGAGTTGGCCTCTACGTCTCCGTGGAACCTTCATATACATCAATAACGTAATACAACCTAACCTAACCCAACCTATCATCTCGGCGGTAATATTTGACATCATTCCTGTCGAGTTGGCCTCTACGTCTCTGTGGGACTTTTATATACATTAAGAACGTAATTTAACCTAACCTAACCCAACCTAACATCTCGGCGGTAATATTTGACAACATTCCTGGTCAGTTGGCCTCGGCGTCTCCGTGAAACCTTCATATACATCAGTAACGTAATATAACCTAACCTAACCCAACCTATCATCTCGGCGGTAATATTCGGCAACATTCCTGGAGTGTTGGTCTCTACGTCTCCGTGGGATCTTCATATACATCAATAACGTAATATAACCAAACCTAAACCAACCTATCATCTCGGCGGTAATATTTGACAACATTCCTGGCGAGTCGGCCTCTACGTCTCCGTGCGACCTTCATATACATCAATAACGTAATATAACGTAACCTAACCCAACCTATCATCTCGGCACTAATATTTGACAACATTCCAGGCGAGTCGGCCTCTACGTCTCCGTGCGACCTTCATATACATCAATAACGTAATATAACGTAACCTAACCCAACCTATCATCTCCGCACTAATATTTGACAACATTCCAGGCGAGTTGGCCTCTACGTCTCCGTGGGAATTTTATATACATCAATAACGTAATATCACCTAACCTAACCCAACCTATCATCTCGGCGGTTATATTTGAAAACATTCCTGTCGAGTTGGCCTCTACGTCTCCGTGGAACCTTCATATACATAAATAACGTAATATAACCTAACCTAACCCAACCTATCATCTCGGCGGTAATATTTGACAACATTCCTGGCGAGTTGGCCTCTACGTCTCTGTGGGACTTTTATATACATTAATAACGTAATTTAACCTAACCTAACCCAACCTAACGTCTCGGCGGTAATATTTGACAACATTCCTGGTCAGTTGGCCTCTACGTCTCCGTGGAACCTTCATGTACATCAATAACGTAATATAACCTAACCTAACCCAACCTATCATCTCGGCGGTTATATTTGAAAACATTCCTGTCGAGTTGGCCTCTACGTCTCCGTGGAACCTTCATATACATCAATAACGTAATACAACCTAACCTAACCCAACCTATCATCTCGGCGGTAATATTTGACATCATTCCTGTCGAGTTGGCCTCTACGTCTCTGTGGGACTTTTATATACATTAATAACGTAATTTAACCTAACCTAACCCAACCTAACATCTCGGCGGTAATATTTGACAACATTTCTGGTCAGTTGGCCTCTACGTCTCCGTGGAACCTTCATGTACATCAATAACGTAATATAACCTAACCTAACCCAACCTATCATCTCGGCGGTAATATTTGACAACATTCCTGGTCAGTTGGCCTCGGCGTCTCCGTGAAACTTTCATATACATCAGTAACGTAATATAACCTAACCTAACCCAACCTATCATCTCGGCGGTAATATTCGGCAACATTCCTGGAGTGTTGGTCTCTACGTCTCCGTGGGATCTTCATATACATCAATAACGTAATATAACCAAACCTAAACCAACCTATCATCTCGGCGGTAATATTTGACAACATTCCTGGCGAGTCGGCCTCTACGTCTCCGTGCGACCTTCATATACATCAATAACGTAATATAACGTAACCTAACCCAACCTATCATCTCCGCACTAATATTTGACAACATTCCAGGCGAGTTGGCCTCTACGTCTCCGTGGGAATTTTATATACATCAATAACGTAATATCACCTAACCTAACCCAACCTATCATCTCGGCGGTTATATTTGAAAACATTCCTGTCGAGTTGGCCTCTACGTCTCCGTGGAACCTTCATATACATAAATAACGTAATATAACCTAACCTAACCCAACCTATCATCTCGGCGGTAATATTTGACAACATTCCTGGCGAGTTGGCCTCTACGTCTCCGTGGGACTTTTATATACATCAATAACGTAATTTAAAATAACGTAAACCTACGTAACATCTCGGCGGTAATATTTGACAACATTCCTGGCTTGATGGCCTCTACGTCTCCGTGGGACCTTCATATACATCAGTAACGTAATATAACCTAACCTAACCCAACCTATCATCTCGGCGGTAATATTTGACATCATCCCTGGCGAGTTGGCCTCTACGCCTCCGTGGGACTTTTATATACATCAAAACGTAATTTACCCTAACCTAACCCAACGTATCATCTCGGCGGTAATATTCGGCAACATTCCTGGAGTGTTGGTCTCTACGTCTCCGTGGGATCTTCATATACATCAATAACGTAATATAACCAAACCTAAACCAACCTATCATCTCGGCGGTAATATTTGACAACATTCCTGGCGAGTCGGCCTCTACGTCTCCGTGCGACCTTCATATACATCAATAACGTAACATAACGTAACCTAACCCAACCTAAGATCTCGGCACTAATATTTGACAACATTCCAGGCGAGTTGGCCTCTACCTCTCCGTGAGACCTTCATATACATCAATAACGTAATATAATCTAACCTAACCCAACCTATCCTCTCGGCAGTAATATTTGACAACATTCCTGGCGAGTTGGCCTCTACGTCTCCGTGGGGCCTTCATATACATCAATAACGTAATATAACCTAACCTAACCCAACCTAAGATCTCGGCACTAATATTTGACAACATTCCAGGCGAGTTGGCCTCTACGTCTCCGTGGGAATTTTATATACATCAATAACGTAATATAACCTAACGTAACCCAACCTAACGTCTCGGCACTAATATTTGACAACATTCTTGGCGAGTTGGCCTCTACCTGTCCGTGAGACCTTCATATACATCAATAACGTAATATAATCTAACCTAACCCAACCTATCATCTCGGCGGTAATATTTGACAACATTCCTGGTCAGTTGGCCTCTACGTCTCCGTGGAACCTTCATGTACATCAATAACGTAATATAACCTAACCTAACCCAACCTATCATCTCGGCGGTTATATTTGAAAACATTCCTGTCGAGTTGGCCTCTACGTCTCCGTGGAACCTTCATATACATAAATAACGTAATATAACGTAACCTAACCCAACCTATCATCTCGGCACTAATATTTGACAACATTCCAGGCGAGTTGGCTTCTACGTCTCCGTGGGACTTTTATATACATCAAAACGTAATTTAACCTAACCTAAACCTACGTAACATCTCGGCACTAATATTTGACAACATTCCTGGCGAGTTGGCCTCTACATCTTCGTGAGACCTTCATATACATCAATAGCGTAATATAATCTAACCTAACCCAACCTATCATCTCGGCGGTAATACTTGACAACATTCCTGGCGAGTTGGACTCTACGTCTCCGTGGAACCTTCATATACATCAATAACGTAATACAACCTAACCTAACCCAACCTATCATCTCGGCGGTAATATTTGACATCATTCCTGTCGAGTTGGCCTCTACGTCTCTGTGGGACTTTTATATACATTACTAACGTAATTTAACCTAACCTAACCCAACCTAACATCTCGGCGGTAATATTTGACAACATTCCTGGTCAGTTGGCCTCTACGTCTCCGTGGAACCTTCATGTACATCAATAACGTAATATAACCTAACCTAACCCAACCTATCATCTCGGCGGTAATATTTGACAACATTCCTGGTCAGTTGGCCTCGGCGTCTCCGTGAAACCTTCATATACATCAGTAACGTAATATAACCTAACCTAACCCAACCTATCATCTCGGCGGTAATATTCGGCAACATTCCTGGGGTGTTGGTCTCTACGTCTCCGTGGGATCTTCATATACATCAATAACGTAATATAACCAAACCTAAACCAACCTATCATCTCGGCGGTAATATTTGACATCATTCCTGTCGAGTTGGCCTCTACGTCTCTGTGGGACTTTTATATACATTAATAACGTAATTTAACCTAACCTAACCCAACCTAACATCTCGGCGGTAATATTTGACAACATTTCTGGTCAGTTGGCCTCTACGTCTCCGTGGAACCTTCATGTACATCAATAACGTAATATAACCTAACCTAACCCAACCTATCATCTCGGCGGTAATATTTGACAACATTCCTGGTCAGTTGGCCTCGGCGTCTCCGTGAAACCTTCATATACATCAGTAACGTAATATAACCTAACCTAACCCAACCTATCATCTCGGCGGTAATATTCGGCAACATTCCTGGAGTGTTGGTCTCTACGTCTCCGTGGGATCTTCATATACATCAATAACGTAATATAACCAAACCTAAACCAACCTATCATCTCGGCGGTAATATTTGACAACATTCCTGGCGAGTCGGCCTCTACGTCTCCGTGCGACCTTCATATACATCAATAACGTAATATAACGTAACCTAACCCAACCTATCATCTCGGCACTAATATTTGACAACATTCCAGGCGAGTTGGCCTCTACGTCTCCGTGGGAATTTTGTATACATCAATAACGTAATATAACCTAACCTAACCCAACCTAACGTCTCGGCACTAATATTTGACAACATTCCAGGCGAGTTGGCTTCTACGTCTCCGTGGGACTTTTATATACATCAAAACGTAATTTAACCTAACCTAAACCTACGTAACATCTCGGCACTAATATTTGACAACATTCCTGGCGAGTTGGCCTCTACATCTCCGTGAGACCTTCATATACATCAATAGCGTAATATAATCTAACCTAACCCAACCTATCATCTCGGCGGTAATACTTGACAACATTCCTGGCGAGTTGGCCTCTACGTCTCCGTGGAACCTTCATATACATCAATAACGTAATACAACCTAACCTAACCCAACCTATCATCTCGGCGGTAATATTTGACATCATTCCTGTCGAGTTGGCCTCTACGTCTCTGTGGGACTTTTATATACATTAAGAACGTAATTTAACCTAACCTAACCCAACCTAACATCTCGGCGGTAATATTTGACAACATTTCTGGTCAGTTGGCCTCTACGTCTCCGTGGAACCTTCATGTACATCAATAACGTAATATAACCTAACCTAACCCAACCTATCATCTCGGCGGTAATATTTGACAACATTCCTGGTCAGTTGGCCTCGGCGTCTCCGTGAAACCTTCATATACATCAGTAACGTAATATAACCTAACCTAACCCAACCTATCATCTCGGCGGTAATATTCGGCAACATTCCTGGAGTGTTGGTCTCTACGTCTCCGTGGGATCTTCATATACATCAATAACGTAATATAACCAAACCTAAACCAACCTATCATCTCGGCGGTAATATTTGACAACATTCCTGGCGAGTCGGCCTCTACGTCTCCGTGCGACCTTCATATACATCAATAACGTAATATAACGTAACCTAACCCAACCTATCATCTCGGCACTAATATTTGACAACATTCCAGGCGAGTCGGCCTCTACGTCTCCGTGCGACCTTCATATACATCAATAACGTAATATAACGTAACCTAACCCAACCTATCATCTCCGCACTAATATTTGACAACATTCCAGGCGAGTTGGCCTCTACGTCTCCGTGGGAATTTTATATACATCAATAACGTAATATCACCTAACCTAACCCAACCTATCATCTCGGCGGTTATATTTGAAAACATTCCTGTCGAGTTGGCCTCTACGTCTCCGTGGAACCTTCATATACATAAATAACGTAATATAACCTAACCTAACCCAACCTATCATCTCGGCGGTAATATTTGACAATATTCCTGGCGAGTTGGCCTCTACGTCTCTGTGGGACTTTTATATACATTAATAACGTAATTTAACCTAACCTAACCCAACCTAACATCTCGGCGGTAATATTTGACAACATTCCTGGTCAGTTGGCCTCTACGTCTCCGTGGAACCTTCATGTACATCAATAACGTAATATAACCTAACCTAACCCAACCTATCATCTCGGCGGTTATATTTGAAAACATTCCTGTCGAGTTGGCCTCTACGTCTCCGTGGAAGCTTCATATACATAAATAACGTAATATAACGTAACCTAACCCAACCTATCATCTCGGCACTAATATTTGACAACATTCCAGGCGAGTTGGCTTCTACGTCTCCGTGGGACTTTTATATACATCAAAACGTAATTTAACCTAACCTAAACCTACGTAACATCTCGTCACTAATATTTGACAACATTCCTGGCGAGTTGGCCTCTACATCTCCGTGAGACCTTCATATACATCAATAGCGTAATATAATCTAACCTAACCCAACTTATCATGTCGGCGGTAATACTTGACAACATTCCTGGCGAGTTGGCCTCTACGTCTCCGTGGAACCTTCATATACATCAATAACGTAATACAACCTAACCTAACCCAACCTATCATCTCGGCGGTAATATTTGACATCATTCCTGTCGAGTTGGCCTCTACGTCTCTGTGGGACTTTTATATACATTAATAACGTAATTTAACCTAACCTAACCCAACCTAACATCTCGGCGGTAATATTTGACAACATTTCTGGTCAGTTGGCCTCTACGTCTCCGTGGAACCTTCATGTACATCAATAACGTAATATAACCTAACCTAACCCAACCTATCATCTCGGCGGTAATATTTGACAACATTCCTGGTCAGTTGGCCTCGGCGTCTCCGTGAAACCTTCATATACATCAGTAACGTAATATAACCTAACCTAACCCAACCTATCATCTCGGCGGTAATATTCGGCAACATTCCTGGAGTGTTGGTCTCTACGTCTCCGTGGGATCTTCATATACATCAATAACGTAATATAACCAAACCTAAACCAACCTATCATCTCGGCGGTAATATTTGACAACATTCCTGGCGAGTCGGCCTCTACGTCTCCGTGCGACCTTCATATACATCAATAACGTAATATAACGTAACCTAACCCAACCTATCATCTCCGCACTAATATTTGACAACATTCCAGGCGAGTTGGCCTCTACGTCTCCGTGGGAATTTTATATACATCAATAACGTAATATCACCTAACCTAACCCAACCTATCATCTCGGCGGTTATATTTGAAAACATTCCTGTCGAGTTGGCCTCTACGTCTCCGTGGAACCTTCATATACATAAATAACGTAATATAACCTAACCTAACCCAACCTATCATCTCGGCGGTAATATTTGACAACATTCCTGGCGAGTTGGCCTCTACGTCTCCGTGGGACTTTTATATACATCAATAACGTAATTTAACCTAACGTAAACCTACGTAACATCTCGGCGGTAATATTTGACAACATTCCTGGCTTGATGGCCTCTACGTCTCCGTGGGACCTTCATATACATCAATAACGTAATATAACCTAACCTAACCCAACCTATCATCTCGGCGGTAATATTTGACATCATCCCTGGCGAGTTGGCCTCTACGCCTCCGTGGGACTTTTATATACATCAAAACGTAATTTACCCTAACCTAACCCAACGTATCATCTCGGCGGTAATATTCGGCAACATTCCTGGAGTGTTGGTCTCTACGTCTCCGTGGGATCTTCATATACATCAATAACGTAATATAACCAAACCTAAACCAACCTATCATCTCGGCGGTAATATTTGACAACATTCCTGGCGAGTCGGCCTCTACGTCTCCGTGCGACCTTCATATACATCAATAACGTAATATAACGTAACCTAACCCAACCTATCATCTCCGCACTAATATTTGACAACATTCCAGGCGAGTTGGCCTCTACGTCTCCGTGGGAATTTTATATACATCAATAACGTAATATCACCTAACCTAACCCAACCTATCATCTCGGCGGTTATATTTGAAAACATTCCTGTCGAGTTGGCCTCTACGTCTCCGTGGAACCTTCATATACATAAATAACGTAATATAACCTAACCTAACCCAACCTATCATCTCGGCGGTAATATTTGGCAACATTCCTGGCGAGTTGGCCTCTACGCTTCCGTGGGACTTTTATATACATCAAAACGTAATTTACCCTAACCTAACCCAACGTATCATCTCGGCGGTAATATTCGGCAACATTCCTCGAGTGTGGGTCTCTACGTCTCCGTGGGACCTTCATATACATCAATAACGTGATATAACCAAACCTAAAACAACCTATCATCTCGGCGGTAATATTTGACAACATTCCTGGCGAGTCGGCCTCTACGTCTCCGTGCGACCTTCATATACATCAATAACGTAACATAACGTAACCTAACCCAACCTAAGATCTCGGCACTAATATTTGACAACATTCCAGGCGAGTTGGCCTCTACCTCTCCGTGAGACCTTCATATACATCAATAACGTAATATAATCTAACCTAACCCAACCTATCCTCTCGGCAGTAATATTTGACAACATTCCTGGCGAGTTGGCCTCTACGTCTCCGTGGGACTTTTATATACATCAATAACGTAATTTAGCCTAACCTAACCCAACCTAACATCTCGGCGGTAATATTTGACAACATTCCTGGCGAGTTGGCCTCTACGTCTCCGTGGGGCCTTCATATACATCAATAACGTAATATAACCTAACCTAACCCAACCTAAGATCTCGGCACTAATATTTGACAACATTCCAGGCGAGTTGGCCTCTACGTCTCCGTGGGAATTTTATATACATCAATAACGTAATATAACCTAACCTAACCCAACCTAACGTCTCGGCACTAATATTTGACAACATTCTTGGCGAGTTGGCCTCTACCTGTCCGTGAGACCTTCATATACATCAATAACGTAATATAATCTAACCTAACCCAACCTATCATCTCGGCGGTAATATTTGACAACATTCCTGGTGAGTGGGCCTCTACGCCTCCGTGGGACTTTTATATACATCAAAACGTAATTTACCCTAACCTAACCCAACGTAACATCTCGGCGGTAATATTCGGCAACATTCCTGGAGTGTTGGTCCCTACGTCTCCGTGGGATCTTCATATACATCAATAACGTAATATAACCTAACCTAAACCAACCTATCATCTCGGCGGTAATATTTGACATCATTCCTGGCGAGTGGGCCTCTACGCCTCCGTGGGACTTTTATATACATCAAAACGTAATTTACCCTAACCTAACCCAACGTAACATCTCGGCGGTAATATTCGGCAACATTCCTGGAGTGTTGGTCCCTACGTCTCCGTGGGACATTCCTATACATCAATAACATAATATTACCTAACCTGAAGCAACCTATCATCTCGGCGGTAATATTTGACAACATTCCTGGCGAGTTGAGCTCTACGTCTCCGTGGGACCTTCATATACATCAATAACGTAATATCACCTAACCTAACCCAACCTATCATCTCGGCGGTTATATTTGAAAACATTCCTGTCGAGTTGGCCTCTACGTCTCCGTGGAACCTTCATATACATCAATAACGTAATATAACCTAACCTAACACAACGTAACATGTCGGCGGTAATATTTGAATACATTCCTGTCGAGTTGGCCTCTACGTCTCCGTGGGACCTTCATATACATCAATAACGTAATATAACCTAACCTAAACCAACCTATAATCTCGGCGGTAATATTTGACAACATTCCTGTCGAGTCGGCCTCTACGTCTCCGTGGGACCTTCATATACATCAATAACGTAAGATAACCTAACCTAACCCAACCTATCATCTCGGCGGTAATACTTGACAACATTCCTGGCGAGATGGCCTCTACGTCTCCGTGGAACCTTCATATACATCAATAACGTAATATAACCTAACCTAACCCAACCTATCATCACGGCGGTAATATTTGACATCATTCCTGGCTAGTTGGCCTCTACGCCTCCGTGGGACTTTTATATACATCAAAACGTAATTTACCCTAACCTAACCCAACGTAACATCTCGGCGGTAATATTCGGCAACATTCCTGGAGTATTGGTCTCTACGTCTCCGTGGGATCTTCATATACATCAATAACGTAATATAACCAAACCTAAACCAACCTATCATCTCGGCGGTAATATTTGACAACATTCCTGGCGAGTCGGCCTCTACGTCTCCGTGCGACCTTCATATACATCAATAACGTAATATAACCTAACCTAACCCAACCTAACATCTCGGCACTAATATTTGACAACATTCCTGGCGAGTTGGCCTCTACCTCTCCGTGAGACCTTCATATACATCAATAACGTAATATAATCTAACCTAACCGAACCTATCCTCTCGGCAGTAATATTTGACAACATTCCTGGCGAGTTGGCCTCTACGTCTCCGTGGGGCTTTTATATACATCAATAACGTAATTTAACCTAACCTAACCCAACCTAACATCTCGGCGGTAATATTTGACAACATTCCTGGCGAGTTGGCCTCTACGTCTCCGTGGGGCCTTCATATACATCAATAACGTAATATAACCTAACCTAACCCAACCTAAGATCTCGGCACTAATATTTGACAACATTCCAGGCGAGTTGGCCTCTACGTCTCCGTGGGAATTTTATATACATCAATAACGTAATATAACCTAACCTAACCCAACCTAACGTCTCGGCACTAATATTTGACAACATTCTTGGCGAGTTGGCCTCTACCTCTCCGTGGGATCTTCATATACATCAATAACGTAATATAACCAAACCTAAACCAACCTATCATCTCGGCGGTAATATTTGACAACATTCCTGGCGAGTCGGCCTCTACGTCTCCGTGCGACCTTCATATACATCAATAACGTAATATAACCTAACCTAACCCAACCTAACATCTCGGCGGTAATATTTGACAAAATTACTGGCTTGATGGCCTCTACGTCTCCGTGGGACCTTCATATATATCAACAACATAATATTACCTAACCTAACCCAACCTATCATCTCGGCGGTAATATTTGACAACATTCCTGGTCAGTTGGCCTCGGCGTCTCCGTGAAACCTTCATATACATCAGTAACGTAATATAACCTAACCTAACCCAACCTATCATCTCGGCGGTAATATTCGGCAACATTCCTGGAGTGTTGGTCTCTACGTCTCCGTGGGATCTTCATATACATCAATAACGTAATATAACCAAACCTAAACCAACCTATCATCTCGGCGGTAATATTTGACAACATTCCTGGCCAGTTGGCCTCTACGTCTCCGTGGAACCTTCATATACATCAATAACTTAATATAACCTAACCTAACCCAACCTATCATCTCGGCGGTAATATTTGACATCATTCCTGTCGAGTTGGCCTCTACGTCTCTGTGGGACTTTTATATACATTAATAACGTAATTTAACCTAACCTAACCCAACCTAACATCTCGGCGGTAATATTTGACAACATTCCTGGTCAGTTGGCCTCTACGTCTCCGTGGAACCTTCATGTACATCAATAACGTAATATAACCTAACCTAACCCAACCTATCATCTCGGCGGTAATATTTGACAACATTCCTGGTCAGTTGGCCTCGGCGTCTCCGTGAAACCTTCATATACATCAGTAACGTAATATAACCTAACCTAACCCAACCTATCATCTCGGCGGTAATATTCGGCAACATTCCTGGAGTGTTGGTCTCTACGTCTCCGTGGGATCTTCATATACATCAATAACGTAATATAACCAAACCTAAACCAACCTATCATCTCGGCGGTAATATTTGACAACATTCCTGGCGAGTCGGCCTCTACGTCTCCGTGCGACCTTCATATACATCAATAACGTAATATAACGTAACCTAACCCAACCTATCATCTCGGCACTAATATTTGACAACATTCCAGGCGAGTTGGCCTCTACGTCTCCGTGAGACCTTCATATACATCAATAACGTAATATAATCTAACCTAACCCAACCTGTCATCTCGGCGGTAATATTTGACAACATTCCTGGTCCGTTGGCCTCTGCGTCTCCGTGGAACCTACATATACATCAATAACTTAATATAACCTATCCTAACCCAACCTATCATCTCGGCGGTAATATTTGACAACATTCCTGGCGAGTTGGCCTCTACGTCTCCGTGGGACTTTTATATACATCAATAACGTAATTTAACCTAACCTAAACCTACGTAACATCTCGGCGGTAATATTTGACAACATTCCTGGCTTGATGGCCTCTACGTCTCCGTGGGACCTTCATATACATCAATAACGTAATATAACCTAACCTAACCCAACCTATCATCTCGGCGGTAATATTTGACATCATTCCTGGCGAGTTGGCCTCTACGCCTCCGTGGGACTTTTATATACATCAAAAAGTAATTTACCCTAACCTAACCCAACGTAACATCTCGGCGGTAATATTCGGCAACATTCCTGGAGTGTTGGTCCCTACGTCTCCGTGGGATCTTCATATACATCAATAACGTAATATAACCTAACCTAAACCAACCTATCATCTCGGCGGTAATATTTGACATCATTCCTGGCGAGTGGGCCTCTACGCCTCCGTGGGACTTTTATATACATCAAAACGTAATTTACCCTAACCTAACCCAACGTAACATCTCGGCGGTAATATTCGGCAACATTCCTGGAGTGTTGGTCCCTACGTCTCCGTGGGACCTTCCTATACATCAATAACATAATATTACCTAACCTGAAGCAACCTATCATCTCGGCGGTAATATTTGACAACATTCCTGGCGAGTTGAGCTCTACGTCTCCGTGGGACCTTCATATACATCAATAACGTAATATCACCTAACCTAACCCAACCTATCATCTCGGCGGTTATATTTGAAAACATTCCTGTCGAGTTGGCCTCTACGTCTCCGTGGAACCTTCATATACATCAATAACGTAATATAACCTAACCTAACATAACGTAACATGTCGGCGGTAATATTTGAATACATTCCTGTCGAGTTGGCCTCTACGTCTCCGTGGGACCTTCATATACATCAATAACGTAATATAACCTAACCTAAACCAACCTATAATCTCGGCGGTAATATTTGACAACATTCCTGGCGAGTCGGCCTCTACGTCTCCGTGCGACCTTCATATACATCAATAACGTAATATAACCTAACCTAACCCAACCTAACATCTCGGCACTAATATTTGACAACATTCCTGGCGAGTTGGCCTCTACCTCTCCGTGAGACCTTCATATACATCAATAACGTAATATAATCTAACCTAACCGAACCTATCCTCTCGGCAGTAATATTTGACAACATTCCTGGCGAGTTGGCCTCTACGTCTCCGTGGGACTTTTATATACATCAATAACGTAATTTAACCTAACCTAACCCAACCTAACATCTCGGCGGTAATATTTGACAACATTCCTGGCGAGTTGGCCTCTACGTCTCCGTGGGGCCTTCATATACATCAATAACGTAATATAACCTAACCTAACCCAACCTAAGATCTCTGCACTAATATTTGACAACATTCCAGGCGAGTTGGCCTCTACGTCTCCGTGGGAATTTTATATACATCAATAACGTAATATAACCTAACCTAACCCAACCTAACGTCTCGGCACTAATATTTGACAACATTCTTGGCGAGTTGGCCTCTACCTCTCCGTGGGATCTTCATATACATCAATAACGTAATATAACCAAACCTAAACCAACCTATCATCTCGGCGGTAATATTTGACAACATTCCTGGCGAGTCGGCCTCTACGTCTCCGTGCGACCTTCGTATACATCAATAACGTAATATAACCTAACCTAACCCAACCTAACATCTCGGCACTAATATTTGACAACATTCCTGGCTTGATGGCCTCTACGTCTCCGTGGGACCTTCATATATATCAATAACATAATATTACCTAACCTAAACCAACCTATCATCTCGGCGGTAATACTTGACAACATTCCTGGCGAGTTGGCCTCTACGTCTCCGTGGGACTTTTATATACATCAATAACGTAATATAACCTAACCTAACCCAACCTATCATCTCGGCGGTAATATTTGACAACATTCCTGGCGAGTTGGCCTCTATGTCTCCGTGGGACTTTTATATACATCAAGAACGTAATTTAACCTAACCTAAACCTACGTAACATCTCGGCGGTAATATTTGACAAAATTACTGGCTTGATGGCCTCTACGTCTCCGTGGGACCTTCATATACATCAACAACATAATATTACCTAACCTAACCCAACCTATCATCTCGGCGGTAATACTTGACAACATTCCTGGCCAGTTGGCCTCTACGTCTCCGTGGAACCTTCATATACATCAATAACGTAACATAACCTAACCTAACCCAACCTATCATCTCGGCGGTAATATTTGACATCATTCCTGTCGAGTTGGCCTCTACGTCTCTGTGGGACTTTTATATACATTAATAACGTAATTTAACCTAACCTAACCCAACCTAACATCTCGGCGGTAATATTTGACAACATTCCTGGTCAGTTGGCCTCTACGTCTCCGTGGAACCTTCATGTACATCAATAACGTAATATAACCTAACCTAACCCAACCTATCATCTCGGCGGTAATATTTGACAACATTCCTGGTCAGTTGGCTTCGGCGTCTCCGCGAAACCTTCATATACATCAGTAACGTAATATAACCTAACCTAACCCAACCTATCATCTCGGCGGTAATATTCGGCAACATTCCTGGAGTGTTGGTCCCTACGTCTCCGTGGGACCTTCATATACATCAATAACGTAATATAACCAAACCTAAACCAAACTATCATCTCGGCGGTAATATTTGACAACATTCCTGGCGAGTCGGCCTCTACGTCTCCGTGCGACCTTCATATACATCAATAACGTAATATAACGTAACCTAACCCAACCTATCATCTCGGCACTAATATTTGACAACATTCCAGGCGAGTTGGCCTCTACGTCTCCGTGGGAATTTTATATACATCAATAACGTAATATAACCTAACCTAACCCAACATAACATCTCGGCACTAATATTTGACAACATTCCTGGCGAGTTGGCCTCTACCTCTCCGTGAGACCTTCATATACATCAATAACGTAATGTAATCTAACCTAACCCAACCTATCATCTCGGCGGTAATATTTGACAACATTCCTGGTCAGTTGGCCTCTACGTCTCCGTGGAACCTTCATGTACATCAATAACGTAATATAACCTAACCTAACCCAACCTATCATCTCGGCGGTAATACTTGACAACATTCCTGGCGAGTTGGCCTCTACGTCTCCGTGGAACCTTCATATACATCAATAACGTAATATAACCTAACCTAACCCAACCTATCATCTCGGCGGTAATATTTGACATCATTCCTGTCGAGTTGGCCTCTACGTCTCTGTGGGACTTTTATATACATTAATAACGTAATTTAACCTAACCTAACCCAACCTAACATCTCGGCGGTAATATTTGACAACATTCCTGGTCAGTTGGCCTCTACGTCTCCTTGGAACCTTCATGTACATCAATAACGTAATATAACCTAACCTAACCCAACCTATCATCTCGGCGGTAATATTTGACAACATTCCTGGTCAGTTGGCCTCGGCGTCTCCGTGAAACCTTCATATACATCAGTAACGTAATATAACCTAACCTAACCCAACCTATCATCTCGGCGGTAATATTCGGCAACATTCCTGGAGTGTTGGTCTCTACGTCTCCGTGGGATCTTCATATACATCAATAACGTAATATAACCAAACCTAAACCAACCTATCATCTCGGCGGTAATATTTGACAACATTCCTGCCGAGTCGGCCTCTACGTTTCCGTGCGACCTTCATATACATCAATAACGTAATATAACGTAACCTAACCCAACCTATCATCTCGGCACTAATATTTGACAACATTCCTGGCGAGTTGGCCTCTACATCTCCGTGGGACTTTTATATACATCAATAACGTAATTTAACCTAACCTAACCCAACGTAACATCTCGGCGGTAATATTCGGCAACATTCCTGGAGTGTTGGTCCCTACGTCTCCGTGGGATCTTCATATACATCAATAACGTAATTTACCCTAACCTAACCCAACGTAACATCTCGGCGGTAATATTCGGCAACATTCCTGGAGTGTTGGTCCCTACGTCTCCGTGGGATCTTCATATACATCAATAACGTAATATAACCTAACCTAAACCAACCTATCATCTCGGCGGTAATATTTGACAACATTCCAGGAGAGTTGGCCTCTACGTCTCCATGGGAATTTTATATACATCAATAACGTAATATAACCTAACCTAACCCAACCTAACATCTCGGCACTAATATTTGACAACATTCCTGGCGAGTTGGCCTCTACCTCTCCGTGAGACCTTCATATACATCAATAACGTAATATAATCTAACCTAACCCAACCTATAATCTCGGCGGTAATATTTGACAACATTCCTGGCGAGTTGGCCTCTACGTCTCCGTGGGACTTTTATATACATCAATAACGTAATATAACCTAACCTAACCCAACCTATAATCTCGGCGGTAATATTTGACAACATTCCTGGTCAGTTGGCATCTGCGTCTCCGTGGAACCTTCATATACATCAATAACGTAATATAACCTAACCTAACCCAACCTATCACCTCGGCGGTAATATTTGACAACATTCCTGGCGAGTTGGCTACTACGTCTCCGTGGGACTTTTATATACATCAATAACGTAATTTAACCTAACCTAAACCTACGTAACATCTCGGCGGTAATATTTGACAACATTCCTGGCTTGATGGCCTCTACGTCTCCGTGCGACCTTCATATACATCAATAACGTAATATAACCTAACCTAAACCAACCTATCATCTCGGCGGTAATATTTGACAACATTCCAGGAGAGTTGGCCTCTACGTCGCGGTGGGAATTTTATATACATCAATAACGTAATATAACCTAACCTAACCCAACCTAACATCTCGGCACTAATATTTGACAACATTCCTGGCGAGTTGGCCTCTACCTCTCCGTGAGACCTTCATATACATCAATAACGTAATATAATCTAACCTAACCCAACCTATAATCTCGGCGGTAATATTTGACAACATTCCTGGTCAGTTGGCATCTGCGTCTCCGTGGAACCTTCATATACATCAATAACGTAATATAACCTAACCTAACCCAACCTATCACCTCGGCGGTAATATTTGACAACATTCCTGGCGAGTTGGCTACTACGTCTCCGTGGGACTTTTATATACATCAATAACGTAATTTAACCTAACCTAAACCTACGTAACATCTCGGCGGTAATATTTGACAACATTCCTGGCTTGATGGCCTCTACGTCTCCGTGCGACCTTCATATACATCAATAACATAATATTACTTAACCTAACCCAACCTATCATCTCGGCGGTAATACTTGACAACATTCCTGGCGCGTTGGCCTCTACGTCTCCGTGGGACCTTCATATACATCAATAACGTAATATAACCTAACCTAACCCAACCTATCATCTCGGAGGTAATATTTGACAACATTCCTGACGAGTTGGCCTCTACGTCTCCGTGGGACTTTTATATACATCAATAACGTAATTTAACCTAACCTAAACCAACGTAACATCTCGGCGGTAATATTTGACAACATTCCTGGCTTGCTGGCCTCTATGTTTCCGTGGGAACTTTATATACATCAATAACGTAGTATAACCTAACCTAGCCCAACCTATCATATCGGCGGTAATATTTGGCAACATTCCTGGCTTGTTGGCCTCTACGTCTCCGTGGGACCTTTATATACATCAATAACATAATATTACCTAACCTAATCCAACCTATCATCTCGGCGGTAATACTTGACAACATTCCTGGCGAGTTGGCCTCTACGTCTCCGTGGAACCTTCATATACATCAATAACGTAATATAACCTAACCTAACCCAACCTATCATCTCGGCGGTAATATTTGACATCATTCCTGTCGAGTTGGCCTCTACGTCTCCGTGGGACTTTTATATACATTAATAACGTAATTTAACCTGACCTAACCCAACCTAACATCTCGGCGGTAATATTTGACAACATTCCTGGCGAGTTGGCCTCTACCTCTCCGTGGAACCTTCATATACGTCAATAACGTAATATAATCTAACCTAACCCAACCTATCCTCTCGGCAGTAATATTTGACAACATTCCTGGCGAGTTGGCCTCTACGTCTCCGTGGAACCTTCATATACATCAATAACGTAATATAACCTAACCTAACCCAACCTATCATCTCGGCGGTAATATTTGACATCATTCCTGTCGAGTTGGCCTCTACGTCTCCGTGGGACTTTTATATACATTAATAACGTAATTTAACCTGACCTAACCCAACCTAACATCTCGGCGGTAATATTTGACAACATTCCTGGCGAGTTGGCCTCTACCTCTCCGTGGGACCTTCATATACGTCAATAACGTAATATAATCTAACCTAACCCAACCTATCCTCTCGGCAGTAATATTTGACAACATTCCTGTCGAGTTGGCCTCTACGTCTCCGTGGGACTTTTATATACATCAATAACGTAATTTAACCTAACCTAACCCAACCTAACATCTCGGCGGTAATATTTGACAACATTCCTGGCGAGTTGGCCTCTACGTCTCCGTGGGGCCTTCATATTCATCAATAACGTAATATAATCTAACCTAACCCAACCTATCCTCTCGGCAGTAATATTTGACAACATTCCTGTCGAGTTGGCGTCTACGTCTCCGTGGGACTTTTATATACATCAATAACGTAATTTAACCTAACCTAACCCAACCTAACATCTCGGCGGTAATATTTGACAACATTCCTGGCGAGTTGGCCTCTACGTCTCCGTGGGGCCTTCATATACATCAATAACGTAATATAACCTAACCTAACCCAACCTAAGATCTCGGC
Source organism: Xylocopa violacea (assembly GCA_963969225.1). Lineage (NCBI taxonomy): Eukaryota > Metazoa > Arthropoda > Insecta > Hymenoptera > Apidae > Xylocopa > Xylocopa violacea. The sequence goes on along the minus strand of CAXAJV010000755.1, from coordinate 458,635 downwards.
ACTAATATTTGACAACATTCCAGGCGAGTTGGCCTCTACGTCTCCGTGGGACATTTATATACATCAATAACGTAATTTAACCTAACCTAAACCTACGTAACATCTCGGCGGTAATATTTGACAACATTCCTGGCTTGATGGCTTCTACGTCTCCGTGGGACCTTCATATACATCAATAACGTAATATAACCTAACCTAACCCAACCTATCATCTCGGCGGTAATATTTGACATCATTCCTGGCGAGTTGCCCTCTACGCCTCCGTGGGACTTTTATATACATCAAAACGTAATTTACCCTAACCTAACCCAACGTAACATCTCGGCGGTAATATTCGGCAACATTCCTGGAGTGTTGGTCCCTACGTCTCCGTGGGATCTTCATATACATCAATAACGTAATATAACCTAACCTAAACCAACCTATCATCTCGGCGGTAATATTTGACAACATTCCAGGCGAGTTGGCCTCTACGTCTCCGTGGGAATTTTATATACATCAATAACGTAATGTAACCTAACCTAACCCAACCTAACATCTCGGCACTAATATTTGACAACAATCCTGGCGAGTTGGCCTCTACCTCTCCGTGAGACCTTCATATACATCAATAACGTAATATAATCTAACCTAACCCAACCTATAATCTCGGCGGTAATATTTGACAACATTCCTGGCTTGATGGCCTCTACGTCTCCGTGGGACCTTCATATACATCAATAACGTAATATAACCTAACCTAACCCAACCTATCATCTCGGCGGTAATATTTGACAACATTCCTGGCGAGTTGGCCTCTACATCTCCGTGGGACTTTTATATACGTCAATAACGTAATTTAACCTAACCTAACCCAACGTAACATCTCGGCGGTAATATTCGGCAACATTCCTGGAGTGTTGGTCCCTACGTCTCCGTGGGATCTTCATATACATCAATAACGTAATTTACCCTAACCTAACCCAACGTAACATCTCGGCGGTAATATTCGGCAACATTCCTGGAGTGTTGGTCCCTACGTCTCCGTGGGATCTTCATATACATCAATAACGTAATATAACCTAACCTAAACCAACCTATCATCTCGGCGGTACTATTTGACAACATTCCAGGCGAGTTGGCCTCTACGTCTCCATGGGAATTTTATATACATCAATAACGTAATATAACCTAACCTAACCCAACCTAACATCTCGGCACTAATATTTGACAACATTCCTGGCTTGATGGCCTCTACGTCTCCGTGGGACCTTCATATACATCAATAACATAATATTACCTAACCTAACCCAACCTATCATCTCGGCGGTAATACTTGACAACATTCCTGGCGAGTTGGCCTCTACGTCTCCGTGGGACTTTTATATACATCAATAACGTAATATAACCTAACCTAACCCAACCTATCATCTCGGCGGTAATATTTGACATCATTCCTGGCGAGTGGGCCTCTACGCCTCCGTGGGACTTTTATATACATCAAAACGTAATTTACCCTAACCTAACCCAACGTAACATCTCGGCGGTAATATTCGGCAACATTCCTGGAGTGTTGGTCCCTACGTCTCCGTGGGATCTTCATATACATCAATAACGTAATATAACCTAACCTAAACCAACCTATCATCTCGGCGGTGATATTTGACAACATTCCAGGAGAGTTGGCCTCTACGTCGCGGTGGGAATTTTATATACATCAATAACGTAATATAACCTAACCTAACCCAACCTAACATCTCGGCACTAATATTTGACAACATTCCTGGCGAGTTGGCCTCTACCTCTCCGTGAGACCTTCATATACATCAATAACGTAATATAATCTAACCTAACCCAACCTATAATCTCGGCGGTAATATTTGACATCATTCCTGGCGAGTTGGCCTCTACGTCTCCGTGGGACTTTTATATACATCAATAACGTAATATAACCTAACCTAACCCAACCTATCATCTCGGCGGTAATATTTGACATCATTCCTGGCGAGTGGGCCTCTACGCCTCCGTGGGACCTTCATATACATCAATAACGTAATATAATCTAACCTAACCCAACCTATAATCTCGGCGGTAATATTTGACAACATTCCTGGTCAGTTGGCCTCTGCGTCTCCGTGGAACCTTCATATACATCAATAACGTAATATAACCTAACCTAACCCAACCTATCACCTCGGCGGTAATATTTGACAACATTCCTGGCGAGTTGGCTACTACATCTCCGTGGGACTTTTATATACATCAATAACGTAATTTAACCTAACCTAAACCTACGTAACATCTCGGCGGTAATATTTGACAACATTCCTGGCTTGATGGCCTCTACGTCTCCGTGCGACCTCCATATACATCAATAACATAATATTACTTAACCTAACCCAACCTATCATCTCGGCGGTAATACTTGACAACATTCCTGGCGCGTTGGCCTCTACGTCTCCGTGGGACCTTCATATACATCAATAACGTAATATAACCTAACCTAACCCAACCTATCATCTCGGAGGTAATATTTGACAACATTCCTGACGAGTTGGCCTCTACGTCTCCGTGGGACTTTTATATACATCAATAACGTAATTTAACCTAACCTAAACCAACGTAACATCTCGGCGGTAATATTTGACAACATTCCTGGCTTGCTGGCCTCTATGTTTCCGTGGGACCTTTATATACATCAATAACGTAATTTAACCTGACCTAACCCAACCTAACATCTCGGCGGTAATATTTGACAACATTCCTGGCGAGTTGGCCTCTACCTCTCCGTGGGACCTTCATATACGTCAATAACGTAATATAATCTAACCTAACCCAACCTATCATCTCGGCGGTAACACTTGACAACATTCCTGGCGAGTTGGCCTCTACGTCTCCGTGGGACTTTTATATACATCAATAACGTAATATAACCTAACCTAACCCAACCTATCATCTCGGCGGTAATATTTGACATCATTCCTGGCGAGTGGGCCTCTACGCCTCCGTGGGACCTTTATATACATCAAAACGTAATATAACCTAACCTAATCCAACCTATCATCTCGGCGGTAATATTTGACAACATTCCTGGCTTGATGGCTTCTACGTCTCCGTGGGACCTTCATATACATCAATAACGTAATATAACCTAACCTAACCCAACCTATCATCTCGGCGGTAATATTTGACATCATTCCTGGCGAGTTGGCCTCTACGCCTCCGTGGGACTTTTATATACATCAAAACGTAATTTACCCTAACCTAACCCAACGTAACATCTCGGCGGTAATATTCGGCAACATTCCTGGAGTGTTGGTCCCTACGTCTCCGTGGGATCTTCATATACATCAATAACGTAATATAACCTAACCTAAACCAACCTATCATCTCGGCGGTAATATTTGACAACATTCCAGGAGAGTTGGCCTCTACGTCGCGGTGGGAATTTTATATACATCAATAACGTAATATAACCTAACCTAACCCAACCTAACATCTCGGCACTAATATTTGACAACATTCCTGGCGAGTTGGCCTCTACCTCTCCGTGAGACCTTCATATACATCAATAACGTAATATAATCTAACCTAACCCAACCTATAATCTCGGCGGTAATATTTGACAACATTCCTGGTCAGTTGGCCTCTGCGTCTCCGTGGAACCTTCATATACATCAATAACGTAATATAACCTAACCTAACCCAACCTATCACCTCGGCGGTAATATTTGACAACATTCCTGGCGAGTTGGCTACTACGTCTCCGTGGGACTTTTATATACATCAATAACGTAATTTAACCTAACCTAAACCTACGTAACATCTCGGCGGTAATATTTGACAACATTCCTGGCTTGATGGCCTCTACGTCTCCGTGCGACCTTCATATACATCAATAACATAATATTACTTAACCTAACCCAACCTATCATCTCGGCGGTAATACTTGACAACATTCCTGGCGCGTTGGCCTCTACGTCTCCGTGGGACCTTCATATACATCAATAACGTAATATAACCTAACCTAACCCAACCTATCATCTCGGAGGTAATATTTGACAACATTCCTGACGAGTTGGCCTCTACGTCTCCGTGGGACTTTTATATACATCAATAACGTAATTTAACCTAACCTAAACCAACGTAACATCTCGGCGGTAATATTTGACAACATTCCTGGCTTGCTGGCCTCTATGTTTCCGTGGGACCTTTATATACATCAATAACGTAGTATAACCTAACCTAGCCCAACCTATCATATCGGCGGTAATATTTGGCAACATTCCTGGCTTGTTGGCCTCTACGTCTCCGTGGGACCTTTATATACATCAATAACATAATATTACCTAACCTAACCCAACCTATCATCTCGGCGGTAATACTTGACAACATTCCTGGCGAGTTGGCCTCTACGTCTCCGTGGAACCTTCATATACATCAATAACGTAATATAACCTAACCTAACCCAACCTATCATCTCGGCGGTAATATTTGACATCATTCCTGTCGAGTTGGCCTCTACGTCTCCGTGGGACTTTTATATACATTAATAACGTAATTTAACCTGACCTAACCCAACCTAACATCTCGGCGGTAATATTTGACAACATTCCTGGCGAGTTGGCCTCTACCTCTCCGTGGGACCTTCATATACGTCAATAACGTAATATAATCTAACCTAATCCAACCTATCCTCTCGGCAGTAATATTTGACAACATTCCTGGCGAGTTGGCCTCTACGTCTCCGTGGAACCTTCATATACATCAATAACGTAATATAACCTAACCTAACCCAACCTATCATCTCGGCGGTAATATTTGACATCATTCCTGTCGAGTTGGCCTCTACGTCTCCGTGGGACTTTTATATACATTAATAACGTAATTTAACCTGACCTAACCCAACCTAACATCTCGGCGGTAATATTTGACAACATTCCTGGCGAGTTGGCCTCTACCTCTCCGTGGGACCTTCATATACGTCAATAACGTAATATAATCTAACCTAACCCAACCTATCCTCTCGGCAGTAATATTTGACAACATTCCTGTCGAGTTGGCCTCTACGTCTCCGTGGGACTTTTATATACATCAATAACGTAATTTAACCTAACCTAACCCAACCTAACATCTCGGCGGTAATATTTGACAACATTCCTGGCGAGTTGGCCTCTACGTCTCCGTGGGGCCTTCATATTCATCAATAACGTAATATAATCTAACCTAACCCAACCTATCCTCTCGGCAGTAATATTTGACAACATTCCTGTCGAGTTGGCGTCTACGTCTCCGTGGGACTTTTATATACATCAATAACGTAATTTAACCTAACCTAACCCAACCTAACATCTCGGCGGTAATATTTGACAACATTCCTGGCGAGTTGGCCTCTACGTCACCGTGGGGCCTTCATATACATCAATAACGTAATATAACCTAACCTAACCCAACCTATAATCTCGGCGGTAATATTTGACAACATTCCTGGTCAGTTGGCATCTGCGTCTCCGTGGAACCTTCATATACATCAATAACGTAATATAACCTAACCTAACCCAACCTATCACCTCGGCGGTAATATTTGACAACATTCCTGGCGAGTTGGCTACTACGTCTCCGTGGGACTTTTATATACATCAATAACGTAATTTAACCTAACCTAAACCTACGTAACATCTCGGCGGTAATATTTGACAACATTCCTGGCTTGATGGCCTCTACGTCTCTGTGCGACCTTCATATACATCAATAACGTAATATAACCTAACCTAAACCAACCTATCATCTCGGCGGTAATATTTGACAACATTCCAGGAGAGTTGGCCTCTACGTCGCGGTGGGAATTTTATATACATCAATAACGTAATATAACCTAACCTAACCCAACCTAACATCTCGGCACTAATATTTGACAACATTCCTGGCGAGTTGGCCTCTACCTCTCCGTGAGACCTTCATATACATCAATAACGTAATATAATCTAACCTAACCCAACCTATAATCTCGGCGGTAATATTTGACAACATTCCTGGTCAGTTGGCATCTGCGTCTCCGTGGAACCTTCATATACATCAATAACGTAATATAACCTAACCTAACCCAACCTATCACCTCGGCGGTAATATTTGACAACATTCCTGGCGAGTTGGCTACTACGTCTCCGTGGGACTTTTATATACATCAATAACGTAATTTAACCTAACCTAAACCTACGTAACATCTCGGCGGTAATATTTGACAACATTCCTGGCTTGATGGCCTCTACGTCTCCGTGCGACCTTCATATACATCAATAACATAATATTACTTAACCTAACCCAACCTATCATCTCGGCGGTAATACTTGACAACATTCCTGGCGCGTTGGCCTCTACGTCTCCGTGGGACCTTCATATACATCAATAACGTAATATAACCTAACCTAACCCAACCTATCATCTCGGAGGTAATATTTGACAACATTCCTGACGAGTTGGCCTCTACGTCTCCGTGGGACTTTTATATACATCAATAACGTAATTTAACCTAACCTAAACCAACGTAACATCTCGGCGGTAATATTTGACAACATTCCTGGCTTGCTGGCCTCTATGTTTCCGTGGGACCTTTATATACATCAATAACGTAGTATAACCTAACCTAGCCCAACCTATCATATCGGCGGTAATATTTGGCAACATTCCTGGCTTGTTGGCCTCTACGTCTCCGTGGGACCTTTATATACATCAATAACATAATATTACCTAACCTAACCCAACCTATCATCTCGGCGGTAATACTTGACAACATTCCTGGCGAGTTGGCCTCTACGTCTCCGTGGAACCTTCATATACATCAATAACGTAATATAACCTAACCTAACCCAACCTATCATCTCGGCGGTAATATTTGACATCATTCCTGTCGAGTTGGCCTCTACGTCTCCGTGGGACTTTTATATACATTAATAACGTAATTTAACCTGACCTAACCCAACCTAACATCTCGGCGGTAATATTTGACAACATTCCTGGCGAGTTGGCCTCTACCTCTCCGTGGGACCTTCATATACGTCAATAACGTAATATAATCTAACCTAACCCAACCTATCCTCTCGGCAGTAATATTTGACAACATTCCTGGCGAGTTGGCCTCTACGTCTCCGTGGAACCTTCATATACATCAATAACGTAATATAACCTAACCTAACCCAACCTATCATCTCGGCGGTAATATTTGACATCATTCCTGTCGAGTTGGCCTCTACGTCTCCGTGGGACTTTTATATACATTAATAACGTAATTTAACCTGACCTAACCCAACCTAACATCTCGGCGGTAATATTTGACAACATTCCTGGCGAGTTGGCCTCTACCTCTCCGTGGGACCTTCATATACGTCAATAACGTAATATAATCTAACCTAACCCAACCTATCCTCTCGGCAGTAATATTTGACAACATTCCTGTCGAGTTGGCCTCTACGTCTCCGTGGGACTTTTATATACATCAATAACGTAATTTAACCTAACCTAACCCAACCTAACATCTCGGCGGTAATATTTGACAACATTCCTGGCGAGTTGGCCTCTACGTCTCCGTGGGGCCTTCATATTCATCAATAACGTAATATAATCTAACCTAACCCAACCTATCCTCTCGGCAGTAATATTTGACAACATTCCTGTCGAGTTGGCGTCTACGTCTCCGTGGGACTTTTATATACATCAATAACGTAATTTAACCTAACCTAACCCAACCTAACATCTCGGCGGTAATATTTGACAACATTCCTGGCGAGTTGGCCTCTACGTCTCCGTGGGGCCTTCATATACATCAATAACGTAATATAACCTAACCTAACCCAACCTAAGATCTCGGCACTAATATTTGACAACATTCCAGGCGAGTTGGCCTCTACGTCTCCGTGGGACTTTTATATACATCAATAACGTAATTTAACCTAACCTAAACCTACGTAACATCTCGGCGGTAATATTTGACAACATTCCTGGCTTGATGGCTTCTACGTCTCCGTGGGACCTTCATATACATCAATAACGTAATATAACCTAACCTAACCCAACCTATCATCTCGGCGGTAATATTTGACATCATTCCTGGCGAGTTGCCCTCTACGCCTCCGTGGGACTTTTATATACATCAAAACGTAATTTACCCTAACCTAACCCAACGTAACATCTCGGCGGTAATATTCGGCAACATTCCTGGAGTGTTGGTCCCTACGTCTCCGTGGGATCTTCATATACATCAATAACGTAATATAACCTAACCTAAACCAACCTATCATCTCGGCGGTAATATTTGACAACATTCCAGGCGAGTTGGCCTCTACGTCTCCGTGGGAATTTTATATACATCAATAACGTAATGTAACCTAACCTAACCCAACCTAACATCTCGGCACTAATATTTGACAACATTCCTGGCTTGATGGCCTCTACGTCTCCGTGGGACCTTCATATACATCAATAACGTAATATTACCTAACCTAACCCAACCTATCATCTCGGCGGTAATACTTGACAACATTCCTGGCGAGTTGGCGTCTACGTCTCCGTGGGACTTTTATATACATCAATAACGTAATATAACCTAACCTAACCCAACCTATCATCTCGGCGGTAATATTTGACATCATTCCTGGCGAGTGGGCCTCTACGCCTCCGTGGGACTTTTATATACATCAAAACGTAATTTACCCTAACCTAACCCAACGTAACATCTCGGCGGTAATATTCGGCAACATTCCTGGAGTGTTGGTCCCTACGTCTCCGTGGGATCTTCATATACATCAATAACGTAATATAACCTAACCTAAACCAACCTATCATCTCGGCGGTAATATTTGACAACATTCCAGGAGAGTTGGCCTCTACGTCTCCGTGGGACTTTTATATACATCAATAACGTAATATAACCTAACCTAACCCAACCTATCATCTCGGCGGTAATATTTGACATCATTCCTGGCGAGTGGGCCTCTACGCCTCCGTGGGACTTTTGTATACATCAAAACGTAATTTACCCTAACCTAACCCAACGTAACATCTCGGCGGTAATATTCGGCAACATTCCTGGAGTGTTGGTCCCTACGTCTCCGTGGGATCTTCATATACATCAATAACGTAATATAACCTAACCTAAACCAACCTAACATCTCGGCGGTAATATTTGACAACATTCCAGGAGAGTTGGCCTCTACGTCGCGGTGGGAATTTTATATACATCAATAACATAATATAACCTAACCTAACCCAACCTAACATCTCGGCACTAATATTTGACAACATTCCTGGCGAGTTGGCCTCTACCTCTCCGTGAGACCTTCATATACATCAATAACGTAATATAATCTAACCTAACCCAACCTATAATCTCGGCGGTAATATTTGACAACATTCCTGGTCAGTTGGCCTCTGCGTCTCCGTGGAACCTTCATATACATCAATAACGTAATATAACCTAACCTAACCCAACCTATCACCTCGGCGGTAATATTTGACAACATTCCTGGCGAGTTGGCTACTACATCTCCGTGGGACTTTTATATACATCAATAACGTAATTTAACCTAACCTAAACCTACGTAACATCTCGGCGGTAATATTTGACAACATTCCTGGCTTGATGGCCTCTACGTCTCCGTGCGACCTTCATATACATCAATAACATAATATTACTTAACCTAACCCAACCTATCATCTCGGCGGTAATACTTGACAACATTCCTGGCGCGTTGGCCTCTACGTCTCCGTGGGACCTTCATATACATCAATAACGTAATATAACCTAACCTAACCCAACCTATCATCTCGGAGGTAATATTTGACAACATTCCTGACGAGTTGGCCTCTACGTCTCCGTGGGACTTTTATATACATCAATAACGTAATTTAACCTAACCTAAACCAACGTAACATCTCGGCGGTAATATTTGACAACATTCCTGGCTTGCTGGCCTCTATGTTTCCGTGGGACCTTTATATACATCAATAACGTAGTATAACCTAACCTAGCCCAACCTATCATATCGGCGGTAATATTTGGCAACATTCCTGGCTTGTTGGCCTCTACGTCTCCGTGGGACCTTTATATACATCAATAACATAATATTACCTAACCTAACCCAACCTATCATCTCGGCGGTAATACTTGACAACATTCCTGGCGAGTTGGCCTCTACGTCTCCGTGGAACCTTCATATACATCAATAACGTAATATAACCTAACCTAACCCAACCTATCATCTCGGCGGTAATATTTGACATCATTCCTGTCGAGTTGGCCTCTACGTCTCCGTGGGACTTTTATATACATTAATAACGTAATTTAACCTGACCTAAACCAACCTAACATCTCGGCGGTAATATTTGACAACATTCCTGGCGAGTTGGCCTCTACCTCTCCGTGGGACCTTCATATACGTCAATAACGTAATATAATCTAACCTAATCCAACCTATCCTCTCGGCAGTAATATTTGACAACATTCCTGGCGAGTTGGCCTCTACGTCTCCGTGGAACCTTCATATACATCAATAACGTAATATAACCTAACCTAACCCAACCTATCATCTCGGCGGTAATATTTGACATCATTCCTGTCGAGTTGGCCTCTACGTCTCCGTGGGACTTTTATATACATTAATAACGTAATTTAACCTGACCTAACCCAACCTAACATCTCGGCGGTAATATTTGACAACATTCCTGGCGAGTTGGCCTCTACCTCTCCGTGGGACCTTCATATACGTCAATAACGTAATATAATCTAACCTAACCCAACCTATCCTCTCGGCAGTAATATTTGACAACATTCCTGTCGAGTTGGCCTCTACGTCTCCCTGGGACTTTTATATACATCAATAACGTAATTTAACCTAACCTAACCCAACCTAACATCTCGGCGGTAATATTTGACAACATTCCTGGCGAGTTGGCCTCTACGTCTCCGTGGGGCCTTCATATTCATCAATAACGTAATATAATCTAACCTAACCCAACCTATCCTCTCGGCAGTAATATTTGACAACATTCCTGTCGAGTTGGCGTCTACGTCTCCGTGGGACTTTTATATACATCAATAACGTAATTTAACCTAACCTAACCCAACCTAACATCTCGGCGGTAATATTTGACAACATTCCTGGCGAGTTGGCCTCTACGTCACCGTGGGGCCTTCATATACATCAATAACGTAATATAACCTAACCTAACCCAACCTAAGATCTCGGCACTAATATTTGACAACATTCCAGGCGAGTTGGCCTCTACGTCTCCGTGGGACTTTTATATACATCAATAACGTAATTTAACCTAACCTAAACCTACGTAACATCTCGGCGGTAATATTTGACAACATTCCTGGCTTGATGGCTTCTACGTCTCCGTGGGACCTTCATATACATCAATAACGTAATATAACCTAACCTAACCCAACCTATCATCCCGGCGGTAATATTTGACATCATTCCTGGCGAGTTGGCCTCTACGCCTCCGTGGGACTTTTATATACATCAAAACGTAATTTACCCTAACCTAACCCAACGTAACATCTCGGCGGTAATATTCGGCAACATTCCTGGAGTGTTGGTCCCTACGTCTCCGTGGGATCTTCATATACATCAATAACGTAATATAACCTAACCTAAACCAACCTATCATCTCGGCGGTAATATTTGACAACATTCCAGGCGAGTTGGCCTCTACGTCTCCGTGGGAATTTTATATACATCAATAACGTAATGTAACCTAACCTAACCCAACCTAACATCTCGGCACTAATATTTGACAACATTCCTGGCGAGTTGGCCTCTACCTCTCCGTGAGACCTTCATATACATCAATAACGTAATATAATCTAACCTAACCCAACCTATAATCTCGGCGGTAATATTTGACAACATTCCTGGCTTGATGGCCTCTACGTCTCCGTGGGACCTTCATATACATCAATAACGTAATATAACCTAACCTAACCCAACCTATCATCTCGGCGGTAATATTTGACAACATTCCTGGCGAGTTGGCCTCTACATCTCCGTGGGACTTTTATATACATCAATAACGTAATTTAACCTAACCTAACCCAACGTAACATCTCGGCGGTAATATTCGGCAACATTCCTGGAGTGTTGGTCCCTACGTCTCCGTGGGATCTTCATATACATCAATAACGTAATTTACCCTAACCTAACCCAACGTAACATCTCGGCGGTAATATTCGGCAACATTCCTGGAGTGTTGGTCCCTACGTCTCCGTGGGATCTTCATATACATCAATAACGTAATATAACCTAACCTAAACCAACCTATCATCTCGGCGGTACTATTTGACAACATTCCAGGCGAGTTGGCCTCTACGTCTCCATGGGAATTTTATATACATCAATAACGTAATATAACCTAACCTAACCCAACCTAACATCTCGGCACTAATATTTGACAACATTCCTGGCTTGATGGCCCCTACGTCTCCGTGGGACCTTCATATACATCAATAACATAATATTACCTAACCTAACCCAACCTATCATCTCGGCGGTAATACTTGACAACATTCCTGGCGAGTTGGCCTCTACGTCTCCGTGGAACCTTCATATACATCAATAACGTAATATAACCTAACCTAACCCAACCTATCATCTCGGCGGTAATATTTGACATCATTCCTGTCGAGTTGGCCTCTACGTCTCCGTGGGACTTTTATATACATTAATAACGTAATTTAACCTGACCTAACCCAACCTAACATCTCGGCGGTAATATTTGACAACATTCCTGGCGAGTTGGCCTCTACCTCTCCGTGGGACCTTCATATACGTCAATAACGTAATATAATCTAACCTAACCCAACCTATCCTCTCGGCAGTAACATTTGACAACATTCCTGGCGAGTTGGCCCCTACGTCTCCGTGGAACCTTCATATACATCAATAACGTAATATAACCTAACCTAACCCAACCTATCATCTCGGCGGTAATATTTGACATCATTCCTGTCGAGTTGGCCTCTACGTCTCCGTGGGAATTTTATATACATTAATAACGTAATTTAACCTGACCTAACCCAACCTAACATCTCGGCGGTAATATTTGACAACATTCCTGGCGAGTTGGCCTCTACCTCTCCGTGGGACCTTCATATACGTCAATAACGTAATATAATCTAACCTAACCCAACCTATCATCTCGGCGGTAACACTTGACAACATTCCTGGCGAGTTGGCCTCTACGTCTCCGTGGGACTTTTATATACATCAATAACGTAATATAACCTAACCTAACCCAACCTATCATCTCGGCGGTAATATTTGACATCATTCCTGGCGAGTGGGCCTCTACGCCTCCGTGGGACCTTTATATACATCAAAACGTAATATAACCTAACCTAATCCAACCTATCATCTCGGCGGTAATATTTGACAACATTCCTGGCTTGATGGCTTCTACGTCTCCGTGGGACCTTCATATACATCAATAACGTAATATAACCTAACCTAACCCAACCTATCATCTCGGCGGTAATATTTGACATCATTCCTGGCGAGTTGGCCTCTACGCCTCCGTGGGACTTTTATATACATCAAAACGTAATTTACCCTAACCTAACCCAACGTAACATCTCGGCGGTAATATTCGGCAACATTCCTGGAGTGTTGGTCCCTACGTCTCCGTGGGATCTTCATATACATCAATAACGTAATATAACCTAACCTAAACCAACCTATCATCTCGGCGGTAATATTTGACAACATTCCAGGAGAGTTGGCCTCTACGTCGCGGTGGGAATTTTATATACATCAATAACGTAATATAACCTAACCTAACCCAACCTAACATCTCGGCACTAATATTTGACAACATTCCTGGCGAGTTGGCCTCTACCTCTCCGTGAGACCTTCATATACATCAATAACGTAATATAATCTAACCTAACCCAACCTATAATCTCGGCGGTAATATTTGACAACATTCCTGGTCAGTTGGCCTCTGCGTCTCCGTGGAACCTTCATATACATCAATAACGTAATATAACCTAACCTAACCCAACCTATCACCTCGGCGGTAATATTTGACAACATTCCTGGCGAGTTGGCTACTACGTCTCCGTGGGACTTTTATATACATCAATAACGTAATTTAACCTAACCTAAACCTACGTAACATCTCGGCGGTAATATTTGACAACATTCCTGGCTTGATGGCCTCTACGTCTCCGTGCGACCTTCATATACATCAATAACATAATATTACTTAACCTAACCCAACCTATCATCTCGGCGGTAATACTTGACAACATTCCTGGCGCGTTGGCCTCTACGTCTCCGTGGGACCTTCATATACATCAATAACGTAATATAACCTAACCTAACCCAACCTATCATCTCGGAGGTAATATTTGACAACATTCCTGACGAGTTGGCCTCTACGTCTCCGTGGGACTTTTATATACATCAATAACGTAATTTAACCTAACCTAAACCAACGTAACATCTCGGCGGTAATATTTGACAACATTCCTGGCTTGCTGGCCTCTATGTTTCCGTGGGACCTTTATATACATCAATAACGTAGTATAACCTAACCTAGCCCAACCTATCATATCGGCGGTAATATTTGGCAACATTCCTGGCTTGTTGGCCTCTACGTCTCCGTGGGACCTTTATATACATCAATAACATAATATTACCTAACCTAACCCAACCTATCATCTCGGCGGTAATACTTGACAACATTCCTGGCGAGTTGGCCTCTACGTCTCCGTGGAACCTTCATATACATCAATAACGTAATATAACCTAACCTAACCCAACCTATCATCTCGGCGGTAATATTTGACATCATTCCTGTCGAGTTGGCCTCTACGTCTCCGTGGGACTTTTATATACATTAATAACGTAATTTAACCTGACCTAACCCAACCTAACATCTCGGCGGTAATATTTGACAACATTCCTGGCGAGTTGGCCTCTACCTCTCCGTGGGACCTTCATATACGTCAATAACGTAATATAATCTAACCTAATCCAACCTATCCTCTCGGCAGTAATATTTGACAACATTCCTGGCGAGTTGGCCTCTACGTCTCCGTGGAACCTTCATATACATCAATAACGTAATATAACCTAACCTAACCCAACCTATCATCTCGGCGGTAATATTTGACATCATTCCTGTCGAGTTGGCCTCTACGTCTCCGTGGGACTTTTATATACATTAATAACGTAATTTAACCTGACCTAACCCAACCTAACATCTCGGCGGTAATATTTGACAACATTCCTGGCGAGTTGGCCTCTACCTCTCCGTGGGACCTTCATATACGTCAATAACGTAATATAATCTAACCTAACCCAACCTATCCTCTCGGCAGTAATATTTGACAAAATTCCTGTCGAGTTGGCCTCTACGTCTCCGTGGGACTTTTATATACATCAATAACGTAATTTAACCTAACCTAACCCAACCTAACATCTCGGCGGTAATATTTGACAACATTCCTGGCGAGTTGGCCTCTACGTCTCCGTGGGGCCTTCATATTCATCAATAACGTAATATAATCTAACCTAACCCAACCTATCCTCTCGGCAGTAATATTTGACAACATTCCTGTCGAGTTGGCGTCTACGTCTCCGTGGGACTTTTATATACATCAATAACGTAATTTAACCTAACCTAACCCAACCTAACATCTCGGCGGTAATATTTGACAACATTCCTGGCGAGTTGGCCTCTACGTCACCGTGGGGCCTTCATATACATCAATAACGTAATATAACCTAACCTAACCCAACCTAAGATCTCGGCACTAATATTTGACAACATTCCAGGCGAGTTGGCCTCTACGTCTCCGTGGGACTTTTATATACATCAATAACGTAATTTAACCTAACCTAAACCTACGTAACATCTCGGCGGTAATATTTGACAACATTCCTGGCTTGATGGCTTCTACGTCTCCGTGGGACCTTCATATACATCAATAACGTAATATAACCTAACCTAACCCAACCTATCATCCCGGCGGTAATATTTGACATCATTCCTGGCGAGTTGGCCTCTACGCCTCCGTGGGACTTTTATATACATCAAAACGTAATTTACCCTAACCTAACCCAACGTAACATCTCGGCGGTAATATTCGGCAACATTCCTGGAGTGTTGGTCCCTACGTCTCCGTGGGATCTTCATATACATCAATAACGTAATATAACCTAACCTAAACCAACCTATCATCTCGGCGGTAATATTTGACAACATTCCAGGCGAGTTGGCCTCTACGTCTCCGTGGGAATTTTATATACATCAATAACGTAATGTAACCTAACCTAACACAACCTAACATCTCGGCACTAATATTTGACAACATTCCTGGCGAGTTGGCCTCTACGCCTCCGTGGGACCTTTATATACATCAAAACGTAATATAACCTAACCTAACCCAACCTATCATCTCGGCGGTAATATTTGACAACATTCCTGGCTTGATGGCTTCTACGTCTCCGTGGGACCTTCATATACATCAATAACGTAATATAACCTAACCTAACCCAACCTATCATCTCGGCGGTAATATTTGACATCATTCATGGCGAGTTGGCCTCTACGCCTCCGTGGGACTTTTATATACATCAAAACGTAATTTACCCTAACCTAACCCAACGTAACATCTCGGCGGTAATATTCGGCAACATTCCTGGAGTGTTGGTCCCTACGTCTCCGTGGGATCTTCATATACATCAATAACGTAATATAACCTAACCTAAACCAACCTATCATCTCGGCGGTAATATTTGACAACATTCCAGGCGAGTTGGCCTCTACGTCTCCGTGGGAATTTTATATACATCAATAACGTAATATAACCTAACCTAACCCAACCTAACATCTCGGCACTAATATTTGACAACATTCCTGGCGAGTTGGCCTCTACCTCTCCGTGAGACCTTCATATACATCAATAACGTAATATAATCTAACCTAACCCAACCTATAATCTCGGCGGTAATGTTTGACAACATTCCTGGTCAGTTGGCCTCTGCGTCTCCGTGGAACCTTCATATACATCAATAACGTAATATAACCTAACCTAACCCAACCTATCACCTCGGCGGTAATATTTGACAACATTCCTGGCGAGTTGGCCACTACGTCTCCGTGGGACTTTTATATACATCAATAACGTAATTTAACCTAACCTAAACCTACGTAACATCTCGGCGGTAATATTTGACAACATTCCTGGCTTGATGGCCTCTACGTCTCCGTGCGACCTTCATATACATCAATAACATAATATTACTTAACCTAACCCAACCTATCATCTCGGCGGTAATACTTGACAACATTCCTGGCGCGTTGGCCTCTACGTCTCCGTGGGACCTTCATATACATCCTTAACGTAATATAACCTAACCTAACCCAACCTATCATCTCGGAGGTAATATTTGACAACATTCCTGACGAGTTGGCCTCTACGTCTCCGTGGGACTTTTATATACATCAATAACGTAGTATAACCTAACCTAGCCCAACCTATCATATCGGCGGTAATATTTGACAACATACCTGGCGAGTTGGCCTCTACGTCTCCGTGGGACTTTTATATACATCAATAACGTAATTTAACCTAACCTAAACCTACGTAACATCTCGGCGGTAATATTTGACAACATTCCTGGCTTGATGGCCTCTACGTCTCCGTGGGACCTTCATATACATCAATAACGTAATATAACCTAACCTAACACAACCTATCATCTCGGCGGTAATATTTGACATCATTCCTGGCGAGTTGGCCTCTACGCCTCCGTGGGACTTTTATATACATCAAAACGTAATTTACCCTAACCTAACCCAACGTAACATCTCGGCGGTAATATTCGGCAACATTCCTGGAGTGTTGGTCCCTACGTCTCCGTGGGATCTTCATATACATCAATAACGTAATATAACCTAACCTAAACCAACCTATCATCTCGGCGGTAATATTTGACAACATTCCAGGCGAGTTGGCCTCTACGTCTCCTTGCGAATTTTATGTACATCAATAACGTAATATAACCTAACCTAACCCAACCTAACATCTCGGCACTAATATTTGACAACATTCCTGGCTTGATGGCCTCTACGTCTCCGTGGGACCTTCATATACATCAATAACATAATATTACCTAACCTAACCCAACCTATCATCTCGGCGGTAATACTTGACAACATTCCTGGCGAGTTGGCCTCTACGTCTCCGTGGGACCTTCATATACATCAATAACATAATATTACCTAACCTAACCCAACCTATCATCTCGGCGGTAATACTTGACAACATTCCTGGCGAGTTGGCCTCTACGTCTCCGTGGAACCTTCATATACATCAATAACGTAATATAACCTAACCTAACCCAACCTATCATCTCGGCGGTAATATTTGACATCATTCCTGTCGAGTTGGCCTCTACGTCTCCGTGGGACTTTTATATACATTAATAACGTAATTTAACCTGACCTAACCCAACCTAACATCTCGGCGGTAATATTTGACATCATTCCTGGCGAGTTGGCCTCTACGCCTCCGTGGGACTTTTATATACATCAAAACGTAATTTACCCTAACCTAACCCAACGTATCATCTCGGCGGTAATATTCGACAACATTCCTGGAGTGTTGGTCTCTACGTCTCCGTGGGATCTTCATATACATCAATAACGTAATATAACCAAACCTAAACCAACCTATCATCTCGGCGGTAATATTTGACAACATTCCTGGCGAGTCGGCCTCTACGTCTCCGTGCGACCTTCATATACATCAATAACGTAATATAACGTAACCTAACCCAACCTATCATCTCGGCACTAATATTTGACAACATTCCAGGCGAGTTGGCCTCTACGTCTCCGCGGGACCTTCATATACATCAATAACATAATATTACCTAACCTAACCCAACGTATCATCTCGGCGGTAATACTTGACAACATTCCTGGCGAGTTGGCCTCTACGTCTCCGTGGGACTTTTATATACATCAATAACGTAATATAACCTAACCTAACCCAACCTATCATCTCGGCGGTAATATTTGACATCATTCCTGGCGAGTGGGCCTCTACGCCTCCGTGGGACTTTTATATACATCAAAACGTAATTTACCCTAACCTAACCCAACGTAACATCTCGGCGGTAATATTCGGCAACATTCCTGGAGTGTTGGTCCCTACGTCTCCGTGGGATCTTCATATACATCAATAACGTAATATAACCTAACCTAAACCAACCTATCATCTCGGCGGTAATATTTGACAACATTCCAGGCGAGTTGGCCTCTACGTCTCCGTGGGAATTTTATATACATCAATAACGTAATATAACCTAACCTAACCCAACCTAACATCTCGGCACTAATATTTGACAACATTCCTGGCGAGTTGGCCTCTACCTCTCCGTGAGACCTTCATATACATCAATAACGTAATATAATCTAACCTAACCCAACCTATAATCTCGGCGGTAATGTTTGACAACATTCCTGGTCAGTTGGCCTCTGCGTCTCCGTGGAACCTTCATATACATCAATAACGTAATATAACCTAACCTAACCCAACCTATCACCTCGGCGGTAATATTTGACAACATTCCTGGCGAGTTGGCCACTACGTCTCCGTGGGACTTTTATATACATCAATAACGTAATTTAACCTAACCTAAACCTACGTAACATCTCGGCGGTAATATTTGACAACATTCCTGGCTTGATGGCCTCTACGTCTCCGTGCGACCTTCATATACATCAATAACATAATATTACTTAACCTAACCCAACCTATCATCTCGGCGGTAATACTTGACAACATTCCTGGCGCGTTGGCCTCTACGTCTCCGTGGGACCTTCATATACATCAATAACGTAATATAACCTAACCTAACCCAACCTATCATCTCGGAGGTAATATTTGACAACATTCCTGACGAGTTGGCCTCTACGTCTCCGTGGGACTTTTATATACATCAATAACGTAGTATAACCTAACCTAGCCCAACCTATCATATCGGCGGTAATATTTGACAACATACCTGGCGAGTTGGCCTCTACGTCTCCGTGGGACTTTTATATACATCAATAACGTAATTTAACCTAACCTAAACCTACGTAACATCTCGGCGGTAATATTTGACAACATTCCTGGCTTGATGGCCTCTACGTCTCCGTGGGACCTTCATATACATCAATAACGTAATATAACCTAACCTAACACAACCTATCATCTCGGCGGTAATATTTGACATCATTCCTGGCGAGTTGGCCTCTACGCCTCCGTGGGACTTTTATATACATCAAAACGTAATTTACCCTAACCTAACCCAACGTAACATCTCGGCGGTAATATTCGGCAACATTCCTGGAGTGTTGGTCCCTACGTCTCCGTGGGATCTTCATATACATCAATAACGTAATATAACCTAACCTAAACCAACCTATCATCTCGGCGGTAATATTTGACAACATTCCAGGCGAGTTGGCCTCTACGTCTCCTTGCGAATTTTATGTACATCAATAACGTAATATAACCTAACCTAACCCAACCTAACATCTCGGCACTAATATTTGACAACATTCCTGGCGAGTTGGCCTCTACGTCTCCGTGGGACCTTCATATACATCAATAACATAATATTACCTAACCTAACCCAACCTATCATCTCGGCGGTAATACTTGACAACATTCCTGGCGAGTTGGCCTCTACGTCTCCGTGGGACCTTCATATACATCAATAACATAATATTACCTAACCTAACCCAACCTATCATCTCGGCGGTAATACTTGACAACATTCCTGGCGAGTTGGCCTCTACGTCTCCGTGGAACCTTCATATACATCAATAACGTAATATAACCTAACCTAACCCAACCTATCATCTCGGCGGTAATATTTGACATCATTCCTGTCGAGTTGGCCTCTACGTCTCCGTGGGACTTTTATATACATTAATAACGTAATTTAACCTGACCTAACCCAACCTAACATCTCGGCGGTAATATTTGACATCATTCCTGGCGAGTTGGCCTCTACGCCTCCGTGGGACTTTTATATACATCAAAACGTAATTTACCCTAACCTAACCCAACGTATCATCTCGGCGGTAATATTCGACAACATTCCTGGAGTGTTGGTCTCTACGTCTCCGTGGGATCTTCATATACATCAATAACGTAATATAACCAAACCTAAACCAACCTATCATCTCGGCGGTAATATTTGACAACATTCCTGGCGAGTCGGCCTCTACGTCTCCGTGCGACCTTCATATACATCAATAACGTAATATAACGTAACCTAACCCAACCTATCATCTCGGCACTAATATTTGACAACATTCCTGGTCAGTTGGCCTCTGCGTCTCCGTGAAACTTTCATATACATCAATAACGTAATATAACCTAACCTAACCCAACCTATCATCTCGGCGGTAATATTTGACAACATTCCTGGCGAGTTGGCCTCTACGTCTCCGTGGGACTTATATATACATCAATAACGTAATTTAACCTAACCTAAACCTACGTAACATCTCGGCGGTAATATTTGACAACATTCCTGGCTTGATGGCCTCTACGTCTCCGTGGGACCTTCATATACATCAATAACGTAATGTAACCTAACCTAACCCAACCTATCATCTCGGCGGTAATATTTGACATCATTCCTGGCGAGTTGGCCTCTACGCCTCCGTGGGACTTTTATATACATCAAAACGTAATTTACCCTAACCTAACCCAACGTAACATCTCGGCGGTAATATTCGGCAACATTCCTGGAGTGTTGGTCCCTACGTCTCCGTGGGATCTTCATATACATCAATAACGTAATATAACCTAACCTAAACCAACCTATCATCTCGGCGGTAATATTTGACAACATTCATGGCGAGTTCGCCTCTACGTCTCCGTGGAACCTTCATATACATCGATAACGTAATATAACCTAACCTAACCCAACCTATCATCTCGGCGGTAATATTTGACATCATTCCTGGCGAGTTGGCCTCTACGCCTCCGTGGGACTTTTATATACATCAAAACGTAATATAACCTAACCTAACCCAACCTATCATCTCGGCGGTAATACTTGACAACATTCCTGGCGAGTTCGCCTCTACGTCTCCGTGGAACCTTCATATACATCGATAACGTAATATAACCTAACCTAACCCAACCTATCATCTCGGCGGTAGTATTTGACATCATTCCTGGCGAGTTGGCCTCTACGCCTCCGTGGGACTTTTATATACATCAAAACGTAATATAACCTAACCTAACCCAACCTATCATCTCGGCGGTAATATTTGACATCATTCCTGGCGAGTTGGCCTCTACGTCTCCGTGGGACCTTCATATACATCAATAACGTAATATAACCTAACCTAACCCAACCTATCACCTCGGCGGTAATATTTGACAACATTCCTGGCGAGTTGGCCTCTACGTCTCCGTGGGACTTTTATATACATCAATAACGTAATTTAACCTAACCTAAACCTACGTAACATCTCGGCGGTAATATTTGACAACATTCCTGGCTTGATGGCCTCTACGTCTCCGTGCGACCTCCATATACATCAATAACGTAATATAACGTAACCTAACCCAACCTATCATCTCGGTACTAATATTTGACAACATTCCAGGCGAGTTGGCCTCTACGTCTCCGTGGGAATTTTATATACATCAATAACGTAATATAACCTAACCTAACCCAACCTAACATCTCGGCACTAATATTTGACAACATTCCTGGCGAGTTGGCCTCTACCTCTCCGTCAGACCTTCATATACATCAATAACGTAATATAATCTAACCTAACCCAACCTATCATTTCGGCGGTAATATTTGACAAAATTCCTGGTCAGTTGGCCTCTGCGTCTCCGTGGAACCTTCATATACATCAATAACGTAATATAACCTAACCTAACCCAACCTATCATCTCGGCGGTAATATTTGACAACATACCTGGCGAGTTGGCCTCTACGTCTCCGTGGGACTTTTATATACATCAATAACGTAATTTAACCTAACCTAAACCTACGTAACATCTCGGCGGTAATATTTGACAACATTCCTGGCTTGATGGCCTCTACGTCTCCGTGGGACCTTCATATACATCAATAACGTAATATAACCTAACCTAACACAACCTATCATCTCGGCGGTAATATTTTACATCATTCCTGGCGAGTTGGCCTCTACGCCTCCGTGGGACTTTTATATACATCAAAACGTAATTTACCCTAACCTAACCCAACCTAACATCTCGGCACTAATATTTGACAACATTCCTGGCTTGATGGCCTCTACGTCTCCGTGGGACCTTCATATACATCAATAACATAATATTACCTAACCTAACCCAACCTATCATCTCGGCGGTAATACTTGACAACATTCCTGGCGAGTTGGCCTCTACGTCTCCGTGGGACTTTTATATACATCAATAACGTAATTTAACCTAACCTAAACCTACGTAACATCTCGGCGGTAATATTTGACAACATTCCTGGCTTGATGGCCTCTACGTCTCCGTGGGACCTTCATATACATCAATAACGTAATATAACCTAACCTAACCCAACCTATCATCTCGGCGGTAATATTTGACATCATTCCTGGCGAGTTGGCCTCTACGCCTCCGTGGGACTTTTATATACATCAAAACGTAATTTACCCTAACCTAACCCAACGTAACATCTCGGCGGTAATATTCGGCAACATTCCTGGAGTGTTGGTCCCTACGTCTCCGTGGGATCTTCATATACATCAATAACGTAATATAACCTAACCTAAACCAACCTATCATCTCGGCGGTAATATTTGACAACATTCCAGGCGAGTTGTCCTCTACGTCTCCGCGGGAATTTTATATACATCAATAACGTAACATAACCTAACCTAACCCAACCTAACATCTAGGCACTAATATCTGACAACATTCCTGGCGAGTTGGCCTCTACCTCTCCGTGAGACCTTCATATACATCAAAACGTAATTTACCCTAACCTAACCCAACGTAACATCTCGGCGGTAATATTCGGCAACATTCCTGGAGTGTTTGTCCCTACGTCTCCGTGGGATCTTCATATACATCAATAACGTAATATAACCTAACCTAACCCAACCTATCACCTCGGCGGTAATATTTGACAACATTCCTGGCGAGTTGGCCTCTACGTCTCCGTGGGACTTTTATATACATCAATAACGTAATTTAACCTAACCTAAACCTACGTAACATCTCGGCGGTAATATTTGACAACATTCCTGGCTTGATGGCCTCTACGTCTCCGTGCGACCTCCATATACATCAATAACGTAATATAACGTAACCTAACCCAACCTATCATCTCGGCACTAATATTTGACAACATTCCAGGCGAGTTGGCCTCTACGTCTCCGTGGGAATTTTATATACATCAATAACGTAATATAACCTAACCTAACCCAACCTAACATCTCGGCACTAATATTTGACAACATTCCTGGCGAGTTGGCCTCTACCTCTCCGTCAGACCTTCATATACATCAATAACGTAATATAATCTAACCTAACCCAACCTATCATTTCGGCGGTAATATTTGACAACATTCCTGGTCAGTTGGCCTCTGCGTCTCCGTGGAACCTTCATATACATCAATAACGTAATATAACCTAACCTAACCCAACCTATCATCTCGGCGGTAATATTTGACAACATTCCTGGCGAGTTGGCCTCTACGTCCCCGTGGGACTTTTATATACATCAATAACGTAATTTAACCTAACCTAAACCTACGTAACATCTCGGCGGTAATATTTGACAACATTCCTGGCTTGATGGCCTCTACGTCTCCGTGGGACCTTCATATACATCAATAACGTAATATAACCTAACCTAACACAACCTATCATCTCGGCGGTAATATTTGACATCATTCCTGGCGAGTTGGCCTCTACGCCTCCGTGGGACTTTTATATACATCAAAACGTAATTTACCATAACCTAACCCAACGTAACATCTCGGCGGTAATATTCGGCAACATTCCTGGAGTGTTGGTCCCTACGTCTCCGTGAGATCTTCATATACATCAATAACGTAATATAACCTAACCTAAACCAACCTATCATCTCGGCGGTAATATTTGACAACATTCCATGCGAGTTGGCCTCTACGTCTCCGCGGGAATTTTATATACATCAATAACGTAACATAACCTAACCTAACCCAACCTAACATCTAGGCACTAATATCTGACAACATTCCTGGCGAGTTGGCCTCTACCTCTCCGTGAGACCTTCATATACATCAAAACGTAATTTACCCTAACCTAACCCAACGTAACATGTCGGCGGTAATATTCGGCAACATTCCTGGAGTGTTTGTCCCTACGTCTCCGTGGGATCTTCATATACATCAATAACGTAATATAACCTAACCTAACCGAACCTATCACCTCGGCGGTAATATTTGACAACATTCCTGGCGAGTTGGCCTCTACGTCTCCGTGGGACTTTTATATACATCAATAACGTAATTTAACCTAACCTAAACCTACGTAACATCTCGGCGGTAATATTTTACATCATTCCTGGCGAGTTGGCCTCTACGCCTCCGTGGGACTTTTATATACATCAAAACGTAATTTACCCTAACCTAACCCAACCTAACATCTCGGCACTAATATTTGACAACATTCCTGGCTTGATGGCCTCTACGTCTCCGTGGGACCTTCATATACATCAATAACATAATATTACCTAACCTAACCCAACCTATCATCTCGGCGGTAATACTTGACAACATTCCTGGCGAGTTGGCCTCTACGTCTCCGTGGGACTTTTATATACATCAATAACGTAATTTAACCTAACCTAAACCTACGTAACATCTCGGCGGTAATATTTGACAACATTCCTGGCTTGATGGCCTCTACGTCTCCGTGGGACCTTCATATACATCAATAACGTAATATAACCTAACCTAACCCAACCTATCATCTCGGCGGTAATATTTGACATCATTCCTGGCGAGTTGGCCTCTACGCCTCCGTGGGACTTTTATATACATCAAAACGTAATTTACCCTAACCTAACCCAACGTAACATCTCGGCGGTAATATTCGGCAACATTCCTGGAGTGTTGGTCCCTACGTCTCCGTGGGATCTTCATATACATCAATAACGTAATATAACCTAACCTAAACCAACCTATCATCTCGGCGGTAATATTTGACAACATTCCAGGCGAGTTGTCCTCTACGTCTCCGCGGGAATTTTATATACATCAATAACGTAACATAACCTAACCTAACCCAACCTAACATCTAGGCACTAATATCTGACAACATTCCTGGCGAGTTGGCCTCTACCTCTCCGTGAGACCTTCATATACATCAAAACGTAATTTACCCTAACCTAACCCAACGTAACATCTCGGCGGTAATATTCGGCAACATTCCTGGAGTGTTTGTCCCTACGTCTCCGTGGGATCTTCATATACATCAATAACGTAATATAACCTAACCTAACCCAACCTATCACCTCGGCGGTAATATTTGACAACATTCCTGGCGAGTTGGCCTCTACGTCTCCGTGGGACTTTTATATACATCAATAACGTAATTTAACCTAACCTAAACCTACGTAACATCTCGGCGGTAATATTTGACAACATTCCTGGCTTGATGGCCTCTACGTCTCCGTGCGACCTCCATATACATCAATAACGTAATATAACGTAACCTAACCCAACCTATCATCTCGGCACTAATATTTGACAACATTCCAGGCGAGTTGGCCTCTACGTCTCCGTGGGAATTTTATATACATCAATAACGTAATATAACCTAACCTAACCCAACCTAACATCTCGGCACTAATATTTGACAACATTCCTGGCGAGTTGGCCTCTACCTCTCCGTCAGACCTTCATATACATCAATAACGTAATATAATCTAACCTAACCCAACCTATCATTTCGGCGGTAATATTTGACAACATTCCTGGTCAGTTGGCCTCTGCGTCTCCGTGGAACCTTCATATACATCAATAACGTAATATAACCTAACCTAACCCAACCTATCATCTCGGCGGTAATATTTGACAACATTCCTGGCGAGTTGGCCTCTACGTCCCCGTGGGACTTTTATATACATCAATAACGTAATTTAACCTAACCTAAACCTACGTAACATCTCGGCGGTAATATTTGACAACATTCCTGGCTTGATGGCCTCTACGTCTCCGTGGGACCTTCATATACATCAATAACGTAATATAACCTAACCTAACACAACCTATCATCTCGGCGGTAATATTTGACATCATTCCTGGCGAGTTGGCCTCTACGCCTCCGTGGGACTTTTATATACATCAAAACGTAATTTACCATAACCTAACCCAACGTAACATCTCGGCGGTAATATTCGGCAACATTCCTGGAGTGTTGGTCCCTACGTCTCCGTGAGATCTTCATATACATCAATAACGTAATATAACCTAACCTAAACCAACCTATCATCTCGGCGGTAATATTTGACAACATTCCATGCGAGTTGGCCTCTACGTCTCCGCGGGAATTTTATATACATCAATAACGTAACATAACCTAACCTAACCCAACCTAACATCTAGGCACTAATATCTGACAACATTCCTGGCGAGTTGGCCTCTACCTCTCCGTGAGACCTTCATATACATCAAAACGTAATTTACCCTAACCTAACCCAACGTAACATGTCGGCGGTAATATTCGGCAACATTCCTGGAGTGTTTGTCCCTACGTCTCCGTGGGATCTTCATATACATCAATAACGTAATATAACCTAACCTAACCGAACCTATCACCTCGGCGGTAATATTTGACAACATTCCTGGCGAGTTGGCCTCTACGTCTCCGTGGGACTTTTATATACATCAATAACGTAATTTAACCTAACCTAAACCTACGTAACATCTCGGCGGTAATATTTGACAACATTCCTGGCTTGATGGCCTCTACGTCTCCGTGCGACCTCCATATACATCAATAACGTAATATAACGTAACCTAACCCAACCTATCATCTCGGCACTAATATTTGACAACATTCCAGGCGAGTTGGCCTCTACGTCTCCGTGGGAATTTTATATACATCAATAACGTAATATAACCTAACCTAACCCAACCTAACATCTCGGCACTAATATTTGACAACATTCCTGGCGAGTTGGCCTCTACCTCTCCGTCAGACCTTCATATACATCAATAACGTAATATAATCTAACCTAACCCAACCTATCATTTCGGCGGTAATATTTGACAACATTCCTGGTCAGTTGGCCTCTGCGTCTCCGTGGAACCTTCATATACATCAATAACGTAATATAACCTAACCTAACCCAACCTATCATCTCGGCGGTAATATTTGACAACATTCCTGGCGAGTTGGCCTCTACGTCCCCGTGGGACTTTTATATACATCAATAACGTAATTTAACCTAACCTAAACCTACGTAACATCTCGGCGGTAATATTTGACAACATTCCTGGCTTGATGGCCTCTACGTCTCCGTGGGACCTTCATATACATCAATAACGTAATATAACCTAACCTAACACAACCTATCATCTCGGCGGTAATATTTGACATCATTCCTGGCGAGTTGGCCTCTACGCCTCCGTGGGACTTTTATATACATCAAAACGTAATTTACCATAACCTAACCCAACGTAACATCTCGGCGGTAATATTCGGCAACATTCCTGGAGTGTTGGTCCCTACGTCTCCGTGAGATCTTCATATACATCAATAACGTAATATAACCTAACCTAAACCAACCTATCATCTCGGCGGTAATATTTGACAACATTCCATGCGAGTTGGCCTCTACGTCTCCGCGGGAATTTTATATACATCAATAACGTAACATAACCTAACCTAACCCAACCTAACATCTAGGCACTAATATCTGACAACATTCCTGGCGAGTTGGCCTCTACCTCTCCGTGAGACCTTCATATACATCAAAACGTAATTTACCCTAACCTAACCCAACGTAACATGTCGGCGGTAATATTCGGCAACATTCCTGGAGTGTTTGTCCCTACGTCTCCGTGGGATCTTCATATACATCAATAACGTAATATAACCTAACCTAACCGAACCTATCACCTCGGCGGTAATATTTGACAACATTCCTGGCGAGTTGGCCTCTACGTCTCCGTGGGACTTTTATATACATCAATAACGTAATTTAACCTAACCTAAACCTACGTAACATCTCGGCGGTAATATTTGACAACATTCCTGGCTTGATGGCCTCTACGTCTCCGTGCGACCTCCATATACATCAATAACGTAATATAACGTAACCTAACCCAACCTATCATCTCGGCACTAATATTTGACAACATTCCAGGCGAGTTGGCCTCTACGTCTCCGTGGGAATTTTATATACATCAATAACGTAATATAACCTAACCTAACCCAACCTAACATCTCGGCACTAATATTTGACAACATTCCTGGCGAGTTGGCCTCTACCTCTCCGTCAGACCTTCATATACATCAATAACGTAATATAATCTAACCTAACCCAACCTATCATTTCGGCGGTAATATTTGACAACATTCCTGGTCAGTTGGCCTCTGCGTCTCCGTGGAACCTTCATATACATCAATAACGTAATATAACCTAACCTAACCGAACCTATCACCTCGGCGGTAATATTTGACAACATTCCTGGCGAGTTGGCCTCTACGTCTCCGTGGGACTTTTATATACATCAATAACGTAATTTAACCTAACCTAAACCTACGTAACATCTCGGCGGTAATATTTGACATCATTCCTGGCGAGTAGGCCTCTACGCCTCCGTGGGACTTTTATATACATCAAAACGTAATTTACCCTAACCTAACCCAACGTAACATCTCGGCGGTAATATTCGGCAACATTCCTGGAGTGTTGGTCCCTACGTCTCCGTGGGATCTTCATATACATCAATAACGTAATATAACCTAACCTAAACCAACCTATCATCTCGGCGGTAATATTTGACAACATTCCATGCGAGTTGGCCTCTACGTCTCCGCGGGAATTTTATATACATCAATAACGTAACATAACCTAACCTAACCCAACCTAACATCTAGGCACTAATATCTGACAACATTCCTGGCGAGTTGGCCTCTACCTCTCCGTGAGACCTTCATATACATCAAAACGTAATTTACCCTAACCTAACCCAACGTAACATGTCGGCGGTAATATTCGGCAACATTCCTGGAGTGTTTGTCCCTACGTCTCCGTGGGATCTTCATATACATCAATAACGTAATATAACCTAACCTAACCGAACCTATCACCTCGGCGGTAATATTTGACAACATTCCTGGCGAGTTGGCCTCTACGTCTCCGTGGGACTTTTATATACATCAATAACGTAATTTAACCTAACCTAAACCTACGTAACATCTCGGCGGTAATATTTGACAACATTCCTGGCTTGATGGCCTCTACGTCTCCGTGCGACCTCCATATACATCAATAACGTAATATAACGTAACCTAACCCAACCTATCATCTCGGCACTAATATTTGACAACATTCCAGGCGAGTTGGCCTCTACGTCTCCGTGGGAATTTTATATACATCAATAACGTAATATAACCTAACCTAACCCAACCTAACATCTCGGCACTAATATTTGACAACATTCCTGGCGAGTTGGCCTCTACCTCTCCGTCAGACCTTCATATACATCAATAACGTAATATAATCTAACCTAACCCAACCTATCATTTCGGCGGTAATATTTGACAACATTCCTGGTCAGTTGGCCTCTGCGTCTCCGTGGAACCTTCATATACATCAATAACGTAATATAACCTAACCTAACCCAACCTATCATCTCGGCGGTAATATTTGACAACATTCCTGGCGAGTTGGCCTCTACGTCCCCGTGGGACTTTTATATACATCAATAACGTAATTTAACCTAACCTAAACCTACGTAACATCTCGGCGGTAATATTTGACAACATTCCTGGCTTGATGGCCTCTACGTCTCCGTGGGACCTTCATATACATCAATAACGTAATATAACCTAACCTAACACAACCTATCATCTCGGCGGTAATATTTGACATCATTCCTGGCGAGTTGGCCTCTACGCCTCCGTGGGACTTTTATATACATCAAAACGTAATTTACCATAACCTAACCCAACGTAACATCTCGGCGGTAATATTCGGCAACATTCCTGGAGTGTTGGTCCCTACGTCTCCGTGAGATCTTCATATACATCAATAACGTAATATAACCTAACCTAAACCAACCTATCATCTCGGCGGTAATATTTGACAACATTCCATGCGAGTTGGCCTCTACGTCTCCGCGGGAATTTTATATACATCAATAACGTAACATAACCTAACCTAACCCAACCTAACATCTAGGCACTAATATCTGACAACATTCCTGGCGAGTTGGCCTCTACCTCTCCGTGAGACCTTCATATACATCAAAACGTAATTTACCCTAACCTAACCCAACGTAACATGTCGGCGGTAATATTCGGCAACATTCCTGGAGTGTTTGTCCCTACGTCTCCGTGGGATCTTCATATACATCAATAACGTAATATAACCTAACCTAACCGAACCTATCACCTCGGCGGTAATATTTGACAACATTCCTGGCGAGTTGGCCTCTACGTCTCCGTGGGACTTTTATATACATCAATAACGTAATTTAACCTAACCTAAACCTACGTAACATCTCGGCGGTAATATTTGACAACATTCCTGGCTTGATGGCCTCTACGTCTCCGTGCGACCTCCATATACATCAATAACGTAATATAACGTAACCTAACCCAACCTATCATCTCGGCACTAATATTTGACAACATTCCAGGCGAGTTGGCCTCTACGTCTCCGTGGGAATTTTATATACATCAATAACGTAATATAACCTAACCTAACCCAACCTAACATCTCGGCACTAATATTTGACAACATTCCTGGCGAGTTGGCCTCTACCTCTCCGTCAGACCTTCATATACATCAATAACGTAATATAATCTAACCTAACCCAACCTATCATTTCGGCGGTAATATTTGACAACATTCCTGGTCAGTTGGCCTCTGCGTCTCCGTGGAACCTTCATATACATCAATAACGTAATATAACCTAACCTAAACCAACCTATCATCTCGGCGGTAATATTTGACAACATTCCAGGCGAGTTGGCCTCTACGTCTCCGTGGGAATTTTATATACATCAATAACGTAATATAACCTAACCTAACCCAACCTAACATCTCGGCACTAATATTTGACAACATTCCTGGCGAGTTGGCCTCTACGTCTCCGTGGAACCTTCATATACATCAATAACGTAATATAACCTAACCTAACCCAACCTATCATCTCGGCGGTAATATTTGACATCATTCCTGGCGAGTTGGCCTCTACGCCTCCGTGGGACTTTTATATACATCAAAACGTAATTTACCCTAACCTAACCCAACGTATCATCTCGGCGGTAATATTCGGCAACATTCCTGGAGTGTTGGTCTCTACGTCTCCGTGGGATCTTCATATACATCAATAACGTAATATAACCAAACCTAAACCAACTTATCATCTCGGCGGTAATATTTGACAACATTCCTGGCGAGTCGGCCTCTACGTCTCCGTGCGACCTTCATATACATCAATAACGTAATATAACGTAACCTAACCCAACCTATCATCTCGGCACTAATATTTGACAACATTCCAGGCGAGTTGGCCTCTACGTCTCCGTGGGACCTTCATATACATCAATAACATAATATTACCTAACCTAACCCAACGTATCATCTCAGCGGTAATACTTGACAACATTCCTGGCGAGTTGACCTCTACGTCTCCGTGGGACTTTTATATACATCAATAACGTAATATAACCTAACCTAACCCAACCTATCATCTCGGCGGTAATATTTGACATCATTCCTGGTGAGTGGGCCTCTACGCCTCCGTGGGACTTTTATATACATCAAAACGTAATTTACCCTAACCTAACCCAACCTATCATCTCGGCGGTAATATTTGACATCATTCCTGGCGAGTGGGCCTCCACGCCTCCGTGGGACTTTTATATACATCAAAACGTAATTTACCCTAACCTAACCCAACGTATCATCTCGGCGGTAATATTCGGCAACATTCCTGGAGTGTTGGTCTCTACGTCTCCGTGGGATCTTCATATACATCAATAACGTAATATAACCAAACCTAAACCAACCTATCATCTCGGCGGTAATATTTGATAACATTCCTGGCGAGTCGGCCTCTACGTCTCCGTGCGACCTTCATATACATCAATAACGTAATATAACGTAACCTAACCCAACCTATCATCTCGGCACTAATATTTGACAACATTCCTGGTCAGTTGGCCTCTGCGTCTCCGTGAAACTTTCATATACATCAATAACGTAATATAACCTAACCTAACCCAACCTATCATCTCGGCGGTAATATTTGACAACATTCCTGGCGAGTTGGCCTCTACGTCTCCGTGGGACTTATATATACATCAATAACGTAATTTAACCTAACCTAAACCTACGTAACATCTCGGCGGTAATATTTGACAACATTCCTGGCTTGATGGCCTCTACGTCTCCGTGGGACCTTCATATACATCAATAACGTAATATAACCTAACCTAACCCAACCTATCATCTCGGCGGTAATATTTGACATCATTCCTGGCGAGTTGGCCTCTACGCCTCCGTGGGACTTTTATATACATCAAAACGTAATTTACCCTAACCTAACCCAACGTAACATCTCGGCGGTAATATTCGGCAACATTCCTGGAGTGTTGGTCCCTACGTCTCCGTGGGATCTTCATATACATCAATAACGTAATATAACCTAACCTAAACCAACCTATCATCTCGGCGGTAATATTTGACAACATTCATGGCGAGTTCGCCTCTACGTCTCCGTGGAACCTTCATATACATCGATAACGTAATATAACCTAACCTAACCCAACCTATCATCTCGGCGGTAATATTTGACATCATTCCTGGCGAGTTGGCCTCTACGCCTCCGTGGGACTTTTATATACATCAAAACGTAATATAACCTAACCTAACCCAACCTATCATCTCGGCGGTAATACTTGACAACATTCCTGGCGAGTTCGCCTCTACGTCTCCGTGGAACCTTCATATACATCGATAACGTAATATAACCTAACCTAACCCAACCTATCATCTCGGCGGTAGTATTTGACATCATTCCTGGCGAGTTGGCCTCTACGCCTCCGTGGGACTTTTATATACATCAAAACGTAATATAACCTAACCTAACCCAACCTATCATCTCGGCGGTAATATTTGACATCATTCCTGGCGAGTTGGCCTCTACGTCTCCGTGCGACCTCCATATACATCAATAACGTAATATAACGTAACCTAACCCAACCTATCATCTCGGTACTAATATTTGACAACATTCCAGGCGAGTTGGCCTCTACGTCTCCGTGGGAATTTTATATACATCAATAACGTAATATAACCTAACCTAACCCAACCTAACATCTCGGCACTAATATTTGACAACATTCCTGGCGAGTTGGCCTCTACCTCTCCGTCAGACCTTCATATACATCAATAACGTAATATAATCTAACCTAACCCAACCTATCATTTCGGCGGTAATATTTGACAAAATTCCTGGTCAGTTGGCCTCTGCGTCTCCGTGGAACCTTCATATACATCAATAACGTAATATAACCTAACCTAACCCAACCTATCATCTCGGCGGTAATATTTGACAACATACCTGGCGAGTTGGCCTCTACGTCTCCGTGGGACTTTTATATACATCAATAACGTAATTTAACCTAACCTAAACCTACGTAACATCTCGGCGGTAATATTTGACAACATTCCTGGCTTGATGGCCTCTACGTCTCCGTGGGACCTTCATATACATCAATAACGTAATATAACCTAACCTAACACAACCTATCATCTCGGCGGTAATATTTGACATCATTCCTGGCGAGTTGGCCTCTACGCCTCCGTGGGACTTTTATATACATCAAAACGTAATTTACCCTAACCTAACCCAACGTAACATCTCGGCGGTAATATTCGGCAACATTCCTGGAGTGTTGGTCCCTACGTCTCCGTGGGATCTTCATATACATCAATAACGTAATATAACCTAACCTAAACCAACCTATCATCTCGGCGGTAATATTTGACAACATTCCAGGCGAGTTGGCCTCTACGTCTCCTTGCGAATTTTATGTACATCAATAACGTAATATAACCTAACCTAACCCAACCTAACATCTCGGCACTAATATTTGACAACATTCCTGGCTTGATGGCCTCTACGTCTCCGTGGGACCTTCATATACATCAATAACATAATATAACCTAACCTAACCCAACCTATCATCTCGGCGGTAATATTTGACATCATTCCTGGCGAGTTGGCCTCTACGCCTCCGTGGGACTTTTATATACATCAAAACGTAATTTACCCTAACCTAACCCAACGTATCATCTCGGCGGTAATATTCGGCAACATTCCTGGAGTGTTGGTCTCTACGTCTCCGTGGGATCTTCATATACATCAATAACGTAATATAACCAAACCTAAACCAACCTATCATCTCGGCGGTAATATTTGACAACATTCCTGGCGAGTCGGCCTCTACGTCTCCGTGGGACCTTCATATACATCAATAACATAATATTACCTAACCTAACCCAACCTATCATCTCGGCGGTAATACTTGACAACATTCCTGGCGAGTTGGCCTCTACGTCTCCGTGGGACTTTTATATACATCAATAACGTAATATAACCTAACCTAACCCAACCTATCATCTCGGCGGTAATATTTGACATCATTCCTGGCGAGTAGGCCTCTACGCCTCCGTGGGACTTTTATATACATCAAAACGTAATTTACCCTAACCTAACCCAACGTAACATCTCGGCGGTAATATTCGGCAACATTCCTGGAGTGTTGGTCCCTACGTCTCCGTGGGATCTTCATATACATCAATAACGTAATATAACCTAACCTAAACCAACCTATCATCTCGGCGGTAATATTTGACAACATTCCAGGCGAGTTGTCCTCTACGTCTCCGCGGGAATTTTATATACATCAATAACGTAACATAACCTAACCTAACCCAACCTAACATCTAGGCACTAATATCTGACAACATTCCTGGCGAGTTGGCCTCTACCTCTCCGTGAGACCTTCATATACATCAAAACGTAATTTACCCTAACCTAACCCAACGTAACATCTCGGCGGTAATATTCGGCAACATTCCTGGAGTGTTTGTCCCTACGTCTCCGTGGGATCTTCATATACATCAATAACGTAATATAACCTAACCTAACCCAACCTATCACCTCGGCGGTAATATTTGACAACATTCCTGGCGAGTTGGCCTCTACGTCTCCGTGGGACTTTTATATACATCAATAACGTAATTTAACCTAACCTAAACCTACGTAACATCTCGGCGGTAATATTTGACAACATTCCTGGCTTGATGGCCTCTACGTCTCCGTGCGACCTCCATATACATCAATAACGTAATATAACGTAACCTAACCCAACCTATCATCTCGGCACTAATATTTGACAACATTCCAGGCGAGTTGGCCTCTACGTCTCCGTGGGAATTTTATATACATCAATAACGTAATATAACCTAACCTAACCCAACCTAACATCTCGGCACTAATATTTGACAACATTCCTGGCGAGTTGGCCTCTACCTCTCCGTCAGACCTTCATATACATCAATAACGTAATATAATCTAACCTAACCCAACCTATCATTTCGGCGGTAATATTTGACAACATTCCTGGTCAGTTGGCCTCTGCGTCTCCGTGGAACCTTCATATACATCAATAACGTAATATAACCTAACCTAACCCAACCTATCATCTCGGCGGTAATATTTGACAACATTCCTGGCGAGTTGGCCTCTACGTCCCCGTGGGACTTTTATATACATCAATAACGTAATTTAACCTAACCTAAACCTACGTAACATCTCGGCGGTAATATTTGACAACATTCCTGGCTTGATGGCCTCTACGTCTCCGTGGGACCTTCATATACATCAATAACGTAATATAACCTAACCTAACACAACCTATCATCTCGGCGGTAATATTTGACATCATTCCTGGCGAGTTGGCCTCTACGCCTCCGTGGGACTTTTATATACATCAAAACGTAATTTACCATAACCTAACCCAACGTAACATCTCGGCGGTAATATTCGGCAACATTCCTGGAGTGTTGGTCCCTACGTCTCCGTGAGATCTTCATATACATCAATAACGTAATATAACCTAACCTAAACCAACCTATCATCTCGGCGGTAATATTTGACAACATTCCATGCGAGTTGGCCTCTACGTCTCCCCGGGAATTTTATATACATCAATAACGTAACATAACCTAACCTAACCCAACCTAACATCTAGGCACTAATATCTGACAACATTCCTGGCGAGTTGGCCTCTACCTCTCCGTGAGACCTTCATATACATCAAAACGTAATTTACCCTAACCTAACCCAACGTAACATGTCGGCGGTAATATTCGGCAACATTCCTGGAGTGTTTGTCCCTACGTCTCCGTGGGATCTTCATATACATCAATAACGTAATATAACCTAACCTAACCGAACCTATCACCTCGGCGGTAATATTTGACAACATTCCTGGCGAGTTGGCCTCTACGTCTCCGTGGGACTTTTATATACATCAATAACGTAATTTAACCTAACCTAAACCTACGTAACATCTCGGCGGTAATATTTGACAACATTCCTGGCTTGATGGCCTCTACGTCTCCGTGCGACCTCCATATACATCAATAACGTAATATAACGTAACCTAACCCAACCTATCATCTCGGCACTAATATTTGACAACATTCCAGGCGAGTTGGCCTCTACGTCTCCGTGGGAATTTTATATACATCAATAACGTAATATAACCTAACCTAACCCAACCTAACATCTCGGCACTAATATTTGACAACATTCCTGGCGAGTTGGCCTCTACCTCTCCGTCAGACCTTCATATACATCAATAACGTAATATAATCTAACCTAACCCAACCTATCATTTCGGCGGTAATATTTGACAACATTCCTGGTCAGTTGGCCTCTGCGTCTCCGTGGAACCTTCATATACATCAATAACGTAATATAACCTAACCTAACCCAACCTATCATCTCGGCGGTAATATTTGACAACATTCCTGGCGAGTTGGCCTCTACGTCCCCGTGGGACTTTTATATACATCAATAACGTAATTTAACCTAACCTAAACCTACGTAACATCTCGGCGGTAATATTTGACAACATTCCTGGCTTGATGGCCTCTACGTCTCCGTGGGACCTTCATATACATCAATAACGTAATATAACCTAACCTAACACAACCTGTCATCTCGGCGGTAATATTTGACATCATTCCTGGCGAGTTGTCCTCTACGCCTCCGTGGGACTTTTATATACATCAAAACGTAATTTACCATAACCTAACCCAACGTAACATCTCGGCGGTAATATTCGGCAACATTCCTGGAGTGTTGGTCCCTACGTCTCCGTGGGATCTTCATATACATCAATAACGTAATATAACCTAACCTAAACCAACCTATCATCTCGGCGGTAATATTTGACAACATTCCAGGCGAGTTGGCCTCTACGTCTCCGTGGGAATTTTATATACATCAATAACGTAATATAACCTAACCTAACCCAACCTAACATCTCGGCACTAATATTTGACAACATTCCTGGCGAGTTGGCCTCTACGTCTCCGTGGAACCTTCATATACATCAATAACGTAATATAACCTAACCTAACCCAACCTATCATCTCGGCGGTAATATTTGACATCATTCCTGGCGAGTTGGCCTCTACGCCTCCGTGGGACTTTTATATACATCAAAACGTAATTTACCCTAACCTAACCCAACGTATCATTTCGGCGGTAATATTCGGCAACATTCCTGGAGTGTTGGTCTCTACGTCTCCGTGGGATCTTCATATACATCAATAACGTAATATAACCAAACCTAAACCAACCTATCATCTCGGCGGTAATATTTGAAAACATTCCTGGCGAGTCGGCCTCTACGTCTCCGTGCGACCTTCATATACATCAATAACGTAATATAACGTAACCTAACCCAACCTATCATCTCGGCACTAATATTTGACAACATTCCAGGCGAGTTGGCCTCTACGTCTCCGTGGGACCTTCATATACATCAATAACATAATATTACCTAACCTAACCCAACGTATCATCTCAGCGGTAATACTTGACAACATTCCTGGCGAGTTGACCTCTACGTCTCCGTGGGACTTTTATATACATCAATAACGTAATATAACCTAACCTAATCCAACCTATCATCTCGGCGGTAATATTTGACATCATTCCTGGCGAGTGGGCCTCTACGCCTCCGTGGGTCTTTTATATACATCAAAACGTAATTTACCCTAACCTAACCCAACGTAACATCTCGGCGGTAATATTCGGCAACATTCCTGGAGTGTTGGTCCCTACGTCTCCGTGGGATCTTCATATACATCAATAACGTAATATAACCTAACCTAAACCAACCTATCATCTCGGCGGTAATATTTGACAACATTCCAGGCGAGTTGGCATCTACGTCTCCGTGGGAATTTTATATACATCAATAACGTAACATAACCTAACCTAACCCAACCTAATATCTCGGCACTAATATTTGACAACATTCCTGGCGAGTTGGCCTATACGTCTCCGTGAGACCTTCATATACATCAAAACGTAATTTACCCTAACCTAACCCAACGTAACATCTCGGCGGTAATATTCGGCAACATTCCTGGAGTGTTGGTCCCTACGTCTCCGTGGGATCTTCATATACATCAATAACGTAGTATAACCTAACCTATCCCAACCTATCACCTCGGCGGTAATATTTGACAACATTCCTGGCGAGT
The DNA here is from genome assembly GCA_963969225.1 of Xylocopa violacea. Lineage (NCBI taxonomy): Eukaryota > Metazoa > Arthropoda > Insecta > Hymenoptera > Apidae > Xylocopa > Xylocopa violacea. The sequence goes on along the minus strand of CAXAJV010000755.1, from coordinate 418,547 downwards.
TGGCCTCTACGTCTCCGTGGGACTTTTATATACATCAATAACGTAATTTAACCTAACCTAAACCTACGTAACATCTCGGCGGTAATATTTGACAACATTCCTGGCTTGATGGCCTCTACGTCTCCGTGCGACCTTCATATACATCAATAACGTAATATAACGTAACCTGACCCAACATATCATCTCGGCACTAATATTTGACAACATTCCAGGCGAGTTGGCCTCTACGTCTCCGTGGGAATTTTATATACATCAATAACGTAATATAACCTAACCTAACCCAACCTAACATCTGGGCACTAATATTTGACAACATTCCTGGCGAGTTGGCCTCTACCTCTCCGTGAGACCTTCATATACATCAATAACGTAATATAATCTAACCTAACCCAACCTATCATCTCGGCGGTAATATTTGACAACATTCCAGGCGAGTTGGCCTCTACGTCTCCGTGGGAATTTTATATACATCAATAACGTAATATAACCTAACCTAACCCAACCTAACATCTCGGCACTAATATTTGACAACATTCCTGGCGAGTTGGCCTCTACGTCTCCGTGGAACCTTCATATACATCAATAACGTAATATAACCTAACCTAACCCAACCTATCATCTCGGCGGTAATATTTGACATCATTCCTGGCGAGTTGGCCTCTACGCCTCCGTGGGACTTTTATATACATCAAAACGTAATTTACCCTAACCTAACCCAACGTATCATCTCGGCGGTAATATTCGGCAACATTCCTGGAGTGTTGGTCTCTACGTCTCCGTGGGATCTTCATATACATCAATAACGTAATATAACCAAACCTAAACCAACCTATCATCTCGGCGGTAATATTTGACAACATTCCTGGCGAGTCGGCCTCTACGTCTCCGTGCGACCTTCATATACATCAATAACGTAATATAACGTAACCTAACCCAACCTATCATCTCGGCACTAATATTTGACAACATTCCAGGCGAGTTGGCCTCTACGTCTCCGTGGGACCTTCATATACATCAATAACATAATATTACCTAACCTAACCCAACGTATCATCTCAGCGGTAATACTTGACAACATTCCTGGCGAGTTGACCTCTACGTCTCCGTGGGACTTTTATATACATCAATAACGTAATATAACCTAACCTAACCCAACCTATCATCTCGGCGGTAATATTTGACATCATTCCTGGCGAGTGGGCCTCTACGCATCCGTGGGACTTTTATATACATCAAAACGTAATTTACCCTAACCTAACCCAACGTAACATCTCGGCGGTAATATTCGGCAACATTCCTGGAGTGTTGGTCCTTACGTCTCCGTGGGATCTTCATATACATCAATAACGTAATATAACCTAACCTAAACCAACCTATCATCTCGGCGGTAATATTTGACAACATTCCAGGCGAGTTGGCATCTACGTCTCCGTGGGAATTTTATATACATCAATAACGTAACATAACCTAACCTAACCCAACCTAATATCTCGGCACTAATATTTGACAACATTCCTGGCGAGTTGGCCTATACGTCTCCGTGAGACCTTCATATACATCAAAACGTAATTTACCCTAACCTAACCCAACGTAACATCTCGGCGGTAATATTCGGCAACATTCCTGGAGTGTTTGTCCCTACGTCTCCGTGGGATCTTCATATACATCAATAACGTAATATAACCTAACCTAACCCAACCTATCACCTCGGCGGTAATATTTGACAACATTCCTGGCGAGTTGGCCTCTACGTCTCCGTGGGACTTTTATATACATCAATAACGTAATTTAACCTAACCTAAACCTACGTAACATCTCGGCGGTAATATTTGACAACATTCCTGGCTTGATGGCCTCTACGTCTCCGTGCGACCTTCATATACATCAATAACGTAATATAATGTAACCTAACCCAACCTATCATCTCGGCACTAATATTTGACAACATTCCAGGCGAGTTGGCCTCTACGTCTCCGTGGGAATTTTATATACATCAATAACGAAATATAACCTAACCCAACCCAACCTAACATCTCGGCACTAATATTTGACAACATTCCTGGCGAGTTGGCCTCTACCTCTCCGTCAGACCTTCATATACATCAATAACGTAATATAATCTAACCTAACCCAACCTATCATTTCGGCGGTAATATTTGACAACATTCCTGGTCAGTTGGCCTCTGCGTCTCCGTGGAACCTTCATATACATCAATAACGTAATATAACCTAACCTAACCCAACCTATCATCTCGGCGGTAATATTTGACAACATTCCTGGCGAGTTGGCCTCTACGTCGCCGTGGGACTTTTATATACATCAATAACGTAATTTAACCTAACCCAAACCTACGTAACATCTCGGCGGTAATATTTGACAACATTCCTGGCTTGATGGCCTCTACGTCTCCGTGGGACCTTCATATACATCAATAACGTAATATAAGCTAACCTAACCCAACCTATCATCTCGGCGGTAATATTTGACATCATTCCTGGCGAGTTGGCCTCTACGCCTCCGTGGGACTTTTATATACATCAAAACGTAATTTACCCTAACCTAACCCAACCTATCATCTCGGCGGTAATATTTGACATCATTCCTGGCGAGTGGGCCTCTACGCCTCCGTGGGACTTTTATATACATCAAAACGTAATTTACCCTGACCTAACACAACGTAACATCTCGGCGGTAATATTCGGCAACATTCCTGGAGTGTTGGTCCCTACGTCTCCGTGGGATCTTCATATACATCAATAACGTAATATAACCTAACCTAAACCAACCTATCATCTCGGCGGTAATATTTGACAACATTCCAGGCGAGTTGGCCTCTACGTCTCCGTGGGAATTTTATATACATCAATAACGTAATATAACCTAACCTAACCCAACCTAACATCTCGGCACTAATATTTGACAACATTCCTGGCTTGATGGCCTCTACGTCTCCGTGCGACCTCCATATACATCAATAACGTAATATAACGTAACCTAACCCAACCTATCATCTCGGCGGTAATATTTGACAACATTCCAGGCGAGTTGGCATCTACGTCTCCGTGGGAATTTTATATACATCAATAACGTAACATAACCTAACCTAACCCAACCTAATATCTCGGCACTAATATTTGACAACATTCCTGGCTAGTTGGCCTCTACGTCTCCGTGAGACCTTCATATACATCAAAACGTAATTTACCCTAACCTAACCCAACGTAACATCTCGGCGGTAATATTCGGCAACATTCCTGGAGTGTTGGTCCCTACGTCTCCGTGGGATCTTCATATACATCAATAACGTAGTATAACCTAACCTAACCCAACCTATCACCTCGGCGGTAATATTTGACAACATTCCTGGCGAGTTGGCCTCTACGTCTCCGTGGGACTTTTATATACATCAATAACGTAATTTAACCTAACCTAAACCTACGTAACATCTCGGCGGTAATATTTGACAACATTCCTGGCTTGATGGCCTCTACGTCTCCGTGCGACCTTCATATACATCAATAACATAATATAACGTAACCTAACCCAACATATCATCTCGGCACTAATATTTGACAACATTCCAGGCGAGTTGGCCTCTACGTCTCCGTGGGAATTTTATATACATCAATAACGTAATATAACCTAACCTAACCCAACCTAACATCTGGGCACTAATATTTGACAACATTCCTGGCGAGTTGGCCTCTACCTCTCCGTGAGACCTTCATATACATCAATAACGTAATATAATCTAACCTAACCCAACCTATCATCTCGGCGGTAATATTTGACAACATTCCTGGCGAGTTGGCCTCTACGTCTCCGTGGGACTTTTATATACATCAATAACGTAATTTAACCTAACCTAAACCTACGTAACATCTCGGCGGTAATATTTGACAACATTCCTGGCTTGATGGCCTCTATGTCTCCGTGGGACCTTCATATTCATCAATAACGTAATATAACCTAACCTAACCCAACCTATCATCTCGGCGGTAATATTTGACATCATTCCTGGCGAGTTGGCCTCTACGCCTCCGTGGGACTTTTATATACATCAAAACGTAATTTACCCTAACCTAACCCAACGTAACATCTCGGCGGTAATATTCGGCAACATTCCTGGAGTGTTGGTTCCTACGTCTCCGTGGGATCTTCATATACATCAATAACGTAATATAACCTAACCTAAACCAACCTATCATCTCGGCGGTAATATTTGACAACATTCCAGGCGAGTTGGCCTCTACGTCTCCGTGGGAATTTTATATACATCAATAACGTAATATAACCTAACCTAACCCAACCTAACATCTCGGCACTAATATTTGACAACATTCCTGGCTTGATGGCCTCTACGTCTACGTGGGACCTTCATATACATCAATAACATAATATTACCTAACCTAACCCAACCTATCATCTCGGCGGTAATACTTGACAACATTCCTGGCGAGTTGGCCTCTACGTCTCCGTGGGACTTTTATATACATCAATAACGTAATATAACCTAACCTAACCCAACCTATCATCTCGGCGGTAATATTTGACATCATTCCTGGCGAGTGGGCCTCTACGCCTCCGTGGGACTTTTATATACATCAAAACGTAATTTACCCTAACCTAACCCAACGTAACATCTCGGCGGTAATATTCGGCAACATTCCTGGAGTGTTGGTCCCTACGTCTCCGTGGGATCTTCATATACATCAATAACGTAATATAACCTAACCTAAACCAACCTATCATCTCGGCGGTAATATTTGACAACATTCCAGGCGAGTTGGCCTCTACGTCTCCGCGGGAATTTTATATACATCAATAACGTAACATAACCTAACCTAACCCAACCTAACATCTCGGCACTAATATCTGACAACATTCCTGGCGAGTTGGTCTCTACCTCTCCGTGAGACCTTCATATACATCAAAACGTAATTTACCCTAACCTAACCCAACGTAACATCTCGGCGGTAATATTCGGCAACATTCCTGGAGTGTTTGTCCCTACGTCTCCGTGGGATCTTCATATACATCAATAACGTAATATAACCTAACCTAACCCAACCTATCACCTCGGCGGTAATATTTGACAACATTCCTGGCGAGTTGGCCTCTACGTCTCCGTGGGACTTTTATATACATCAATAACGTAATTTAACCTAACCTAAACCTACGTAACATCTCGGCGGTAATATTTGACAACATTCCTGGCTTGATGGCCTCTACGTCTCCGTGCGACCTTCATATACATCAATAACGTAATATAACGTAACCTAACCCAACATATCATCTCGGCACTAATATTTGACAACATTCCTGGCGAGTTGGCCTCTACCTCTCCGTGAGACCTTCATATACATCAATAACGTAATATAATCTAACCTAAACCTACGTAACATCTCGGCGGTAATATTTGACAACATTCCTGGCTTGATGGCCTCTACGTCTCCGTGGGACCTTCATATACATCAATAACGTAATATAAGCTAACCTAACCCAACCTATCATCTCGGCGGTAATATTTGACATCATTCCTGGCGAGTGGGCCTCTACGCCTCCGTGGGACTTTTATATACATCAAAACGTAATTTACCCTGACCTAACCCAACGTAACATCTCGGCGGTAATATTCGGCAACATTCCTGGAGTGTTGGTCCCTACGTCTCCGTGGGATCTTCATATACATTAATAACGTAATATAACCTAACCTAAACCAACCTATCATCTCGGCGGTAATATTTGACAACATTCCTGGCTTGATGGCCTCTACGTCTCCGTGGGACCTTCATATACATCAATAACATAATATTACCTAACCTAACCCAACCTAACATCTCGGCACTAATATTTGACAACATTCCTGGCGAGTTGGCCTCTACCTCTCCGTGAGACCTTCATATACATCAATAACGTAATATAATCTAACCTAACCCAACCTATCATCTCGGCGGTAATATTTGACAACATTCCTGGCGAGTTGGCCTCTACGTCTCCGTGGGACTTTTATATACATCAATAACGTAATATAACCTAACCTAACCCAACCTATCATCTCGGCGGTAATATTTGACATCATTCCTGGCGAGTGGGCCTCTACGCCTCCGTGGGACTTTTATATACATCAAAACGTAATTTACCCTGACCTAACCCAACGTAACATCTCGGCGGTAATATTCGGCAACATTCCTGGAGTGTTGGTCCCTACGTCTCCGTGGGATCTTCATATACATCAATAACGTAATATAACCTAACCTAAACCAACCTATCATCTCGGCTGTAATATTTGACAACATTCCTGGCTTGATGGCCTCTACGTCTCCGTGGGACCTTCATATACATCAATAACATAATATTACCTAACCTAACCCAACCTAACATCTCGGCACTAATATTTGACAACATTCCTGGCGAGTTGGCCTCTACCTCTCCGTGAGACCTTCATATACATCAATAACGTAATATTATCTAACCTAACCCAACCTATCATCTCGGCGGTAATATTTGACAACATTCCTGGCGAGTTGGCCTCTACGTCTCCGTGGGACTTTTATATACATCAATAACGTAATTTAACCTAACCTAAACCTACGTAACATCTCGGCGGTAATATTTGACAACATTCCTGGCTTGATGGCCTCTACGTCTCCGTGGGACCTTCATATACATCAATAACATAATATTACCTAACCTAACCCAACCAATCATCTCGGCGGTAATACTTGACAACATTCCTGGCGAGTTGGCCTCTACGTCTCCGTGGGACCTTCATATACATCAATAACGTAATATAACCTAACCTAACCCAACATATCATCTCGGCGGTAATATTTGACAACATTCCTGACGAGTTGGCCTCTACGTCTCCGTGGGACTTTTATATACATCAATAACGTAATATAACCTAACCTAACCCAACCTATCATCTCGGCGGTAATATTTGACATCATTCCTGGCGAGTTGGCCTCTACGCCTCCGTGGGACTTTTATATACATCAAAACGTAATTTACCCTAATCGAACCCAACGTAACATCTCGGCGGTAATATTCGGCAACATTCCTGGAGTGTTGGTCCCTACGTCTCCGTGGGATCTCCATATACATCAATAACGTAGTATAACCTAACCTAACCCAACCTATCACCTCGGCGGTAATATTTGACAACATTCCTGGCGAGTTGGCCTCTACGTCTCCGTGGGACTTTTATATACATCAATAACGCAATTTAACCTAACCTAAACCTACGTAACATCTCGGCGGTAATATTTGACAACATTCCTGGCTTGATGGCCTCTACGTCTCCGTGGGACCTTCATATTCATCAATAACGTAATATAACCTAACCTAACCCAACCTATCATCTCGGCGGTAATATTTGACATCATTACTGGCGAGTTGGCCTCTACGCCTCCGTGGGACTTTTATATACATCAAAACGTAATTTACCCTAACCTAACCCAACGTAACATCTCGGCGGTAATATTCGGCAACATTCCTGGAGTGTTGGTCCCTACGTCTCCGTGGGATCTTCATATACATCAATAACGTAATATAACCTAACCTAAACCAACCTATCATCTCGGCGGTAATATTTGACAACATTCCAGGCGAGTTGGCCTCTACGTCTCCGTGGGAATTTTATATACATCAATAACGTAATATAACCTAACCTAACCCAACCTAACATCTCGGCACTAATATTTGACAACATTCCTGGCTTGATGGCCTCTACGTCTCCGTGGGACCTTCATATACATCAATAACATAATATTACCTAACCTAACCCAACCTATCATCTCGGCGGTAATACTTGACAACATTCCTGGCGAGTTGGCCTCTACGTCTCCGTGGGACTTTTATATACATCAATAACGTAATATAACCTAACCTAAACCTACGTAACATCTCGGCGGTAATATTTGACAACATTCCTGGCTTGATGGCCTCTACGTCTCCGTGGTACCTTCATATACATCAATAACATAATATTACCTAACCTAACCCAACCAATCATCTCGGCGGTAATACTTGACAACATTCCTGGCGAGTTGGTCTCTACCTCTCCGTGAGACCTTCATATACATCAAAACGTAATTTACCCTAACCTAACCCAACGTAACATCTCGGCGGTAATATTCGGCAACATTCCTGGAGTGTTTGTCCCTACGTCTCCGTGGGATCTTCATATACATCAATAACGTAATATAACCTAACCTAACCCAACCTATCACCTCGGCGGTAATATTTGACAACATTCCTGGCGAGTTGGCCTCTACGTCTCCGTGGGACTTTTATATACATCAATAACGTAATTTAACCTAACCTAAACCTACGTAACATCTCGGCGGTAATATTTGACAACATTCCTGGCTTGATGGCCTCTACGTCTCCGTGCGAACTTCATATACATCAATAACGTAATATAACGTAACCTAACCCAACCTATCATCTCGGCACTAATATTTGACAACATTCCAGGCGAGTTGGCCTCTACGTCTCCGTGGGAATTTTATGTACATCAATAACGTAATATAACCTAACCTAACCCAACCTAACATCTCGGCACTAATATTTGACAACATTCCTGGCGAGTTGGCCTCTACCTCTCCGTCAGACCTTCATATACATCAATAACGTAATATAATCTAACCTAACCCAACCTATCATTTCGGCGGTAATATTTGACAACATTCCTGGTCAGTTGGCCTCTGCGTCTCCGTGGAACCTTCATATACATCAATAACGTAATATAACCTAACCTAACCCAACCTATCATCTCGGCGGTAATATTTGACAACATTCCTGGCGAGTTGGCCTCTACGTCGCCGTGGGACTTTTATATACATCAATAACGTAATTTAACCTAACCTAAACCTACGTAACATCTCGGCGGTAATATTTGACAACATTCCTGGCTTGATGGCCTCTACGTCTCCGTGGGACCTTCATATACATCAATAACGTAATATAAGCTAACCTAACCCAACCTATCATCTCGGCGGTAATATTTGACATCATTCCTGGCGAGTTGGCCTCTACGCCTCCGTGGGACTTTTATATACATCAAAACGTAATTTACCCTAACCTAACCCAACCTATCATCTCGGCGGTAATATTTGACATCATTCCTGTCGAGTGGGCCTCTACGCCTCCGTGGGACTTTTATATACATCAAAACGTAATTTACCCTGACCTAACCCAACGTAACATCTCGGCGGTAATATTCGGCAACATTCCTGGAGTGTTGGTCCCTACGTCTCCGTGGGATCTTCATATACATCAATAACGTAATATAACCTAACCTAAACCAACCTATCATCTCGGCTGTAATATTTGACAACATTCCTGGCTTGATGGCCTCTACGTCTCCGTGGGACCTTCATATACATCAATAACATAATATTACCTAACCTAACCCAACCTAACATCTCGGCACTAATATTTGACAACATTCCTGGCGAGTTGGCCTCTACCTCTCCGTGAGACCTTCATATACATCAATAACGTAATATAATCTAACCTAACCCAACCTATCATCTCGGCGGTAATATTTGACAACATTCCTGGCGAGTTGGCCTCTACGTATCCGTGGGACTTTTATATACATCAATAACGTAATTTAACCTAACCTAAACCTACGTAACATCTCGGCGGTAATATTTGACAACATTCCTGGCTTGATGGCCTCTACGTCTCCGTGGGACCTTCATATACATCAATAACATAATATTACCTAACCTAACCCAACCAATCATCTCGGCGGTAATACTTGACAACATTCCTGATGAGTTGGCCTCTACGTCTCCGTGGGACCTTCATATACATCAATAACGTAATATAACCTAACCTAACCCAACATATCATCTCGGCGGTAATATTTGACAACATTCCTGACGAGTTGGCCTCTACGTCTCCGTGGGACTTTTATATACATCAATAACGTAATATAACCTAACCAAACCCAACCTATCATCTCGGCGGTAATATTTGACATCATTCCTGGCGAGTTGGCCTCTACGCCTCCGTGGGACTTTTATATACATCAAAACGTAATTTACCCTAATCTAACCCAACGTAACATCTCGGCGGTAATATTCGGCAACATTCCTGGAGTGTTGGTCCCTACGTCTCCGTGGGATCTTCATATACATCAATAACGTAGTATAACCTAACCTAACCCAACCTATCACCTCGGCGGTAATATTTGACAACATTCCTGGCGAGTTGGCCTCTACGTCTCCGTGGGACTTTTATATTCATCAATAACGTAATTTAACCTAACCTAAACCTACGTAACATCTCGGCGGTAATATTTGACAACATTCCTGGCTTGATGGCCTCTACGTCTCCGTGCGACCTTCATATACATCAATAACGTAATATAACGTAACCTAACCCAACATATCATCTCGGCACTAATATTTGACAACATTCCAGGCGAGTTGGCCTCTACGTCTCCGTGGGAATTTTATATACATCAATAACGTAATATAACCTAACCTAACCCAACCTAACATCTGGGCACTAATATTTGACAACATTCCTGGCGAGTTGGCCTCTACCTCTCCGTGAGACCTTCATATACATCAATAACGTAATATAATCTAACCTAACCCAACCTATCATCTCGGCGGTAATATTTGACAACATTCCTGGCGAGTTGGCCTCTACGTCTCCGTGGGACTTTTATATACATCAATAACGCAATTTAACCTAACCTAAACCTACGTAACATCTCGGCGGTAATATTTGACAACATTCCTGGCTTGATGGCCTCTACGTCTCCGTGGGACCTTCATATTCATCAATAACGTAATATAACCTAACCTAACCCAACCTATCATCTCGGCGGTAATATTTGACATCATTACTGGCGAGTTGTCCTCTACGCCTCCGTGGGACTTTTATATACATCAAAACGTAATTTACCCTAACCTAACCCAACGTAACATCTCGGCGGTAATATTCGGCAACATTCCTGGAGTGTTGGTCCCTACGTCTCCGTGGGATCTTCATATACATCAATAACGTAATATAACCTAACCTAAACCAACCTATCATCTCGGCGGTAATATTTGACAACATTCCAGGCGAGTTGGCCTCTACGTCTCCGTGGGAATTTTATATACATCAATAACGTAATATAACCTAACCTAACCCAACCTAACATCTCGGCACTAATATTTGACAACATTCCTGGCTTGATGGCCTCTACGTCTCCGTGGGACCTTCATATACATCAATAACGTAATATAACCTAACCTAACCCAACATATCATCTCGGCGGTAATATTTGACAACATTCCTGACGAGTTGGCCTCTACGTCTCCGTGGGACTTTTATATACATCAATAACGTAATATAACCTAACCTAACCCAACCTATCATCTCGGCGGTTATATTTGACATCATTCCTGGCGAGTTGGCCTCTACGCCTCCGTGGGACTTTTATATACATCAAAACGTAATTTACCCTAATCTAACCCAACGTAACATCTCGGCGGTAATATTCGGCAACATTCCTGGAGTGTTGGTCCCTACGTCTCCGTGGGATCTTCATATACATCAATAACGTAGTATAACCTAACCTAACCCAACCTATCACCTCGGCGGTAATATTTGACAACATTCCTGGCGAGTTGGCCTCTACGTCTCCGTGGGACTTTTATATACATCAATAACGTAATTTAACCTAACCTAAACCTACGTAACATCTCGGCGGTAATATTTGACAACATTCCTGGCTTGATGGCCTCTACGTCTCCGTGCGACCTTCATATACATCAATAACGTAATATAACGTAACCTAACCCAACATATCATCTCGGCACTAATATTTGACAATATTCCAGGCGAGTTGGCCTCTACGTCTCCGTGGGAATTTTATATACATCAATAACGTAATATAACCTAACCTAACCCAAACTAACATCTGCGCACTAATATTTGACAACATTCCTGGCGAGTTGGCCTCTACCTCTCCGTGAGACCTTCATATACATCAATAACGTAATATAATCTAACCTAACCCAACCTATCATCTCGGCGGTAATATTTGACAACATTCCTGGCGAGTTGGCCTCTACGTCTCCGTGGGACTTTTATATACATCAATAACGCAATTTAACCTAACCTAAACCTACGTAACATCTCGGCGGTAATATTTGACAACATTCCTGGCTTGATGGCCTCTACGTCTCCGTGGGACCTTCATATTCATCAATAACGTAATATAACCTAACCTAACCCAACCTATCATCTCGGCGGTAATATTTGACATCATTACTGGCGAGTTGGCCTCTACGCCTCCGTGGGACTTTTATATACATCAAAACGTAATTTACCCTAACCTAACCCAACGTAACATCTCGGCGGTAATATTCGGCAACATTCCTGGAGTGTTGGTCCCTACGTCTCCGTGGGATCTTCATATACATCAATAACGTAATATAACCTAACCTAAACCAACCTATCATCTCGGCGGTAATATTTGACAACATTCCAGGCGAGTTGGCCTCTACGTCTCCGTGGGAATTTTATATACATCAATAACGTAATATAACCTAACCTAACCCAACCTAACATCTCGGCACTAATATTTGACAACATTCCTGGCTTGATGGCCTCTACGTCTCCGTGGGACCTTCATATACATCAATAACATAATATTACCTAACCTAACCCAACCTATCATCTCGGCGGTAATACTTGACAACATTCCTGGCGAGTTGGCCTCTACGTCTCCGTGGGACTTTTATATACATCAATAACGTAATATAACCTAACCTAACCCAACCTATCATCTCGGCGGTAATATTTGACATCATTCCTGGCGAGTGGGCCTCTACGCCTCCGTGGGACTTTTATATACATCAAAACGTAATTTACCCTAACCTAACCCAACGTAACATCTCGGCGGTAATATTTGACAACATTCCAGGCGAGTTGGCCTCTACGTCTCCGCGGGAATTTTATATACATCAATAACGTAACATAACCTAACCTAACCCAACCTAACATCTCGGCACTAATATCTGACAACATTCCTGGCGAGTTGGTCTCTACCTCTCCGTGAGACCTTCATATACATCAAAACGTAATTTACCCTAACCTAACCCAACGTAACATCTCGGCGGTAATATTCGGCAACATTCCTGGAGTGTTTGTCCCTACGTCTCCGTGGGATCTTCATATACATCAATAACGTAATATAACCTAACCTAACCCAACCTATCACCTCGGCAGTAATATTTGACAACATTCCTGGCGAGTTGGCCTCTACGTCTCCGTGGGACTTTTATATACATCAATAACGTAATTTAACCTAACCTAAACCTACGTAACATCTCGGCGGTAATATTTGACAACATTCCTGGCTTGATGGCCTCTACGTCTCCGTGGGACCTTCATATTCATCAATAACGTAATATAACCTAACCTAACCCAACCTATCATCTCGGCGGTAATATTTGACATCATTACTGGCGAGTTGGCCTCTACGCCTCCGTGGGACTTTTATATACATCAAAACGTAATTTACCCTAACCTAACCCAACGTAACATCTCGGCGGTAATATTCGGCAACATTCCTGGAGTGTTGGTCCCTACGTCTCCGTGGGATCTTCATATACATCAATAACGTAATATAACCTAACCTAAACCAACCTATCATCTCGGCGGTAATATTTGACAACATTCCAGGCGAGTTGGCCTCTACGTCTCCGTGGGAATTTTATATACATCAATAACGTAATATAACCTAACCTAACCCAACCTAACATCTCGGCACTAATATTTGACAACATTCCTGGCTTGATGGCCTCTACGTCTCCGTGGGACCTTCATATACATCAATAACATAATATTACCTAACCTAACCCAACCTATCATCTCGGCGGTAATACTTGACAACATTCCTGGCGAGTTGGCCTCTACGTCTCCGTGGGACTTTTATATACATCAATAACGTAATATAACCTAACCTAACCCAACCTATCATCTCGGCGGTAATATTTGACATCATTCCTGGCGAGTGGGCCTCTACGCCTCCGTGGGACTTTTATATACATCAAAACGTAATTTACCCTAACCTAACCCAACGTAACATCTCGGCGGTAATATTCGGCAACATTCCTGGAGTGTTGGTCCCTACGTCTCCGTGGGATCTTCATATACATCAATAACGTAATATAACCTAACCTAAACCAACCTATCATCTCGGCGGTAATATTTGACAACATTCCAGGCGAGTTGGCCTCTACGTCTCCGCGGGAATTTTATATACATCAATAACGTAACATAACCTAACCTAACCCAACCTAACATCTCGGCACTAATATCTGACAACATTCCTGGCGAGTTGGTCTCTACCTCTCCGTGAGACCTTCATATACATCAAAACGTAATTTACCCTAACCTAACCCAACGTAACATCTCGGCGGTAATATTCGGCAACATTCCTGGAGTGTTTGTCCCTACGTCTCCGTGGGATCTTCATATACATCAATAACGTAATATAACCTAACCTAACCCAACCTATCACCTCGGCAGTAATATTTGACAACATTCCTGGCGAGTTGGCCTCTACGTCTCCGTGGGACTTTTATATACATCAATAACGTAATTTAACCTAACCTAAACCTACGTAACATCTCGGCGGTAATATTTGACATCATTCCTGGCGAGTTGGCCTCTACGCCTCCGTGGGACTTTTATATACATCAAAACGTAATTTACCCTAATCTAACCCAACGTAACATCTCGGCGGTAATATTCGGCAACATTCCTGGAGTGTTGGTCCCTACGTCTCCGTGGGATCTTCATATACATCAATAACGTAGTATAACCTAACCTAACCCAACCTATCACCTCGGCGGTAATATTTGACAACATTCCTGGCGAGTTGGCCTCTACGTCTCCGTGGGACTTTTATATACATCAATAACGTAATTTAACCTAACCTAAACCTACGTAACATCTCGGCGGTAATATTTGACAACATTCCTGGCTTGATGGCCTCTACGTCTCCGTGCGACCTTCATATACATCAATAACGTAATATAACGTAACCTAACCCAACATATCATCTCGGCACTAATATTTGACAACATTCCAGGCGAGTTGGCCTCTACGTCTCCGTGGGAATTTTATATACATCAATAACGTAATATAACCTAACCTAACCCAACCTAACATCTGGGCACTAATATTTGACAACATTCCTGGCGAGTTGGCCTCTACCTCTCCGTGAGACCTTCATATACATCAATAACGTAATATAATCTAACCTAACCCAACCTATCATCTCGGCGGTAATATTTGACAACATTCCTGGCGAGTTGGCCTCTACGTCTCCGTGGGACTTTTATATACATCAATAACGTAATTTAACCTAACCTAAACCTACGTAACATCTCGGCGGTAATATTTGACAACATTCCTGGCTTGATGGCCTCTACGTCTCCGTGGGACCTTCATATTCATCAATAACGTAATATAACCTAACCTAACCCAACCTATCATCTCGGCGGTAATATTTGACATCATTCCTGGCGAGTTGGCCTCTACGCCTCCGTGGGACTTTTATATACATCAAAACGTAATTTACCCTAACCTAACCCAACGTAACATCTCGGCGGTAATATTCGGCAACATTCCTGGAGTGTTGGTTCCTACGTCTCCGTGGGATCTTCATATACATCAATAACGTAATATAACCTAACCTAAACCAACCTATCATCTCGGCGGTAATATTTGACAACAATCCAGGCGAGTTGGCCTCTACGTCTCCGTGGGAATTTTATATACATCAATAACGTAATATAACCTAACCTAACCCAACCTAACATCTCGGCACTAATATTTGACAACATTCCTGGCTTGATGGCCTCTACGTCTACGTGGGACCTTCATATACATCAATAACATAATATTAGCTAACCTAACCCAACCTATCATCTCGGCGGTAATACTTGACAACATTCCTGGCGAGTTGGCCTCTACGTCTCCGTGGGACTTTTATATACATCAATAACGTAATATAACCTAACCTAACCCAACCTATCATCTCGGCGGTAATATTTGACATCATTCCTGGCGAGTGGGCCTCTACGCCTCCGTGGGACTTTTATATACATCAAAACGTAATTTACCCTAACCTAACCCAACGTAACATCTCGGCGGTAATATTCGGCAACATTCCTGGAGTGTTGGTCCCTACGTCTCCGTGGGATCTTCATATACATCAATAACGTAATATAACCTAACCTAAACCAACCTATCATCTCGGCGGTAATATTTGACAACATTCCAGGCGAGTTGGCCTCTACGTCTCCGCGGGAATTTTATATACATCAATAACGTAACATAACCTAACCTAACCCAACCTAACATCTCGGCACTAATATCTGACAACATTCCTGGCGAGTTGGTCTCTACCTCTCCGTGAGACCTTCATATACATCAAAACGTAATTTACCCTAACCTAACCCAACGTAACATCTCGGCGGTAATATTCGGCAACATTCCTGGAGTGTTTGTCCCTACGTCTCCGTGGGATCTTCATATACATCAATAACGTAATATAACCTAACCTAACCCAACCTATCACCTCGGCGGTAATATTTGACAACATTCCTGGCGAGTTGGCCTCTACGTCTCCGTGGGACTTTTATATACATCAATAACGTAATTTAACCTAACCTAAACCTACGTAACATCTCGGCGGTAATATTTGACAACATTCCTGGCTTGATGGCCTCTACGTCTCCGTGCGACCTTCATATACATCAATAACGTAATATAACGTAACCTAACCCAACCTATCATCTCGGCACTAATATTTGACAACATTCCAGGCGAGTTGGCCTCTACGTCTCCGTGGGAATTTTATATACATCAATAACGTAATATAACCTAACCTAACCCAACCTAACATCTCGGCACTAATATTTGACAACATTCCTGGCGAGTTGGCCTCTACCTCTCCGTCAGACCTTCATATACATCAATAACGTAATATAATCTAACCTAACCCAACCTATCATTTCGGCGGTAATATTTGACAACATTCCTGGTCAGTTGGCCTCTGCGTCTCCGTGGAACCTTCATATACATCAATAACGTAATATAACCTAACCTAACCCAACCTATCATCTCGGCGGTAATATTTGACAACATTCCTGGCGAGTTGGCCTCTACGTCGCCGTGGGACTTTTATATACATCAATAACGTAATTTAACCTAACCTAAACCTACGTAACATCTCGGCGGTAATATTTGACAACATTCCTGGCTTGATGGCCTCTACGTCTCCGTGGGACCTTCATATACATCAATAACGTAATATAAGCTAACCTAACCCAACCTATCATCTCGGCGGTAATATTTGACATCATTCCTGGCGAGTTGGCCTCTACGCCTCCGTGGGACTTTTATATACATCAAAACGTAATTTACCCTAACCTAACCCAACCTATCATCTCGGCGGTAATATTTGACATCATTCCTGGCGAGTGGGCCTCTACGCCTCCGTGGGACTTTTATATACATCAAAACGTAATTTACCCTGACCTAACCCAACGTAACATCTCGGCGGTAATATTCGGCAACATTCCTGGAGTGTTGGTCCCTACGTCTCCGTGGGATCTTCATATACATTAATAACGTAATATAACCTAACCTAAACCAACCTATCATCTCGGCGGTAATATTTGACAACATTCCTGGCTTGATGGCCTCTACGTCTCCGTGGGACCTTCATATACATCAATAACATAATATTACCTAACCTAACCCAACCTAACATCTCGGCACTAATATTTGACAACATTCCTGGCGAGTTGGCCTCTACCTCTCCGTGAGACCTTCATATACATCAATAACGTAATATAATCTAACCTAACCCAACCTATCATCTCGGCGGTAATATTTGACAACATTCCTGGCGAGTTGGCCTCTACGTCTCCGTGGGACTTTTATATACATCAATAACGTAATATAACCTAACCTAACCCAACCTATCATCTCGGCGGTAATATTTGACATCATTCCTGGCGAGTGGGCCTCTACGCCTCCGTGGGACTTTTATATACATCAAAACGTAATTTACCCTGACCTAACCCAACGTAACATCTCGGCGGTAATATTCGGCAACATTCCTGGAGTGTTGGTCCCTACGTCTCCGTGGGATCTTCATATACATCAATAACGTAATATAACCTAACCTAAACCAACCTATCATCTCGGCTGTAATATTTGACAACATTCCTGGCTTGATGGCCTCTACGTCTCCGTGGGACCTTCATATACATCAATAACATAATATTACCTAACCTAACCCAACCTAACATCTCGGCACTAATATTTGACAACATTCCTGGCGAGTTGGCCTCTACCTCTCCGTGAGACCTTCATATACATCAATAACGTAATATTATCTAACCTAACCCAACCTATCATCTCGGCGGTAATATTTGACAACATTCCTGGCGAGTTGGCCTCTACGTCTCCGTGGGACTTTTATATACATCAATAACGTAATTTAACCTAACCTAAACCTACGTAACATCTCGGCGGTAATATTTGACAACATTCCTGGCTTGATGGCCTCTACGTCTCCGTGGGACCTTCATATACATCAATAACATAATATTACCTAACCTAACCCAACCAATCATCTCGGCGGTAATACTTGACAACATTCCTGGCGAGTTGGCCTCTACGTCTCCGTGGGACCTTCATATACATCAATAACGTAATATAACCTAACCTAACCCAACATATCATCTCGGCGGTAATATTTGACAACATTCCTGACGAGTTGGCCTCTACGTCTCCGTGGGACTTTTATATACATCAATAACGTAATATAACCTAACCTAACCCAACCTATCATCTCGGCGGTAATATTTGACATCATTCCTGGCGAGTTGGCCTCTACGCCTCCGTGGGACTTTTATATACATCAAAACGTAATTTACCCTAATCTAACCCAACGTAACATCTCGGCGGTAATATTCGGCAACATTCCTGGAGTGTTGGTCCCTACGTCTCCGTGGGATCTCCATATACATCAATAACGTAGTATAACCTAACCTAACCCAACCTATCACCTCGGCGGTAATATTTGACAACATTCCTGGCGAGTTGGCCTCTACGTCTCCGTGGGACTTTTATATACATCAATAACGCAATTTAACCTAACCTAAACCTACGTAACATCTCGGCGGTAATATTTGACAACATTCCTGGCTTGATGGCCTCTACGTCTCCGTGGGACCTTCATATTCATCAATAACGTAATATAACCTAACCTAACCCAACCTATCATCTCGGCGGTAATATTTGACATCATTACTGGCGAGTTGGCCTCTACGCCTCCGTGGGACTTTTATATACATCAAAACGTAATTTACCCTAACCTAACCCAACGTAACATCTCGGCGGTAATATTCGGCAACATTCCTGGAGTGTTGGTCCCTACGTCTCCGTGGGATCTTCATATACATCAATAACGTAATATAACCTAACCTAAACCAACCTATCATCTCGGCGGTAATATTTGACAACATTCCAGGCGAGTTGGCCTCTACGTCTCCGTGGGAATTTTATATACATCAATAACGTAATATAACCTAACCTAACCCAACCTAACATCTCGGCACTAATATTTGACAACATTCCTGGCTTGATGGCCTCTACGTCTCCGTGGGACCTTCATATACATCAATAACATAATATTACCTAACCTAACCCAACCTATCATCTCGGCGGTAATACTTGACAACATTCCTGGCGAGTTGGCCTCTACGTCTCCGTGGGACTTTTATATACATCAATAACGTAATATAACCTAACCTAAACCTACGTAACATCTCGGCGGTAATATTTGACAACATTCCTGGCTTGATGGCCTCTACGTCTCCGTGCGAACTTCATATACATCAATAACATAATATTACCTAACCTAACCCAACCAATCATCTCGGCGGTAATACTTGACAACATTCCTGGCGAGTTGGCCTCTACGTCTCCGTGGGACCTTCATATACATCAATAACGTAATATAACCTAACCTAACCCAACATATCATCTCGGCGGTAATATTTGACAACATTCCTGACGAGTTGGCCTCTACGTCTCCGTGGGACTTTTATATACATCAATAACGTAATATAACCTAACCTAACCCAACCTATCATCTCGGCGGTAATATTTGACATCATTCCTGGCGAGTTGGCCTCTACGCCACCGTGGGACTTTTATATACATCAAAACGTAATTTACCCTAATCTAACCCAACGTAACATCTCGGCGGTAATATTCGGCAACATTCCTGGAGTGTTGGTCCCTACGTCTCCGTGGGATCTTCATATACATCAATAACGTAGTATAACCTAACCTAACCCAACCTATCACCTCGGCGGTAATATTTGACAACATTCCTGGCGAGTTGGCCTCTACGTCTCCGTGGGACTTTTATATACATCAATAACGTAATTTAACCTAACCTAAACCTACGTAACATCTCGGCGGTAATATTTGACAACATTCCTGGCGAGTTGGTCTCTACCTCTCCGTGAGACCTTCATATACATCAAAACGTAATTTACCCTAACCTAACCCAACGTAACATCTCGGCGGTAATATTCGGCAACATTCCTGGAGTGTTTGTCCCTACGTCTCCGTGGGATCTTCATATACATCAATAACGTAATATAACCTAACCTAACCCAACCTATCACCTCGGCGGTAATATTTGACAACATTCCTGGCGAGTTGGCCTCTACGTCTCCGTGGGACTTTTATATACATCAATAACGTAATTTAACCTAACCTAAACCTACGTAACATCTCGGCGGTAATATTTGACAACATTCCTGGCTTGATGGCCTCTACGTCTCCGTGCGAACTTCATATACATCAATAACGTAATATAACGTAACCTAACCCAACCTATCATCTCGGCACTAATATTTGACAACATTCCAGGCGAGTTGGCCTCTACGTCTCCGTGGGAATTTTATGTACATCAATAACGTAATATAACCTAACCTAACCCAACCTAACATCTCGGCACTAATATTTGACAACATTCCTGGCGAGTTGGCCTCTACCTCTCCGTCAGACCTTCATATACATCAATAACGTAATATAATCTAACCTAACCCAACCTATCATTTCGGCGGTAATATTTGACAACATTCCTGGTCAGTTGGCCTCTGCGTCTCCGTGGAACCTTCATATACATCAATAACGTAATATAACCTAACCTAACCCAACCTATCATCTCGGCGGTAATATTTGACAACATTCCTGGCGAGTTGGCCTCTACGTCGCCGTGGGACTTTTATATACATCAATAACGTAATTTAACCTAACCTAAACCTACGTAACATCTCGGCGGTAATATTTGACAACATTCCTGGCTTGATGGCCTCTACGTCTCCGTGGGACCTTCATATACATCAATAACGTAATATAAGCTAACCTAACCCAACCTATCATCTCGGCGGTAATATTTGACATCATTCCTGGCGAGTTGGCCTCTACGCCTCCGTGGGACTTTTATATACATCAAAACGTAATTTACCCTAACCTAACCCAACCTATCATCTCGGCGGTAATATTTGACATCATTCCTGTCGAGTGGGCCTCTACGCCTCCGTGGGACTTTTATATACATCAAAACGTAATTTACCCTGACCTAACCCAACGTAACATCTCGGCGGTAATATTCGGCAACATTCCTGGAGTGTTGGTCCCTACGTCTCCGTGGGATCTTCATATACATCAATAACGTAATATAACCTAACCTAAACCAACCTATCATCTCGGCTGTAATATTTGACAACATTCCTGGCTTGATGGCCTCTACGTCTCCGTGGGACCTTCATATACATCAATAACATAATATTACCTAACCTAACCCAACCTAACATCTCGGCACTAATATTTGACAACATTCCTGGCGAGTTGGCCTCTACCTCTCCGTGAGACCTTCATATACATCAATAACGTAATATAATCTAACCTAACCCAACCTATCATCTCGGCGGTAATATTTGACAACATTCCTGGAGTGTTGGTCCCTACGTATCCGTGGGACTTTTATATACATCAATAACGTAATTTAACCTAACCTAAACCTACGTAACATCTCGGCGGTAATATTTGACAACATTCCTGGCTTGATGGCCTCTACGTCTCCGTGGGACCTTCATATACATCAATAACATAATATTACCTAACCTAACCCAACCAATCATCTCGGCGGTAATACTTGACAACATTCCTGATGAGTTGGCCTCTACGTCTCCGTGGGACCTTCATATACATCAATAACGTAATATAACCTAACCTAACCCAACATATCATCTCGGCGGTAATATTTGACAACATTCCTGACGAGTTGGCCTCTACGTCTCCGTGGGACTTTTATATACATCAATAACGTAATATAACCTAACCTAACCCAACCTATCATCTCGGCGGTAATATTTGACATCATTCCTGGCGAGTTGGCCTCTACGCCTCCGTGGGACTTTTATATACATCAAAACGTAATTTACCCTAATCTAACCCAACGTAACATCTCGGCGGTAATATTCGGCAACATTCCTGGAGTGTTGGTCCCTACGTCTCCGTGGGATCTTCATATACATCAATAACGTAGTATAACCTAACCTAACCCAACCTATCACCTCGGCGGTAATATTTGACAACATTCCTGGCGAGTTGGCCTCTACGTCTCCGTGGGACTTTTATATTCATCAATAACGTAATTTAACCTAACCTAAACCTACGTAACATCTCGGCGGTAATATTTGACAACATTCCTGGCTTGATGGCCTCTACGTCTCCGTGCGACCTTCATATACATCAATAACGTAATATAACGTAACCTAACCCAACATATCATCTCGGCGGTAATATTTGACATCATTACTGGCGAGTTGTCCTCTACGCCTCCGTGGGACTTTTATATACATCAAAACGTAATTTACCCTAACCTAACCCAACGTAACATCTCGGCGGTAATATTCGGCAACATTCCTGGAGTGTTGGTCCCTACGTCTCCGTGGGATCTTCATATACATCAATAACGTAATATAACCTAACCTAAACCAACCTATCATCTCGGCGGTAATATTTGACAACATTCCAGGCGAGTTGGCCTCTACGTCTCCGTGGGAATTTTATATACATCAATAACGTAATATAACCTAACCTAACCCAACCTAACATCTCGGCACTAATATTTGACAACATTCCTGGCTTGATGGCCTCTACGTCTCCGTGGGACCTTCATATACATCAATAACATAATATTACCTAACCTAACCCAACCTATCATCTCGGCGGTAATACTTGACAACATTCCTGGCGAGTTGGCCTCTACGTCTCCGTGGGACTTTTATATACATCAATAACGTAATATAACCTAACCTAAACCTACGTAACATCTCGGCGGTAATATTTGACAACATTCCTGGCTTGATGGCCTCTACGTCTCCGTGGGACCTTCATATACATCAATAACATAATATTACCTAACCTAACCCAACCAATCATCTCGGCGGTAATACTTGACAACATTCCTGGCGAGTTGGCCTCTACGTCTCCGTGGGACCTTCATATACATCAATAACGTAATATAACCTAACCTAACCCAACATATCATCTCGGCGGTAATATTTGACAACATTCCTGACGAGTTGGCCTCTACGTCTCCGTGGGACTTTTATATACATCAATAACGTAATATAACCTAACCTAACCCAACCTATCATCTCGGCGGTTATATTTGACATCATTCCTGGCGAGTTGGCCTCTACGCCTCCGTGGGACTTTTATATACATCAAAACGTAATTTACCCTAATCTAACCCAACGTATCATCACGGCGGTAATATTCGGCAACATTCCTGGAGTGTTGGTCCCTACGTCTCCGTGGGATCTTCATATACATCAATAACGTAGTATAACCTAACCTAACCCAACCTATCACCTCGGCGGTAATATTTGACAACATTCCTGGCGAGTTGGCCTCTACGTCTCCGTGGGACTTTTATATACATCAATAACGTAATTTAACCTAACCTAAACCTACGTAACATCTCGGCGGTAATATTTGACAACATTCCTGGCTTGATGGCCTCTACGTCTCCGTGCGACCTTCATATACATCAATAACGTAATATAACGTAACCTAACCCAACATATCATCTCGGCACTAATATTTGACAATATTCCAGGCGAGTTGGCCTCTACGTCTCCGTGGGAATTTTATATACATCAATAACGTAATATAACCTAACCTAACCCAAACTAACATCTGCGCACTAATATTTGACAACATTCCTGGCGAGTTGGCCTCTACCTCTCCGTGAGAACTTCATATACATCAATAACGTAATATAATCTAACCTAACCCAACCTATCATCTCGGCGGTAATATTTGACAACATTCCTGGCGAGTTGGCCTCTACGTCTCCGTGGGACTTTTATATACATCAATAACGCAATTTAACCTAACCTAAACCTACGTAACATCTCGGCGGTAATATTTGACAACATTCCTGGCTTGATGGCCTCTACGTCTCCGTGGGACCTTCATATTCATCAATAACGAAATATAACCTAACCTAACCCAACCTATCATCTCGGCGGTAATATTTGACATCATTACTGGCGAGTTGGCCTCTACGCCTCCGTGGGACTTTTATATACATCAAAACGTAATTTACCCTAACCTAACCCAACGTAACATCTCGGCGGTAATATTCGGCAACATTCCTGGAGTGTTGGTCCCTACGTCTCCGTGGGATCTTCATATACATCAATAACGTAATATAACCTAACCTAAACCAACCTATCATCTCGGCGGTAATATTTGACAACATTCCAGGCGAGTTGGCCTCTACGTCTCCGTGGGAATTTTATATACATCAATAACGTAATATAACCTAACCTAACCCAACCTAACATCTCGGCACTAATATTTGACAACATTCCTGGCTTGATGGCCTCTACGTCTCCGTGGGACCTTCATATACATCAATAACATAATATTACCTAACCTAACCCAACCTATCATCTCGGTGGTAATACTTGACAACATTCCTGGCGAGTTGGCCTCTACGTCTCCGTGGGACTTTTATATACATCAATAACGTAATATAACCTAACCTAACCCAACCTATCATCTCGGCGGTAATATTTGACATCATTCCTGGCGAGTGGGCCTCTACGCCTCCGTGGGACTTTTATATACATCAAAACGTAATTTACCCTAACCTAACCCAACGTAACATCTCGGCGGTAATATTTGACAACATTCCAGGCGAGTTGGCCTCTACGTCTCCGCGGGAATTTTATATACATCAATAACGTAACATAACCTAACCTAACCCAACCTAACATCTCGGCACTAATATCTGACAACATTCCTGGCGAGTTGGTCTCTACCTCTCCGTGAGACCTTCATATACATCAAAACGTAATTTACCCTAACCTAACCCAACGTAACATCTCGGCGGTAATATTCGGCAACATTCCTGGAGTGTTTGTCCCTACGTCTCCGTGGGATCTTCATATACATCAATAACGTAATATAACCTAACCTAACCCAACCTATCACCTCGGCAGTAATATTTGACAACATTCCTGGCGAGTTGGCCTCTACGTCTCCGTGGGACTTTTATATACATCAATAACGTAATTTAACCTAACCTAAACCTACGTAACATCTCGGCGGTAATATTTGACAACATTCCTGGCTTGATGGCCTCTACGTCTCCGTGGGACCTTCATATTCATCAATAACGTAATATAACCTAACCTAACCCAACCTATCATCTCGGCGGTAATATTTGACATCATTACTGGCGAGTTGGCCTCTACGCCTCCGTGGGACTTTTATATACATCAAAACGTAATTTACCCTAACCTAACCCAACGTAACATCTCGGCGGTAATATTCGGCAACATTCCTGGAGTGTTGGTCCCTACGTCTCCGTGGGATCTTCATATACATCAATAACGTAATATAACCTAACCTAAACCAACCTATCATCTCGGCGGTAATATTTGACAACATTCCAGGCGAGTTGGCCTCTACGTCTCCGTGGGAATTTTATATACATCAATAACGTAATATAACCTAACCTAACCCAACCTAACATCTCGGCACTAATATTTGACAACATTCCTGGCTTGATGGCCTCTACGTCTCCGTGGGACCTTCATATACATCAATAACATAATATTACCTAACCTAACCCAACCTATCATCTCGGCGGTAATACTTGACAACATTCCTGGCGAGTTGGCCTCTACGTCTCCGTGGGACTTTTATATACATCAATAACGTAATATAACCTAACCTAACCCAACCTATCATCTCGGCGGTAATATTTGACATCATTCCTGGCGAGTGGGCCTCTACGCCTCCGTGGGACTTTTATATACATCAAAACGTAATTTACCCTAACCTAACCCAACGTAACATCTCGGCGGTAATATTCGGCAACATTCCTGGAGTGTTGGTCCCTACGTCTCCGTGGGATCTTCATATACATCAATAACGTAATATAACCTAACCTAAACCAACCTATCATCTCGGCGGTAATATTTGACAACATTCCAGGCGAGTTGGCCTCTACGTCTCCGCGGGAATTTTATATACATCAATAACGTAACATAACCTAACCTAACCCAACCTAACATCTCGGCACTAATATCTGACAACATTCCTGGCGAGTTGGTCTCTACCTCTCCGTGAGACCTTCATATACATCAAAACGTAATTTACCCTAACCTAACCCAACGTAACATCTCGGCGGGAATATTCGGCAACATTCCTGGAGTGTTTGTCCCTACGTCTCCGTGGGATCTTCATATACATCAATAACGTAATATAACCTAACCTAACCCAACCTATCACCTCGGCAGTAATATTTGACAACATTCCTGGCGAGTTGGCCTCTACGTCTCCGTGGGACTTTTATATACATCAATAACGTAATTTAACCTAACCTAAACCTACGTAACATCTCGGCGGTAATATTTGACAACATTCCTGGCTTGATGGCCTCTACGTCTCCGTGCGACATTCATATACATCAATAACGTAATATAACGTAACCTAACCCAACCTATCATCTCGGCACTAATATTTGACAACATTCCAGGCGAGTTGGCCTCTACGTCTCCGTGGGAATTTTATATACATCAATAACGTAATATAACCTAACCTAACCCAACCTAACATCTCGGCACTAATATTTGACAACATTCCTGGCGAGTTGGCCTCTACCTCTCCGTCAGACCTTCATATACATCAATAACGTAATATAATCTAACCTAACCCAACCTATCATTTCGGCGGTAATATTTGACAACATTCCTGGTCAGTTGGCCTCTGCGTCTCCGTGGAACCTTCATATACATCAATAACGTAATATAACCTAACCTAACACAACCTATCATCTCGGCGGTAATATTTGACAACATTCCTGGCGAGTTGGCCTCTACGTCTCCGCGGGAATTTTATATACATCAATAACGTAACATAACCTAACCTAACCCAACCTAACATCTCGGCACTAATATCTGACAACATTCCTGGCGAGTTGGTCTCTACCTCTCCGTGAGACCTTCATATACATCAAAACGTAATTTACCCTAACCTAACCCAACGTAACATCTCGGCGGGAATATTCGGCAACATTCCTGGAGTGTTTGTCCCTACGTCTCCGTGGGATCTTCATATACATCAATAACGTAATATAACCTAACCTAACCCAACCTATCACCTCGGCAGTAATATTTGACAACATTCCTGGCGAGTTGGCCTCTACGTCTCCGTGGGACTTTTATATACATCAATAACGTAATTTAACCTAACCTAAACCTACGTAACATCTCGGCGGTAATATTTGACAACATTCCTGGCTTGATGGCCTCTACGTCTCCGTGCGACATTCATATACATCAATAACGTAATATAACGTAACCTAACCCAACCTATCATCTCGGCACTAATATTTGACAACATTCCAGGCGAGTTGGCCTCTACGTCTCCGTGGGAATTTTATATACATCAATAACGTAATATAACCTAACCTAACCCAACCTAACATCTCGGCACTAATATTTGACAACATTCCTGGCGAGTTGGCCTCTACCTCTCCGTCAGACCTTCATATACATCAATAACGTAATATAATCTAACCTAACCCAACCTATCATTTCGGCGGTAATATTTGACAACATTCCTGGTCAGTTGGCCTCTGCGTCTCCGTGGAACCTTCATATACATCAATAACGTAATATAACCTAACCTAACACAACCTATCATCTCGGCGGTAATATTTGACAACATTCCTGGCGAGTTGGCCTCTACGTCTCCGCGGGAATTTTATATACATCAATAACGTAACATAACCTAACCTAACCCAACCTAACATCTCGGCACTAATATCTGACAACATTCCTGGCGAGTTGGTCTCTACCTCTCCGTGAGACCTTCATATACATCAAAACGTAATTTACCCTAACCTAACCCAACGTAACATCTCGGCGGTAATATTCGGCAACATTCCTGGAGTGTTTGTCCCTACGTCTCCGTGGGATCTTCATATACATCAATAACGTAATATAACCTAACCTAACCCAACGTATCACCTCGGCAGTAATATTTGACAACATTCCTGGCGAGTTGGCCTCTACGTCTCCGTGGGACTTTTATATACATCAATAACGTAATTTAACCTAACCTAAACCTACGTAACATCTCGGCGGTAATATTTGACAACATTCCTGGCTTGATGGCCTCTACGTCTCCGTGCGACCTTCATATACATCAATAACGTAATATAACGTAACCTAACCCAACCTATCATCTCGGCACTAATATTTGACAACATTCCAGGCGAGTTGGCCTCTACGTCTCCGTGGGAATTTTATATACATCAATAACGTAATATAACCTAACCTAACCCAACCTAACATCTCGGCACTAATATTTGACAACATTCCTGGCGAGTTGGCCTCTACCTCTCCGTCAGACCTTCATATACATCAATAACGTAATATAATCTAACCTAACCCAACCTATCATTTCGGCGGGAATATTTTACAACATTCCTGGTCAGTTGGCCTCTGCGTCTCCGTGGAACCTTCATATACATCAATAACGTAATATAACCTAACCTAACACAACCTATCATCTCGGCGGTAATATTTGACAACATTCCTGGCGAGTTGGCCTCTACGTCGCCGTGGGACTTTTATATACATCAATAACGTAATTTAACCTAACCTAAACCTACGTAACATCTCGGCGGTAATATTTGACAACATTCCTGGCTTGATGGCCTCTACGTCTCCGTGGGACCTTCATATACATCAATAACGTAATAGAAGCTAACCTAACCCAACCTATCATCTCGGCGGTAATATTTGACATCATTCCTGGCGAGTTGGCCTCTACGCCTCCGTGGGACTTTTATATACATCAAAACGTAATTTACCCTAACCTAACCCAACGTAACATCTCGGCGGTAATATTCGGCAACATTCCTGGAGTGTTGGTCCCTACGTCTCCGTGGGATCTTCATATACATCAATAACGTAATATAACCTAACCTAAACCAACCTATCATCTCGGCGGTAATATTTGACAACATTCCAGGCGAGTTGGCCTCTACGTCTCCTTGCGAATTTTATGTACATCAATAACGTAATATAACCTAACCTAACCCAACCTAACATCTCGGCACTAATATTTGACAACATTCCTGGCTTGATGGCCTCTACGTCTCCGTGGGACCTTCATATACATCAATAACATAATATTACCTAACCTAACCCAACCTATCATCTCGGCGGTAATACTTGACAACATTCCTGGCGAGTTGGCCTCTACGTCTCCGTGGGACTTTTATATACATCAATAACGTAATATAACCTAACCTAACCCAACCTATCATCTCGGCGGTAATATTTGACATCATTCCTGGCGAGTGGGCCTCTACGCCTCCGTGGGACTTTTATATACATCAAAACGTAATTTACCCTGACCTAACCCAACGTAACATCTCGGCGGTAATATTCGGCAACATTCCTGGAGTGTTGGTCCCTACGTCTCCGTGGGATCTTCATATACATTAATAACGTAATATAACCTAACCTAAACCAACCTATCATCTCGGCGGTAATATTTGACAACATTCCTGGCTTGATGGCCTCTACGTCTCCGTGGGACCTTCATATACATCAATAACATAATATTACCTAACCTAACCCAACCTAACATCTCGGCACTAATATTTGACAACATTCCTGGCGAGTTGGCCTCTACCTCTCCGTGAGACCTTCATATACATCAATAACGTAATATAATCTAACCTAACCCAACGTAACATCTCGGCGGTAATATTTGACAACATTCCTGGTCAGTTGGCCTCTGCGTCTCCGGGGAACCTTCATATACATCAATAACGTAATATAACCTAACCTAACCCAACATATCATCTCGGCGGTAATATTTGACATCATTCCTGGCGAGTGGGCCTCTACGCCTCCTTGGGACTTTTATATACATCAAAACGTAATTTACCCTGACCTAACCCAACGTAACATCTCGGCGGTAATATTCGGCAACATTCCTGGAGTGTTGGTCCCTACGTCTCCGTGGGATCTTCATATACATCAATAACGTAATATAACCTAACCTAAACCAACCTATCATCTCGGCGGTAATATTTGACAACATTCCTGGCTTGATGGCCTCTACGTCTCCGTGGGACCTTCATATACATCAATAACATAATATTACCTAACCTAACCCAACCTAACATCTCGGCACTAATACTTGACAACATTCCTGGCGAGTTGGCCTCTACCTCTCCGTGAGACCTTCATATACATCAATAACGTAATATAATCTAACCTACCCAACCTATCATCTCGGCGGTAATATTTGACAACATTCCTGGCGAGTTGGCCTCTACGTCTCCGTGAGACTCTTATATACATCAATAACGTAATTTAGCCTAACCTAAACCTACGTAACATCTCGGCGGTAATATTTGACAACATTCCTGGCTTGATGGCCTCTACGTCTCCGTGGGACCTTCATATACATCAATAACATAATATTACCTAACCTAACCCAACCTATCATCTCGGCGGTAATACTTGACAACATTCCTGGCGAGTTGGCCTCTACGTCTCCGTGGGACTTTTATATACATCAATAACGTAATATAACCTAACCTAACCCAACCTATCATCTCGGCGGTAATATTTGACATCATTCCTGGCGAGTGGGCCTCTACGCCTCCGTGGGACTTTTATATACATCAAAACGTAATTTACCCTAACCTAACCCAACGTAACATCTCGGCGGTAATATTCGGCAACATTCCTGGAGTGTTGGTCCCTACGTCCCCGTGGGATCTTCATATACATCAATAACGTAATATAACCTAACCTAAACCAACCTATCATCTCGGCGGTAATATTTGACAACATTCCAGGCGAGTTGGCCTCTACGTCTCCGTGGGAATTTTATATACATCAATAACGTAATATAACCTAACCTAACCCAACCTAACATCTCGGCACTAATATTTGACAACATTCCTGGCTTGATG
This sequence comes from Xylocopa violacea, assembly GCA_963969225.1. Taxonomy (NCBI): domain Eukaryota; kingdom Metazoa; phylum Arthropoda; class Insecta; order Hymenoptera; family Apidae; genus Xylocopa; species Xylocopa violacea. Next base: position 386,880 of record CAXAJV010000755.1, on the reverse strand, counting down.
GCCTCTACGTCTCCGTGGGACCTTCATATACATCAATAACATATTATTACCTAACCTAACCCAACCTATCATCTCGGCGGTAATACTTGACAACATTCCTGGCGAGTTGGCCTCTACGTCTCCGTGGGACTTTTATATACATCAATAACGTAATATAACCTAGCCTAACCCAACCTATCATCTCGGCGGTAATATTTGACATCATTCCTGGCGAGTGGGCCTCTACGCCTCCGTGGGACTTTTATATACATCAAAACGTAATTTACCCTAACCTAACCCAACGTAACATCTCGGCGGTAATATTCGGCAACATTCCTGGAGTGTTGTTCCCTACGTCTCCGTGGGATCTTCATATACATCAATAACGTAATATAACCTAACCTAAACCAACCTATCATCTCGGCGGTAATATTTGACAACATTCCAGGCGAGTTGGCCTCTACGTCTCCGCGGGAATTTTATATACATCAATAACGTAACATAACCTAACCTAACCCAACCTAACATCTTGGCACTAATATCTGACAACATTCCTGGCGAGTTGGTCTCTACCTCTCCGTGAGACCTTCATATACATCAAAACGTAATTTACCCTAACCTAACCCAACGTAACATCTCGGCGGTAATATTCGGCAACATTCCTGGAGTGTTTGTCCCTACGTCTCCGTGGGATCTTCATATACATCAATAACGTAATATAACCTAACCTAACCCAACCTATCACCTCGGCAGTAATATTTGACAACATTCCTGGCGAGTTGGCCTCTACGTCTCCGTGGGACTTTTATATACATCAATAACGTAATTTAACCTAACCTAAACCTACGTAACATCTCGGCGGTAATATTTGACAACATTCCTGGCTTGATGGCCTCTACGTCTCCGTGCGACCTTCATATACATCAATAACGTAATATAACGTAACCTAAACCAACCTATCATCTCGGCACTAATATTTGACAACATTCCAGGCGAGTTGGCCTCTACGTCTCCGTGGGAATTTTATATACATCAATAACGTAATATAACCTAACCTAACCCAACCTAACATCTCGGCACTAATATTTGACAACATTCCTGGCGAGTTGGCCTCTACCTCTCCGTCAGACCTTCATATACATCAATAACGTAATATAATCTAACCTAACCCAACCTATCATTTCGGCGGTAATATTTGACAACATTCCTGGTCAGTTGGCCTCTGCGTCTCCGTGGAACCTTCATATACATCAATAACGTAATATAACCTAACCTAACACAACCTATCATCTCGGCGGTAATATTTGACAACATTCCTGGCGAGTTGGCCTCTACGTCTCCGCGGGAATTTTATATACATCAATAACGTAACATAACCTAACCTAACCCAACCTAACATCTCGGCACTAATATCTGACAACATTCCTGGCGAGTTGGTCTCTACCTCTCGAGGAGACCTTCATATACATCAAAACGTAATTTACCCTAACCTAACCCAACGTAACATCTCGGCGGTAATATTCGGCAACATTCCTGGAGTGTTTGTCCCTACGTCTCCGTGGGATCTTCATATACATCAATAACGTAATATAACCTAACCTAACCCAACCTATCACCTCGGCAGTAATATTTGACAACATTCCTGGCGAGTTGGCCTCTACGTCTCCGTGGGACTTTTATATACATCAATAACGTAATTTAACCTAACCTAAACCTACGTAACATCTCGGCGGTAATATTTGACAACATTCCTGGCTTGATGGCCTCTACGTCTCCGTGCGACCTTCATATACATCAATAACGTAATATAACGTAACCTAACCCAACCTATCATCTCGGCACTAATATTTGACAACATTCCAGGCGAGTTGGCCTCTACGTCTCCGTGGGAATTTTATATACATCAATAACGTAATATAACCTAACCTAACCCAACCTAACATCTCGGCACTAATATTTGACAACATTCCTGGCGAGTTGGCCTCTACCTCTCCGTCAGACCTTCATATACATCAATAACGTAATATAATCTAACCTAACCCAACCTATCATTTCGGCGGGAATATTTTACAACATTCCTGGTCAGTTGGCCTCTGCGTCTCCGTGGAACCTTCATATACATCAATAACGTAATATAACCTAACCTAACACAACCTATCATCTCGGCGGTAATATTTGACAACATTCCTGGCGAGTTGGCCTCTACGTCGCCGTGGGACTTTTATATACATCAATAACGTAATTTAACCTAACCTAAACCTACGTAACATCTCGGCGGTAATATTTGACAACATTCCTGGCTTGATGGCCTCTACGTCTCCGTGGGACCTTCATATACATCAATAACGTAATATAAGCTAACCTAACCCAACCTATCATCTCGGCGGTAATATTTGACATCATTCCTGGCGAGTTGGCCTCTACGCCTCCGTGGGACTTTTATATACATCAAAACGTAATTTACCCTAACCTAACCCAACGTAACATCTCGGCGGTAATATTCGGCAACATTCCTGGAGTGTTGGTCCCTACGTCTCCGTGGGATCTTCATATACATCAATAACGTAATATAACCTAACCTAAACCAACCTATCATCTCGGCGGTAATATTTGACAACATTCCAGGCGAGTTGGCCTCTACGTCTCCTTGCGAATTTTATGTACATCAATAACGTAATATAACCTAACCTAACCCAACCTAACATCTCGGCACTAATATTTGACAACATTCCTGGCTTGATGGCCTCTACGTCTCCGTGGGACCTTCATATACATCAATAACATAATATTACCTAACCTAACCCAACCTATCATCTCGGCGGTAATACTTGACAACATTCCTGGCGAGTTGGCCTCTACGTCTCCGTGGGACTTTTATATACATCAATAACGTAATATAACCTAACCTAACCCAACCTATCATCTCGGCGGTAATATTTGACATCATTCCTGGCGAGTGGGCCTCTACGCCTCCGTGGGACTTTTATATACATCAAAACGTAATTTACCCTGACCTAACCCAACGTAACATCTCGGCGGTAATATTCGGCAACATTCCTGGAGTGTTGGTCCCTACGTCTCCGTGGGATCTTCATATACATTAATAACGTAATATAACCTAACCTAAACCAACCTATCATCTCGGCGGTAATATTTGACAACATTCCTGGCTTGATGGCCTCTACGTCTCCGTGGGACCTTCATATACATCAATAACATAATATTACCTAACCTAACCCAACCTAACATCTCGGCACTAATATTTGACAACATTCCTGGCGAGTTGGCCTCTACCTCTCCGTGAGACCTTCATATACATCAATAACGTAATATAATCTAACCTAACCCAACGTAACATCTCGGCGGTAATATTTGACAACATTCCTGGTCAGTTGGCCTCTGCGTCTCCGGGGAACCTTCATATACATCAATAACGTAATATAACCTAACCTAACCCAACATATCATCTCGGCGGTAATATTTGACATCATTCCTGGCGAGTGGGCCTCTACGCCTCCTTGGGACTTTTATATACATCAAAACGTAATTTACCCTGACCTAACCCAACGTAACATCTCGGCGGTAATATTCGGCAACATTCCTGGAGTGTTGGTCCCTACGTCTCCGTGGGATCTTCATATACATCAATAACGTAATATAACCTAACCTAAACCAACCTATCATCTCGGCGGTAATATTTGACAACATTCCTGGCTTGATGGCCTCTACGTCTCCGTGGGACCTTCATATACATCAATAACATAATATTACCTAACCTAACCCAACCTAACATCTCGGCACTAATACTTGACAACATTCCTGGCGAGTTGGCCTCTACCTCTCCGTGAGACCTTCATATACATCAATAACGTAATATAATCTAACCTAACCCAACCTATCATCTCGGCGGTAATATTTGACAACATTCCTGGCGAGTTGGCCTCTACGTCTCCGTGAGACTCTTATATACATCAATAACGTAATTTAGCCTAACCTAAACCTACGTAACATCTCGGCGGTAATATTTGACAACATTCCTGGCTTGATGGCCTCTACGTCTCCGTGGGACCTTCATATACATCAATAACATAATATTACCTAACCTAACCCAACCTATCATCTCGGCGGTAATACTTGACAACATTCCTGGCGAGTTGGCCTCTACGTCTCCGTGGGACTTTTATATACATCAATAACGTAATATAACCTAACCTAACCCAACCTATCATCTCGGCGGTAATATTTGACATCATTCCTGGCGAGTGGGCCTCTACGCCTCCGTGGGACTTTTATATACATCAAAACGTAATTTACCCTAACCTAACCCAACGTAACATCTCGGCGGTAATATTCGGCAACATTCCTGGAGTGTTGGTCCCTACGTCCCCGTGGGATCTTCATATACATCAATAACGTAATATAACCTAACCTAAACCAACCTATCATCTCGGCGGTAATATTTGACAACATTCCAGGCGAGTTGGCCTCTACGTCTCCGCGGGAATTTTATATACATCAATAACGTAACATAACCTAACCTAACCCAACCTAACATCTCGGCACTAATATCTGACAACATTCCTGGCGAGTTGGCCTCTACGCCTCCGTGGGACCTATATATACATCAAAACGTAATTTACCCTAACCTAACCCAACGTAACATCTCGGCGGTAATATTCGGCAACATTCCTGGAGTGTTGGTCCCTACGTCTCCGTGGGATCTTCATATACATCAATAACGTAATATAACCTAACCTAAACCAACCTATCATCTCGGCGGTAATATTTGACAACATTCCAGGCGAGTTGGCCTCTACGTCTCCTTGCGAATTTTATGTACATCAATAACGTAATATAACCTAACCTAACCCAACCTAACATCTCGGCACTAATATTTGACAACATTCCTGGCTTGATGGCCTCTACGTCTCCGTGGGACCTTCATATACATCAATAACATAATATTACCTAACCTAACCCAACCTAACATCTCGGCACTAATATTTGACAACATTCCTGGCGAGTTGGCCTCTACCTCTCCGTGAGACCTTCATATACATCAATAACGTAATATAATCTAACCTAACCCAACGTAACATCTCGGCGGTAATATTTGACAACATTCCTGGTCAGTTGGCCTCTGCGTCTCCGGGGAACCTTCATATACATCAATAACGTAATATAACCTAACCTAACCCAACATATCATCTCGGCGGTAATATTTGACATCATTCCTGGCGAGTGGGCCTCTACGCCTCCTTGGGACTTTTATATACATCAAAACGTAATTTACCCTGACCTAACCCAACGTAACATCTCGGCGGTAATATTCGGCAACATTCCTGGAGTGTTGGTCCCTACGTCTCCGTGGGATCTTCATATACATCAATAACGTAATATAACCTAACCTAAACCAACCTATCATCTCGGCGGTAATATTTGACAACATTCCTGGCTTGATGGCCTCTACGTCTCCGTGGGACCTTCATATACATCAATAACATAATATTACCTAACCTAACCCAACCTAACATCTCGGCACTAATATTTGACAACATTCCTGGCGAGTTGGCCTCTACCTCTCCGTGAGACCTTCATATACATCAATAACGTAATATAATCTAACCTAACCCAACGTAACATCTCGGCGGTAATATTTGACAACATTCATGGTCAGTTGGCCTCTGCGTCTCCGGGGAACCTTCATATACATCAATAACGTAATATAACCTAACCTAACCCAACATATCATCTCGGCGGTAATATTTGACATCATTCCTGGCGAGTGGGCCTCTACGCCTCCTTGGGACTTTTATATACATCAAAACGTAATTTACCCTGACCTAACCCAACGTAACATCTCGGCGGTAATATTCGGCAACATTCCTGGAGTGTTGGTCCCTACGTCTCCGTGGGATCTTCATATACATCAATAACGTAATATAACCTAACCTAAACCAACCTATCATCTCGGCGGTAATATTTGACAACATTCCTGGCTTGATGGCCTCTACGTCTCCGTGGGACCTTCATATACATCAATAACATAACATTACCTAACCTAACCCAACCTAACATCTCGGCACTAATACTTGACAACATTCCTGGCGAGTTGGCCTCTACCTCTCCGTGAGACCTTCATATACATCAATAACGTAATATAATCTAACCTAACCCAACCTATCATCTCGGCGGTAATATTTGACAACATTCCTGGCGAGTTGGCCTCTACGTCTCCGTGAGACTCTTATATACATCAATAACGTAATTTAGCCTAACCTAAACCTACGTAACATCTCGGCGGTAATATTTGACAACATTCCTGGCTTGATGGCCTCTACGTCTCCGTGGGACCTTCATATACATCAATAACATAATATTACCTAACCTAACCCAACCTATCATCTCGGCGGTAATACTTGACAACATTCCTGGCGAGTTGGCCTCTACGTCTCCGTGGGACTTTTATATACATCAATAACGTAATATAACCTAACCTAACCCAACCTATCATCTCGGCGGTAATATTTGACATCATTCCTGGCGAGAGGGCCTCTACGCCTCCGTGGGACTTTTATATACATCAAAACGTAATTTACCCTAACCTAACCCAACGTAACATCTCGGCGGTAATATTCGGCAACATTCCTGGAGTGTTGGTCCCTACGTCCCCGTGGGATCTTCATATACATCAATAACGTAATATAACCTAACCTAAACCAACCTATCATCTCGGCGGTAATATTTGACAACATCCCAGGCGAGTTGGCCTCTACGTCTCCGTGGGAATTTTATATACATCAATAACGTAATATAACCTAACCTAACCCAACCTAACATCTCGGCACTAATATTTGACAACATTCCTGGCTTGATGGCCTCTACGTCTCCGTGGGACCTTCATATACATCAATAACATAATATTACCTAACCTAACCCAACCTATCATCTCGGCGGTAATACTTGACAACATTCCTGGCGAGTTGGCCTCTACGTCTCCGTGGGACTTTTATATACATCAATAACGTAATATAACCTAACCTAACCCAACCTATCATCTCGGCGGTAATATTTGACATCATTCCTGGCGAGTGGGCCTCTACGCCTCCGTGGGACTTTTATATACATCAAAACGTAATTTACCCTAACCTAACCCAACGTAACATCTCGGCGGTAATATTCGGCAACATTCCTGGAGTGTTGGTCCCTACGTCTCCGTGGGATCTTCATATACATCAATAACGTAATATAACCTAACCTAAACCAACCTATCATCTCGGCGGTAATATTTGACAACATTCCAGGCGAGTTGGCCTCTACGTCTCCGCGGGAATTTTATATACATCAATAACGTAACATAACCTAACCTAACCCAACCTAACATCTCGGCACTAATATTTGACAACATTCCTGGCGAGTTGGCCTCTACCTCTCCGTGAGACCTTCATATACATCAATAACGTAATATAATCTAACCTAACCCAACGTAACATCTCGGCGGTAATATTTGACAACATTCCTGGTCAGTTGGCCTCTGCGTCTCCGGGGAACCTTCATATACATCAATAACGTAATATAACCTAACCTAACCCAACATATCATCTCGGCGGTAATATTTGACATCATTCCTGGCGAGTGGGCCTCTACGCCTCCTTGGGACTTTTATATACATCAAAACGTAATTTACCCTGACCTAACCCAACGTAACATCTCGGCGGTAATATTCGGCAACATTCCTGGAGTGTTGGTCCCTACGTCTCCGTGGGATCTTCATATACATCAATAACGTAATATAACCTAACCTAAACCAACCTATCATCTCGGCGGTAATATTTGACAACATTCCTGGCTTGATGGCCTCTACGTCTCCGTGGGACCTTCATATACATCAATAACATAATATTACCTAACCTAACCCAACCTAACATCTCGGCACTAATACTTGACAACATTCCTGGCGAGTTGGCCTCTACCTCTCCGTGAGACCTTCATATACATCAATAACGTAATATAATCTAACCTAACCCAACCTTTCATCTCGGCGGTAATATTTGACAACATTCCTGGCGAGTTGGCCTCTACGTCTCCGTGAGACTCTTATATACATCAATAACGTAATTTAGCCTAACCTAAACCTACGTAACATCTCGGCGGTAATATTTGACAACATTCCTGGCTTGATGGCCTCTACGTCTCCGTGGGACCTTCATATACATCAATAACATAATATTACCTAACCTAACCCAACCTATCATCTCGGCGGTAATACTTGACAACATTCCTGGCGAGTTGGCCTCTACGTCTCCGTGGGACTTTTATATACATCAATAACGTAATATAACCTAACCTAACCCAACCTATCATCTCGGCGGTAATATTTGACATCATTCCTGGCGAGTGGGCCTCTACGCCTCCGTGGGACTTTTATATACATCAAAACGTAATTTACCCTAACCTAACCCAACGTAACATCTCGGCGGTAATATTCGGCAACATTCCTGGAGTGTTGGTCCCTACGTCCCCGTGGGATCTTCATATACATCAATAACGTAATATAACCTAACCTAAACCAACCTATCATCTCGGCGGTAATATTTGACAACATTCCAGGCGAGTTGGCCTCTACGTCTCCGCGGGAATTTTATATACATCAATAACGTAACATAACCTAACCTAACCCAACCTAACATCTCGGCACTAATATCTGACAACATTCCTGGCGAGTTGGCCTCTACGCCTCCGTGGGACCTATATATACATCAAAACGTAATTTACCCTAACCTAACCCAACGTAACATCTCGGCGGTAATATTCGGCAACATTCCTGGAGTGTTGGTCCCTACGTCTCCGTGGGATCTTCATATACATCAATAACGTAATATAACCTAACCTAAACCAACCTATCATCTCGGCGGTAATATTTGACAACATTCCAGGCGAGTTGGCCTCTACGTCTCCTTGCGAATTTTATGTACATCAATAACGTAATATAACCTAACCTAACCCAACCTAACATCTCGGCACTAATATTTGACAACATTCCTGGCTTGATGGCCTCTACGTCTCCGTGGGACCTTCATATACATCAATAACATAATATTACCTAACCTAACCCAACCTAACATCTCGGCACTAATATTTGACAACATTCCTGGCGAGTTGGCCTCTACCTCTCCGTGAGACCTTCATATACATCAATAACGTAATATAATCTAACCTAACCCAACGTAACATCTCGGCGGTAATATTTGACAACATTCCTGGTCAGTTGGCCTCTGCGTCTCCGGGGAACCTTCATATACATCAATAACGTAATATAACCTAACCTAACCCAACATATCATCTCGGCGGTAATATTTGACATCATTCCTGGCGAGTGGGCCTCTACGCCTCCTTGGGACTTTTATATACATCAAAACGTAATTTACCCTGACCTAACCCAACGTAACATCTCGGCGGTAATATTCGGCAACATTCCTGGAGTGTTGGTCCCTACGTCTCCGTGGGATCTTCATATACATCAATAACGTAATATAACCTAACCTAAACCAACCTATCATCTCGGCGGTAATATTTGACAACATTCCTGGCTTGATGGCCTCTACGTCTCCGTGGGACCTTCATATACATCAATAACATAATATTACCTAACCTAACCCAACCTAACATCTCGGCACTAATATTTGACAACATTCCTGGCGAGTTGGCCTCTACCTCTCCGTGAGACCTTCATATACATCAATAACGTAATATAATCTAACCTAACCCAACGTAACATCTCGGCGGTAATATTTGACAACATTCCTGGTCAGTTGGCCTCTGCGTCTCCGGGGAACCTTCATATACATCAATAACGTAATATAACCTAACCTAACCCAACATATCATCTCGGCGGTAATATTTGACATCATTCCTGGCGAGTGGGCCTCTACGCCTCCTTGGGACTTTTATATACATCAAAACGTAATTTACCCTGACCTAACCCAACGTAACATCTCGGCGGTAATATTCGGCAACATTCCTGGAGTGTTGGTCCCTACGTCTCCGTGGGATCTTCATATACATCAATAACGTAATATAACCTAACCTAAACCAACCTATCATCTCGGCGGTAATATTTGACAACATTCCTGGCTTGATGGCCTCTACGTCTCCGTGGGACCTTCATATACATCAATAACATAACATTACCTAACCTAACCCAACCTAACATCTCGGCACTAATACTTGACAACATTCCTGGCGAGTTGGCCTCTACCTCTCCGTGAGACCTTCATATACATCAATAACGTAATATAATCTAACCTAACCCAACCTATCATCTCGGCGGTAATATTTGACAACATTCCTGGCGAGTTGGCCTCTACGTCTCCGTGAGACTCTTATATACATCAATAACGTAATTTAGCCTAACCTAAACCTACGTAACATCTCGGCGGTAATATTTGACAACATTCCTGGCTTGATGGCCTCTACGTCTCCGTGGGACCTTCATATACATCAATAACATAATATTACCTAACCTAACCCAACCTATCATCTCGGCGGTAATACTTGACAACATTCCTGGCGAGTTGGCCTCTACGTCTCCGTGGGACTTTTATATACATCAATAACGTAATATAACCTAACCTAACCCAACCTATCATCTCGGCGGTAATATTTGACATCATTCCTGGCGAGAGGGCCTCTACGCCTCCGTGGGACTTTTATATACATCAAAACGTAATTTACCCTAACCTAACCCAACGTAACATCTCGGCGGTAATATTCGGCAACATTCCTGGAGTGTTGGTCCCTACGTCCCCGTGGGATCTTCATATACATCAATAACGTAATATAACCTAACCTAAACCAACCTATCATCTCGGCGGTAATATTTGACAACATCCCAGGCGAGTTGGCCTCTACGTCTCCGTGGGAATTTTATATACATCAATAACGTAATATAACCTAACCTAACCCAACCTAACATCTCGGCACTAATATTTGACAACATTCCTGGCTTGATGGCCTCTACGTCTCCGTGGGACCTTCATATACATCAATAACATAATATTACCTAACCTAACCCAACCTATCATCTCGGCGGTAATACTTGACAACATTCCTGGCGAGTTGGCCTCTACGTCTCCGTGGGACTTTTATATACATCAATAACGTAATATAACCTAACCTAACCCAACCTATCATCTCGGCGGTAATATTTGACATCATTCCTGGCGAGTGGGCCTCTACGCCTCCGTGGGACTTTTATATACATCAAAACGTAATTTACCCTAACCTAACCCAACGTAACATCTCGGCGGTAATATTCGGCAACATTCCTGGAGTGTTGGTCCCTACGTCTCCGTGGGATCTTCATATACATCAATAACGTAATATAACCTAACCTAAACCAACCTATCATCTCGGCGGTAATATTTGACAACATTCCAGGCGAGTTGGCCTCTACGTCTCCGCGGGAATTTTATATACATCAATAACGTAACATAACCTAACCTAACCCAACCTAACATCTCGGCACTAATATCTGACAACATTCCTGGCGAGTTGGTCTCTACCTCTCCGTGAGACCTTCATATACATCAAAACGTAATTTACCCTAACCTAACCCAACGTAACATCTCGGCGGTAATATTCGGCAACATTCCTGGAGTGTTTGTCCCTACGTCTCCGTGGGATCTTCATATACATCAATAACGTAATATAACCTAACCTAACCCAACCTATCACCTCGGCAGTAATATTTGACAACATTCCTGGCGAGTTGGCCTCTACGTCTCCGTGGGACTTTTATATACATCAATAACGTAATTTAACCTAACCTAAACCTACGTAACATCTCGGCGGTAATATTTGACAACATTCCTGGCTTGATGGCCTCTACGTCTCCGTGCGACCTTCATATACATCAATAACGTAATATAACGTAACCTAAACCAACCTATCATCTCGGCACTAATATTTGACAACATTCCAGGCGAGTTGGCCTCTACGTCTCCGTGGGAATTTTATATACATCAATAACGTAATATAACCTAACCTAACCCAACCTAACATCTCGGCACTAATATTTGACAACATTCCTGGCGAGTTGGCCTCTACCTCTCCGTCAGACCTTCATATACATCAATAACGTAATATAATCTAACCTAACCCAACCTATCATTTCGGCGGTAATATTTGACAACATTCCTGGTCAGTTGGCCTCTGCGTCTCCGTGGAACCTTCATATACATCAATAACGTAATATAACCTAACCTAACACAACCTATCATCTCGGCGGTAATATTTGACAACATTCCTGGCGAGTTGGCCTCTACGTCGCCGTGGGACTTTTATATACATCAATAACGTAATTTAACCTAACCTAAACCTACGTAACATCTCGGCGGTAATATTTGACAACATTCCTGGCTTGATGGCCTCTACGTCTCCGTGGGACCTTCATATACATCAATAACGTAATATAAGCTAACCTAACCCAACCTATCATCTCGGCGGTAATATTTGACATCATTCCTGGCGAGTTGGCCTCTACGCCTCCGTGGGACTTTTATATATATCAAAACGTAATTTACCCTAACCTAACCCAACGTAACATCTCGGCGGTAATATTCGGCAACATTCCTGGAGTGTTGGTCCCTACGTCTCCGTGGGATCTTCATATACATCAATAACGTAATATAACCTAACCTAAACCAACCTATCATCTCGGCGGTAATATTTGACAACATTCCAGGCGAGTTGGCCTCTACGTCTCCTTGCGAATTTTATGTACATCAATAACGTAATATAACCTAACCTAACCCAACCTAACATCTCGGCACTAATATTTGACAACATTCCTGGCTTGATGGCCTCTACGTCTCCGTGGGACCTTCATATACATCAATAACATAATATTACCTAACCTAACCCAACCTATCATCTCGGCGGTAATACTTGACAACATTCCTGGCGAGTTGGCCTCTACGTCTCCGTGGGACTTTTATATACATCAATAACGTAATATAACCTAACCTAACCCAACCTATCATCTCGGCGGTAATATTTGACATCATTCCTGGCGAGTGGGCCTCTACGCCTCCGTGGGACTTTTATATACATCAAAACGTAATTTACCCTGACCTAACCCAACGTAACATCTCGGCGGTAATATTCGGCAACATTCCTGGAGTGTTGGTCCCTACGTCTCCGTGGGATCTTCATATACATTAATAACGTAATATAACCTAACCTAAACCAACCTATCATCTCGGCGGTAATATTTGACAACATTCCTGGCTTGATGGCCTCTACGTCTCCGTGGGACCTTCATATACATCAATAACATAATATTACCTAACCTAACCCAACCTAACATCTCGGCACTAATATTTGACAACATTCCTGGCGAGTTGGCCTCTACCTCTCCGTGAGACCTTCATATACATCAATAACGTAATATAATCTAACCTAACCCAACGTAACATCTCGGCGGTAATATTTGACAACATTCCTGGTCAGTTGGCCTCTGCGTCTCCGGGGAACCTTCATATACATCAATAACGTAATATAACCTAACCTAACCCAACATATCATCTCGGCGGTAATATTTGACATCATTCCTGGCGAGTGGGCCTCTACGCCTCCTTGGGACTTTTATATACATCAAAACGTAATTTACCCTGACCTAACCCAACGTAACATCTCGGCGGTAATATTCGGCAACATTCCTGGAGTGTTGGTCCCTACGTCTCCGTGGGATCTTCATATACATCAATAACGTAATATAACCTAACCTAAACCAACCTATCATCTCGGCGGTAATATTTGACAACATTCCTGGCTTGATGGCCTCTACGTCTCCGTGGGACCTTCATATACATCAATAACATAATATTACCTAACCTAACCCAACCTAACATCTCGGCACTAATACTTGACAACATTCCTGGCGAGTTGGCCTCTACCTCTCCGTGAGACCTTCATATACATCAATAACGTAATATAATCTAACCTAACCCAACCTTTCATCTCGGCGGTAATATTTGACAACATTCCTGGCGAGTTGGCCTCTACGTCTCCGTGAGACTCTTTTATACATCAATAACGTAATTTAGCCTAACCTAAACCTACGTAACATCTCGGCGGTAATATTTGACAACATTCCTGGCTTGATGGCCTCTACGTCTCCGTGGGACCTTCATATACATCAATAACATAATATTACCTAACCTAACCCAACCTATCATCTCGGCGGTAATACTTGACAACATTCCTGGCGAGTTGGCCTCTACGTCTCCGTGGGACTTTTATATACATCAATAACGTAATATAACCTAACCTAACCCAACCTATCATCTCGGCGGTAATATTTGACATCATTCCTGGCGAGTGGGCCTCTACGCCTCCGTGGGACTTTTATATACATCAAAACGTAATTTACCCTAACCTAACCCAACGTAACATCTCGGCGGTAATATTCGGCAACATTCCTGGAGTGTTGGTCCCTACGTCCCCGTGGGATCTTCATATACATCAATAACGTAATATAACCTAACCTAAACCAACCTATCATCTCGGCGGTAATATTTGACAACATTCCAGGCGAGTTGGCCTCTACGTCTCCGCGGGAATTTTATATACATCAATAACGTAACATAACCTAACCTAACCCAACCTAACATCTCGGCACTAATATCTGACAACATTCCTGGCGAGTTGGCCTCTACGCCTCCGTGGGACCTATATATACATCAAAACGTAATTTACCCTAACCTAACCCAACGTAACATCTCGGCGGTAATATTCGGCAACATTCCTGGAGTGTTGGTCCCTACGTCTCCGTGGGATCTTCATATACATCAATAACGTAATATAACCTAACCTAAACCAACCTATCATCTCGGCGGTAATATTTGACAACATTCCAGGCGAGTTGGCCTCTACGTCTCCTTGCGAATTTTATGTACATCAATAACGTAATATAACCTAACCTAACCCAACCTAACATCTCGGCACTAATATTTGACAACATTCCTGGCTTGATGGCCTCTACGTCTCCGTGGGACCTTCATATACATCAATAACATAATATTACCTAACCTAACCCAACCTAACATCTCGGCACTAATATTTGACAACATTCCTGGCGAGTTGGCCTCTACCTCTCCGTGAGACCTTCATATACATCAATAACGTAATATAATCTAACCTAACCCAACGTAACATCTCGGCGGTAATATTTGACAACATTCCTGGTCAGTTGGCCTCTGCGTCTCCGGGGAACCTTCATATACATCAATAACGTAATATAACCTAACCTAACCCAACATATCATCTCGGCGGTAATATTTGACATCATTCCTGGCGAGTGGGCCTCTACGCCTCCTTGGGACTTTTATATACATCAAAACGTAATTTACCCTGACCTAACCCAACGTAACATCTCGGCGGTAATATTCGGCAACATTCCTGGAGTGTTGGTCCCTACGTCTCCGTGGGATCTTCATATACATCAATAACGTAATATAACCTAACCTAAACCAACCTATCATCTCGGCGGTAATATTTGACAACATTCCTGGCTTGATGGCCTCTATGTCTCCGTGGGACCTTCATATACATCAATAACATAATATTACCTAACCTAACCCAACCTAACATCTCGGCACTAATATTTGACAACATTCCTGGCGAGTTGGCCTCTACCTCTCCGTGAGACCTTCATATACATCAATAACGTAATATAATCTAACCTAACCCAACCTATCATCTCGGCGGTAATATTTGACAACATTCCTGGCGAGTTGGCCTCTACGTCTCCGTGAGACTCTTATATACATCAATAACGTAATTTAGCCTAACCTAAACCTACGTAACATCTCGGCGGTAATATTTGACAACATTCCTGGCTTGATGGCCTCTACGTCTCCGTGGGACCTTCATATACATCAATAACATAATATTACCTAACCTAACCCAACCCATCATCTCGGCGGTAATACTTGACAACATTCCTGGCGAGTTGGCCTCTACGTCTCCGTGGGACTTTTATATACATCAATAACGTAATATAACCTAACCTAACCCAACCTATCATCTCGGCGGTAATATTTGACATCATTCCTGGCGAGTGGGCCTCTACGCCTCCGTGGGACTTTTATATACATCAAAACGTAATTTACCCTAACCTAACCCAACGTAACATCTCGGCGGTAATATTCGGCAACATTCCTGGAGTGTTGGTCCCTACGTCCCCGTGGGATCTTCATATACATCAATAACGTAATATAACCTAACCTAAACCAACCTATCATCTCGGCGGTAATATTTGACAACATTCCAGGCGAGTTGGCCTCTACGTCTCCGCGGGAATTTTATATACATCAATAACGTAACATAACCTAACCTAACCCAACCTAACATCTCGGCACTAATATCTGACAACATTCCTGGCGAGTTGGCCTCTACGCCTCCGTGGGACCTATATATACATCAAAACGTAATTTACCCTAACCTAACCCAACGTAACATCTCGGCGGTAATATTCGGCAACATTCCTGGAGTGTTGGTCCCTACGTCTCCGTGGGATCTTCATATACATCAATAACGTAATATAACCTAACCTAAACCAACCTATCATCTCGGCGGTAATATTTGACAACATTCCAGGCGAGTTGGCCTCTACGTCTCCTTGCGAATTTTATGTACATCAATAACGTAATATAACCTAACCTAACCCAACCTAACATCTCGGCACTAATATTTGACAACATTCCTGGCTTGATGGCCTCTACGTCTCCGTGGGACCTTCATATACATCAATAACATAATATTACCTAACCTAACCCAACCTAACATCTCGGCACTAATATTTGACAACATTCCTGGCGAGTTGGCCTCTACCTCTCCGTGAGACCTTCATATACATCAATAACGTAATATAATCTAACCTAACCCAACGTAACATCTCGGCGGTAATATTTGACAACATTCCTGGTCAGTTGGCCTCTGCGTCTCCGGGGAACCTTCATATACATCAATAACGTAATATAACCTAACCTAACCCAACATATCATCTCGGCGGTAATATTTGACATCATTCCTGGCGAGTGGGCCTCTACGCCTCCTTGGGACTTTTATATACATCAAAACGTAATTTACCCTGACCTAACCCAACGTAACATCTCGGCGGTAATATTCGGCAACATTCCTGGAGTGTTGGTCCCTACGTCTCCGTGGGATCTTCATATACATCAATAACGTAATATAACCTAACCTAAACCAACCTATCATCTCGGCGGTAATATTTGACAACATTCCTGGCTTGATGGCCTCTACGTCTCCGTGGGACCTTCATATACATCAATAACATAATATTACCTAACCTAACCCAACCTAACATCTCGGCACTAATATTTGACAACATTCCTGGCGAGTTGGCCTCTACCTCTCCGTGAGACCTTCATATACATCAATAACGTAATATAATCTAACCTAACCCAACGTAACATCTCGGCGGTAATATTTGACAACATTCCTGGTCAGTTGGCCTCTGCGTCTCCGGGGAACCTTCATATACATCAATAACGTAATATAACCTAACCTAACCCAACATATCATCTCGGCGGTAATATTTGACATCATTCCTGGCGAGTGGGCCTCTACGCCTCCTTGGGACTTTTATATACATCAAAACGTAATTTACCCTGACCTAACCCAACGTAACATCTCGGCGGTAATATTCGGCAACATTCCTGGAGTGTTGGTCCCTACGTCTCCGTGGGATCTTCATATACATCAATAACGTAATATAACCTAACCTAAACCAACCTATCATCTCGGCGGTAATATTTGACAACATTCCTGGCTTGATGGCCTCTACGTCTCCGTGGGACCTTCATATACATCAATAACATAACATTACCTAACCTAACCCAACCTAACATCTCGGCACTAATACTTGACAACATTCCTGGCGAGTTGGCCTCTACCTCTCCGTGAGACCTTCATATACATCAATAACGTAATATAATCTAACCTAACCCAACCTATCATCTCGGCGGTAATATTTGACAACATTCCTGGCGAGTTGGCCTCTACGTCTCCGTGAGACTCTTATATACATCAATAACGTAATTTAGCCTAACCTAAACCTACGTAACATCTCGGCGGTAATATTTGACAACATTCCTGGCTTGATGGCCTCTACGTCTCCGTGGGACCTTCATATACATCAATAACATAATATTACCTAACCTAACCCAACCTATCATCTCGGCGGTAATACTTGACAACATTCCTGGCGAGTTGGCCTCTACGTCTCCGTGGGACTTTTATATACATCAATAACGTAATATAACCTAACCTAACCCAACCTATCATCTCGGCGGTAATATTTGACATCATTCCTGGCGAGTGGGCCTCTACGCCTCCGTGGGACTTTTATATACATCAAAACGTAATTTACCCTAACCTAACCCAACGTAACATCTCGGCGGTAATATTCGGCAACATTCCTGGAGTGTTGGTCCCTACGTCCCCGTGGGATCTTCATATACATCAATAACGTAATATAACCTAACCTAAACCAACCTATCATCTCGGCGGTAATATTTGACAACATTCCAGGCGAGTTGGCCTCTACGTCTCCGTGGGAATTTTATATACATCAATAACGTAATATAACCTAACCTAACCCAACCTAACATCTCGGCACTAATATTTGACAACATTCCTGGCTTGATGGCCTCTACGTCTCCGTGGGACCTTCATATACATCAATAACATAATATTACCTAACCTAACCCAACCTATCATCTCGGCGGTAATACTTGACAACATTCCTGGCGAGTTGGCCTCTACGTCTCCGTGGGACTTTTATATACATCAATAACGTAATATAACCTAACCTAACCCAACCTATCATCTCGGCGGTAATATTTGACATCATTCCTGGCGAGTGGGCCTCTACGCCTCCGTGGGACTTTTATATACATCAAAACGTAATTTACCCTAACCTAACCCAACGTAACATCTCGGCGGTAATATTCGGCAACATTCCTGGAGTGTTGGTCCCTACGTCTCCGTGGGATCTTCATATACATCAATAACGTAATATAACCTAACCTAAACCAACCTATCATCTCGGCGGTAATATTTGACAACATTCCAGGCGAGTTGGCCTCTACGTCTCCGCGGGAATTTTATATACATCAATAACGTAACATAACCTAACCTAACCCAACCTAACATCTCGGCACTAATATCTGACAACATTCCTGGCGAGTTGGTCTCTACCTCTCCGTGAGACCTTCATATACATCAAAACGTAATTTACCCTAACCTAACCCAACGTAACATCTCGGCGGTAATATTCGGCAACATTCCTGGAGTGTTTGTCCCTACGTCTCCGTGGGATCTTCATATACATCAATAACGTAATATAACCTAACCTAACCCAACCTATCACCTCGGCAGTAATATTTGACAACATTCCTGGCGAGTTGGCCTCTACGTCTCCGTGGGACTTTTATATACATCAATAACGTAATTTAACCTAACCTAAACCTACGTAACATCTCGGCGGTAATATTTGACAACATTCCTGGCTTGATGGCCTCTACGTCTCCGTGCGACCTTCATATACATCAATAACGTAATATAACGTAACCTAAACCAACCTATCATCTCGGCACTAATATTTGACAACATTCCAGGCGAGTTGGCCTCTACGTCTCCGTGGGAATTTTATATACATCAATAACGTAATATAACCTAACCTAACCCAACCTAACATCTCGGCACTAATATTTGACAACATTCCTGGCGAGTTGGCCTCTACCTCTCCGTCAGACCTTCATATACATCAATAACGTAATATAATCTAACCTAACCCAACCTATCATTTCGGCGGGAATATTTTACAACATTCCTGGTCAGTTGGCCTCTGCGTCTCCGTGGAACCTTCATATACATCAATAACGTAATATAACCTAACCTAACACAACCTATCATCTCGGCGGTAATATTTGACAACATTCCTGGCGAGTTGGCCTCTACGTCGCCGTGGGACTTTTATATACATCAATAACGTAATTTAACCAAACCTAAACCTACGTAACATCTCGGCGGTAATATTTGACAACATTCCTGGCTTGATGGCCTCTACGTCTCCGTGGGACCTTCATATACATCAATAACGTAATATAAGCTAACCTAACCCAACCTATCATCTCGGCGGTAATATTTGACATCATTCCTGGCGAGTTGGCCTCTACGCCTCCGTGGGACTTTTATATACATCAAAACGTAATTTACCCTAACCTAACCCAACGTAACATCTCGGCGGTAATATTCGGCAACATTCCTGGAGTGTTGGTCCCTACGTCTCCGTGGGATCTTCATATACATCAATAACGTAATATAACCTAACCTAAACCAACCTATCATCTCGGCGGTAATATTTGACAACATTCCAGGCGAGTTGGCCTCTACGTCTCCTTGCGAATTTTATGTACATCAATAACGTAATATAACCTAACCTAACCCAACCTAACATCTCGGCACTAATATTTAACAACATTCCTGGCTTGATGGCCTCTACGTCTCCGTGGGACCTTCATATACATCAATAACATAATATTACCTAACCTAACCCAACCTAACATCTCGGCACTAATATTTGACAACATTCCTGGCGAGTTGGCCTCTACCTCTCCGTGAGACCTTCATATACATCAATAACGTAATATAATCTAACCTAACCCAACGTAACATCTCGGCGGTAATATTTGACAACATTCCTGGTCAGTTGGCCTCTGCGTCTCCGGGGAACCTTCATATACATCAATAACGTAATATAACCTAACCTAACCCAACATATCATCTCGGCGGTAATATTTGACATCATTCCTGGCGAGTGGGCCTCTACGCCTCCGTGGGACTTTTATATACATCAAAACGTAATTTACCCTGACCTAACCCAACGTAACATCTCGGCGGTAATATTCGGCAACATTCCTGGAGTGTTGGTCCCTACGTCTCCGTGGGATCTTCATATACATCAATAACGTAATATAACCTAACCTAAACCAACCTATCATCTCGGCGGTTATATTTGACAACATTCCTGGCTTGATGGCCTCTACGTCTCCGTGGGACCTTCATATACATCAATAACATAATATTACCTAACCTAACCCAACCTAACATCTCGGCACTAATACTTGACAACATTCCTGGCGAGTTGGCCTCTACCTCTCCGTGAGACCTTCATATACATCAATAACGTAATATAATCTAACCTAACCCAACCTATCATCTCGGCGGTAATATTTGACAACATTCCTGGCGAGTTGGCCTCTACGTCTCCGTGAGACTCTTATATACATCAATAACGTAATTTAGCCTAACCTAAACCTACGTAACATCTCGGCGGTAATATTTGACAACATTCCTGGCTTGATGGCCTCTACGTCTCCGTGGGACCTTCATATACATCAATAACATAATATTACCTAACCTAACCCAACCTATCATCTCGGCGGTAATACTTGACAACATTCCTGGCGAGTTGGCCTCTACGTCTCCGTGGGACTTTTATATACATCAATAACGTAATATCACCTAACCTAACCCAACCTATCATCTCGGCGGTAATATTTGACATCATTCCTGGCGAGTGGGCCTCTACGCCTCCGTGGGACTTTTATATACATCAAAACGTAATTTACCCTAACCTAACCCAACGTAACATCTCGGCGGTAATATTCGGCAACATTCCTGGAGTGTTGGTCCCTACGTCCCCGTGGGATCTTCATATACATCAATAACGTAATATAACCTAACCTAAACCAACCTATCATCTCGGCGGTAATATTTGACAACATTCCAGGCGAGTTGGCCTCTACGTCTCCGCGGGAATTTTATATACATCAATAACGTAACATAACCTAACCTAACCCAACCTAACATCTCGGCACTAATATCTGACAACATTCCTGGCGAGTTGGCCTCTACGCCTCCGTGGGACTTTTATATACATCAAAACGTAATTTACCCTAACCTAACCCAACGTAACATCTCGGCGGTAATATTCGGCAACATTCCTGGAGTGTTGGTCCCTACGTCTCCGTGGGATCTTCATATACATCAATAACGTAATATAACCTAACCTAAACCAACCTATCATCTCGGCGGTAATATTTGACAACATTCCAGGCGAGTTGGCCTCTACGTCTCCTTGCGAATTTTATGTACATCAATAACGTAATATAACCTAACCTAACCCAACCTAACATCTCGGCACTAATATTTGACAACATTCCTGGCTTGATGGCCTCTACGTCTCCGTGGGACCTTCATATACATCAATAACATAATATTACCTAACCTAACCCAACCTAACATCTCGGCACTAATATTTGACAACATTCCTGGCGAGTTGGCCTCTACCTCTCCGTGAGACCTTCATATACATCAATAACGTAATATAATCTAACCTAACCCAACGTAACATCTCGGCGGTAATATTTGACAACATTCCTGGTCAGTTGGCCTCTGCGTCTCCGGGGAACCTTCATATACATCAATAACGTAATATAACCTAACCTAACCCAACATATCATCTCGGCGGTAATATTTGACATCATTCCTGGCGAGTGGGCCTCTACGCCTCCTTGGGACTTTTATATACATCAAAACGTAATTTACCCTGACCTAACCCAACGTAACATCTCGGCGGTAATATTCGGCAACATTCCTGGAGTGTTGGTCCCTACGTCTCCGTGGGATCTTCATATACATCAATAACGTAATATAACCTAACCTAAACCAACCTATCATCTCGGCGGTAATATTTGACAACATTCCTGGCTTGATGGCCTCTACGTCTCCGTGGGACCTTCATATACATCAATAACATAATATTACCTAACCTAACCCAACCTAACATCTCGGCACTAATATTTGACAACATTCCTGGCGAGTTGGCCTCTACCTCTCCGTGAGACCTTCATATACATCAATAACGTAATATAATCTAACCTAACCCAACGTAACATCTCGGCGGTAATATTTGACAACATTCCTGGTCAGTTGGCCTCTGCGTCTCCGGGGAACCTTCATATACATCAATAACGTAATATAACCTAACCTAACCCAACATATCATCTCGGCGGTAATATTTGACATCATTCCTGGCGAGTGGGCCTCTACGCCTCCTTGGGACTTTTATATACATCAAAACGTAATTTACCCTGACCTAACCCAACGTAACATCTCGGCGGTAATATTCGGCAACATTCCTGGAGTGTTGGTCCCTACGTCTCCGTGGGATCTTCATATACATCAATAACGTAATATAACCTAACCTAAACCAACCTATCATCTCGGCGGTAATATTTGACAACATTCCTGGCTTGATGGCCTCTACGTCTCCGTGGGACCTTCATATACATCAATAACATAATATTACCTAACCTAACCCAACCTAACATCTCGGCACTAATACTTGACAACATTCCTGGCGAGTTGGCCTCTACCTCTCCGTGAGACCTTCATATACATCAATAACGTAATATAATCTAACCTAACCCAACCTATCATCTCGGCGGTAATATTTGACAACATTCCTGGCGAGTTGGCCTCTACGTCTCCGTGAGACTCTTATATACATCAATAACGTAATTTAGCCTAACCTAAACCTACGTAACATCTCGGCGGTAATATTTGACAACATTCCTGGCTTGATGGCCTCTACGTCTCCGTGGGACCTTCATATACATCAATAACATAATATTACCTAACCTAACCCAACCTATCATCTCGGCGGTAATACTTGACAACATTCCTGGCGAGTTGGCCTCTACGTCTCCGTGGGACTTTTATATACATCAATAACGTAATATAACCTAACCTAACCCAACCTATCATCTCGGCGGTAATATTTGACATCATTCCTGGCGAGTGGGCCTCTACGCCTCCGTGGGACTTTTATATACATCAAAACGTAATTTACCCTAACCTAACCCAACGTAACATCTCGGCGGTAATATTCGGCAACATTCCTGGAGTGTTGGTCCCTACGTCCCCGTGGGATCTTCATATACATCAATAACGTAATATAACCTAACCTAAACCAACCTATCATCTCGGCGGTAATATTTGACAACATTCCAGGCGAGTTGGCCTCTACGTCTCCGTGGGAATTTTATATACATCAATAACGTAATATAACCTAACCTAACCCAACCTAACATCTCGGCACTAATATTTGACAACATTCCTGGCTTGATGGCCTCTACGTCTCCGTGGGACCTTCATATACATCAATAACATAATATTACCTAACCTAACCCAACCTATCATCTCGGCGGTAATACTTGACAACATTCCTGGCGAGTTGGCCTCTACGTCTCCGTGGGACTTTTATATACATCAATAACGTAATATAACCTAACCTAACCCAACCTATCATCTCGGCGGTAATATTTGACATCATTCCTGGCGAGTGGGCCTCTACGCCTCCGTGGGACTTTTATATACATCAAAACGTAATTTACCCTAACCTAACCCAACGTAACATCTCGGCGGTAATATTCGGCAACATTCCTGGAGTGTTGGTCCCTACGTCTCCGTGGGATCTTCATATACATCAATAACGTAATATAACCTAACCTAAACCAACCTATCATCTCGGCGGTAATATTTGACAACATTCCAGGCGAGTTGGCCTCTACGTCTCCGCGGGAATTTTATATACATCAATAACGTAACATAACCTAACCTAACCCAACCTAACATCTCGGCACTAATATCTGACAACATTCCTGGCGAGTTGGTCTCTACCTCTCCGTGAGACCTTCATATACATCAAAACGTAATTTACCCTAACCTAACCCAACGTAACATCTCGGCGGTAATATTCGGCAACATTCCTGGAGTGTTTGTCCCTACGTCTCCGTGGGATCTTCATATACATCAATAACGTAATATAACCTAACCTAACCCAACCTATCACCTCGGCAGTAATATTTGACAACATTCCTGGCGAGTTGGCCTCTACGTCTCCGTGGGACTTTTATATACATCAATAACGTAATTTAACCTAACCTAAACCTACGTAACATCTCGGCGGTAATATTTGACAACATTCCTGGCTTGATGGCCTCTACGTCTCCGTGCGACCTTCATATACATCAATAACGTAATATAACGTAACCTAAACCAACCTATCATCTCGGCACTAATATTTGACAACATTCCAGGCGAGTTGGCCTCTACGTCTCCGTGGGAATTTTATATGCATCAATAACGTAATATAACCTAACCTAACCCAACCTAACATCTCGGCACTAATATTTGACAACATTCCTGGCGAGTTGGCCTCTACCTCTCCGTCAGACCTTCATATACATCAATAACGTAATATAATCTAACCTAACCCAACCTATCATTTCGGCGGTAATATTTGACAACATTCCTGGTCAGTTGGCCTCTGCGTCTCCGTGGAACCTTCATATACATCAATAACGTAATATAACCTAACCTAACACAACCTATCATCTCGGCGGTAATATTTGACAACATTCCTGGCGAGTTGGCCTCTACGTCTCCGCGGGAATTTTATATACATCAATAACGTAACATAACCTAACCTAACCCAACCTAACATCTCGGCACTAATATCTGACAACATTCCTGGCGAGTTGGTCTCTACCTCTCCGTGAGACCTTCATATACATCAAAACGTAATTTACCCTAACCTAACCCAACGTAACATCTCGGCGGTAATATTCGGCAACATTCCTGGAGTGTTTGTCCCTACGTCTCCGTGGGATCTTCATATACATCAATAACGTAATATAACCTAACCTAACCCAACCTATCACCTCGGCAGTAATATTTGACAACATTCCTGGCGAGTTGGCCTCTACGTCTCCGTGGGACTTTTATATACATCAATAACGTAATTTAACCTAACCTAAACCTACGTAACATCTCGGCGGTAATATTTGACAACATTCCTGGCTTGATGGCCTCTACGTCTCCGTGCGACCTTCATATACATCAATAACGTAATATAACGTAACCTAACCCAACCTATCATCTCGGCACTAATATTTGACAACATTCCAGGCGAGTTGGCCTCTACGTCTCCGTGGGAATTTTATATACATCAATAACGTAATATAACCTAACCTAACCCAACCTAACATCTCGGCACTAATATTTGACAACATTCCTGGCGAGTTGGCCTCTACCTCTCCGTCAGACCTTCATATACATCAATAACGTAATATAATCTAACCTAACCCAACCTATCATTTCGGCGGGAATATTTTACAACATTCCTGGTCAGTTGGCCTCTGCGTCTCCGTGGAACCTTCATATACATCAATAACGTAATATAACCTAACCTAACACAACCTATCATCTCGGCGGTAATATTTGACAACATTCCTGGCGAGTTGGCCTCTACGTCGCCGTGGGACTTTTATATACATCAATAACGTAATTTAACCTAACCTAAACCTACGTAACATCTCGGCGGTAATATTTGACAACATTCCTGGCTTGATGGCCTCTACGTCTCCGTGGGACCTTCATATACATCAATAACGTAATATAAGCTAACCTAACCCAACCTATCATCTCGGCGGTAATATTTGACATCATTCCTGGCGAGTTGGCCTCTACGCCTCCGTGGGACTTTTATATACATCAAAACGTAATTTACCCTAACCTAACCCAACGTAACATCTCGGCGGTAATATTCGGCAACATTCCTGGAGTGTTGGTCCCTACGTCTCCGTGGGATCTTCATATACATCAATAACGTAATATAACCTAACCTAAACCAACCTATCATCTCGGCGGTAATATTTGACAACATTCCAGGCGAGTTGGCCTCTACGTCTCCTTGCGAATTTTATGTACATCAATAACGTAATATAACCTAACCTAACCCAACCTAACATCTCGGCACTAATATTTGACAACATTCCTGGCTTGATGGCCTCTACGTCTCCGTGGGACCTTCATATACATCAATAACATAATATTACCTAACCTAACCCAACCTATCATCTCGGCGGTAATACTTGACAACATTCCTGGCGAGTTGGCCTCTACGTCTCCGTGGGACTTTTATATACATCAATAACGTAATATAACCTAACCTAACCCAACCTATCATCTCGGCGGTAATATTTGACATCATTCCTGGCGAGTGGGCCTCTACGCCTCCGTGGGACTTTTATATACATCAAAACGTAATTTACCCTGACCTAACCCAACGTAACATCTCGGCGGTAATATTCGGCAACATTCCTGGAGTGTTGGTCCCTACGTCTCCGTGGGATCTTCATATACATTAATAACGTAATATAACCTAACCTAAACCAACCTATCATCTCGGCGGTAATATTTGACAACATTCCTGGCTTGATGGCCTCTACGTCTCCGTGGGACCTTCATATACATCAATAACATAATATTACCTAACCTAACCCAACCTAACATCTCGGCACTAATATTTGACAACATTCCTGGCGAGTTGGCCTCTACCTCTCCGTGAGACCTTCATATACATCAATAACGTAATATAATCTAACCTAACCCAACGTAACATCTCGGCGGTAATATTTGACAACATTCCTGGTCAGTTGGCCTCTGCGTCTCCGGGGAACCTTCATATACATCAATAACGTAATATAACCTAACCTAACCCAACATATCATCTCGGCGGTAATATTTGACATCATTCCTGGCGAGTGGGCCTCTACGCCTCCTTGGGACTTTTATATACATCAAAACGTAATTTACCCTGACCTAACCCAACGTAACATCTCGGCGGTAATATTCGGCAACATTCCTGGAGTGTTGGTCCCTACGTCTCCGTGGTATCTTCATATACATCAATAACGTAATATAACCTAACCTAAACCAACCTATCATCTCGGCGGTAATATTTGACAACATTCCTGGCTTGATGGCCTCTACGTCTCCGTGGGACCTTCATATACATCAATAACATAATATTACCTAACCTAACCCAACCTAACATCTCGGCACTAATACTTGACAACATTCCTGGCGAGTTGGCCTCTACCTCTCCGTGAGACCTTCATATACATCAATAACGTAATATAATCTAACCTAACCCAACCTATCATCTCGGCGGTAATATTTGACAACATTCCTGGCGAGTTGGCCTCTACGTCTCCGTGAGACTCTTATATACATCAATAACGTAATTTAGCCTAACCTAAACCTACGTAACATCTCGGCGGTAATATTTGACAACATTCCTGGCGAGTTGGCCTCTACGTCTCCGTGGGACTTTTATATACATCAATAACGTAATTTAACCTAACCTAAACCTACGTAACATCTCGGCGGTAATATTTGACAACATTCCTGGCTTGATGGCCTCTACGTCTCCGTGCGACCTTCATATACATCAATAACGTAATATAACGTAACCTAAACCAACCTATCATCTCGGCACTAATATTTGACAACATTCCAGGCGAGTTGGCCTCTACGTCTCCGTGGGAATTTTATATACATCAATAACGTAATATAACCTAACCTAACCCAACCTAACATCTCGGCACTAATATTTGACAACATTCCTGGCGAGTTGGCCTCTACCTCTCCGTCAGACCTTCATATACATCAATAACGTAATATAATCTAACCTAACCCAACCTATCATTTCGGCGGTAATATTTGACAACATTCCTGGTCAGTTGGCCTCTGCGTCTCCGTGGAACCTTCATATACATCAATAACGTAATATAACCTAACCTAACACAACCTATCATCTCGGCGGTAATATTTGACAACATTCCTGGCGAGTTGGCCTCTACGTCGCCGTGGGACTTTTATATACATCAATAACGTAATTTAACCTAACCTAAACCTACGTAACATCTCGGCGGTAATATTTGACAACATTCCTGGCTTGATGGCCTCTACGTCTCCGTGGGACCTTCATATACATCAATAACGTAATATAAGCTAACCTAACCCAACCTATCATCTCGGCGGTAATATTTGACATCATTCCTGGCGAGTTGGCCTCTACGCCTCCGTGGGACTTTTATATACATCAAAACGTAATTTACCCTAACCTAACCCAACGTAACATCTCGGCGGTAATATTCGGCAACATTCCTGGAGTGTTGGTCCCTACGTCTCCGTGGGATCTTCATATACATCAATAACGTAATATAACCTAACCTAAACCAACCTATCATCTCGGCGGTAATATTTGACAACATTCCAGGCGAGTTGGCCTCTACGTCTCCTTGCGAATTTTATGTACATCAATAACGTAATATAACCTAACCTAACCCAACCTAACATCTCGGCACTAATATTTGACAACATTCCTGGCTTGATGGCCTCTACGTCTCCGTGGGACCTTCATATACATCAATAACATAATATTACCTAACCTAACCCAACCTATCATCTCGGCGGTAATACTTGACAACATTCCTGGCGAGTTGGCCTCTACGTCTCCGTGGGACTTTTATATACATCAATAACGTAATATAACCTAACCTAACCCAACCTATCATCTCGGCGGTAATATTTGACATCATTCCTGGCGAGTGGGCCTCTACGCCTCCGTGGGACTTTTATATACATCAAAACGTAATTTACCCTGACCTAACCCAACGTAACATCTCGGCGGTAATATTCGGCAACATTCCTGGAGTGTTGGTCCCTACGTCTCCGTGGGATCTTCATATACATTAATAACGTAATATAACCTAACCTAAACCAACCTATCATCTCGGCGGTAATATTTGACAACATTCCTGGCTTGATGGCCTCTACGTCTCCGTGGGACCTTCATATACATCAATAACATAATATTACCTAACCTAACCCAACCTAACATCTCGGCACTAATATTTGACAACATTCCTGGCGAGTTGGCCTCTACCTCTCCGTGAGACCTTCATATACATCAATAACGTAATATAATCTAACCTAACCCAACGTAACATCTCGGCGGTAATATTTGACAACATTCCTGGTCAGTTGGCCTCTGCGTCTCCGGGGAACCTTCATATACATCAATAACGTAATATAACCTAACCTAACCCAACATATCATCTCGGCGGTAATATTTGACATCATTCCTGGCGAGTGGGCCTCTACGCCTCCTTGGGACTTTTATATACATCAAAACGTAATTTACCCTGACCTAACCCAACGTAACATCTCGGCGGTAATATTCGGCAACATTCCTGGAGTGTTGGTCCCTACGTCTCCGTGGTATCTTCATATACATCAATAACGTAATATAACCTAACCAAAACCAACCTATCATCTCGGCGGTAATATTTGACAACATTCCTGGCTTGATGGCCTCTACGTCTCCGTGGGACCTTCATATACATCAATAACATAATATTACCTAACCTAACCCAACCTAACATCTCGGCACTAATACTTGACAACATTCCTGGCGAGTTGGCCTCTACCTCTCCGTGAGACCTTCATATACATCAATAACGTAATATAATCTAACCTAACCCAACCTATCATCTCGGCGGTAATATTTGACAACATTCCTGGCGAGTTGGCCTCTACGTCTCCGTGAGACTCTTATATACATCAATAACGTAATTTAGCCTAACCTAAACCTACGTAACATTTCGGCGGTAATATTTGACAACATTCCTGGCGAGTTGGCCTCTACGTCTCCGTGGGACTTTTATATACATCAATAACGTAATTTAACCTAACCTAAACCTACGTAACATCTCGGCGGTAATATTTGACAACATTCCTGGCTTGATGGCCTCTACGTCTCCGTGCGACCTTCATATACATCAATAACGTAATATAACGTAACCTAAACCAACCTATCATCTCGGCACTAATATTTGACAACATTCCAGGCGAGTTGGCCTCTACGTCTCCGTGGGAATTTTATATACATCAATAACGTAATATAACCTAACCTAACCCAACCTAACATCTCGGCACTAATATTTGACAACATTCCTGGCGAGTTGGCCTCTACCTCTCCGTCAGACCTTCATATACATCAATAACGTAATATAATCTAACCTAACCCAACCTATCATTTCGGCGGTAATATTTGACAACATTCCTGGTCAGTTGGCCTCTGCGTCTCCGTGGAACCTTCATATACATCAATAACGTAATATAACCTAACCTAACACAACCTATCATCTCGGCGGTAATATTTGACAACATTCCTGGCGAGTTGGCCTCTACGTCTCCGCGGGAATTTTATATACATCAATAACGTAACATAACCTAACCTAACCCAACCTAACATCTCGGCACTAATATCTGACAACATTCCTGGCGAGTTGGTCTCTACCTCTCCGTGAGACCTTCATATACATCAAAACGTAATTTACCCTAACCTAACCCAACGTAACATCTCGGCGGTAATATTCGGCAACATTCCTGGAGTGTTTGTCCCTACGTCTCCGTGGGATCTTCATATACATCAATAACGTAATATAACCTAACCTAACCCAACCTATCACCTCGGCAGTAATATTTGACAACATTCCTGGCGAGTTGGCCTCTACGTCTCCGTGGGACTTTTATATACATCAATAACGTAATTTAACCTAACCTAAACCTACGTAACATCTCGGCGGTAATATTTGACAACATTCCTGGCTTGATGGCCTCTACGTCTCCGTGCGACCTTCATATACATCAATAACGTAATATAACGTAACCTAACCCAACCTATCATCTCGGCACTAATATTTGACAACATTCCAGGCGAGTTGGCCTCTACGTCTCCGTGGGAATTTTATATACATCAATAACGTAATATAACCTAACCTAACCCAACCTAACATCTCGGCACTAATATTTGACAACATTCCTGGCGAGTTGGCCTCTACCTCTCCGTCAGACCTTCATATACATCAATAACGTAATATAATCTAACCTAACCCAACCTATCATTTCGGCGGGAATATTTTACAACATTCCTGGTCAGTTGGCCTCTGCGTCTCCGTGGAACCTTCATATACATCAATAACGTAATATAACCTAACCTAACACAACCTATCATCTCGGCGGTAATATTTGACAACATTCCTGGCGAGTTGGCCTCTACGTCGCCGTGGGACTTTTATATACATCAATAACGTAATTTAACCTAACCTAAACCTACGTAACATCTCGGCGGTAATATTTGACAACATTCCTGGCTTGATGGCCTCTACGTCTCCGTGGGACCTTCATATACATCAATAACGTAATATAAGCTAACCTAACCCAACCTATCATCTCGGCGGTAATATTTGACATCATTCCTGGCGAGTTGGCCTCTACGCCTCCGTGGGACTTTTATATACATCAAAACGTAATTTACCCTAACCTAACCCAACGTAACATCTCGGCGGTAATATTCGGCAACATTCCTGGAGTGTTGGTCCCTACGTCTCCGTGGGATCTTCATATACATCAATAACGTAATATAACCTAACCTAAACCAACCTATCATCTCGGCGGTAATATTTGACAACATTCCAGGCGAGTTGGCCTCTACGTCTCCTTGCGAATTTTATGTACATCAATAACGTAATATAACCTAACCTAACCCAACCTAACATCTCGGCACTAATATTTGACAACATTCCTGGCTTGATGGCCTCTACGTCTCCGTGGGACCTTCATATACATCAATAACATAATATTACCTAACCTAACCCAACCTATCATCTCGGCGGTAATACTTGACAACATTCCTGGCGAGTTGGCCTCTACGTCTCCGTGGGACTTTTATATACATCAATAACGTAATATAACCTAACCTAACCCAACCTATCATCTCGGCGGTAATATTTGACAACATTCCTGGCTTGATGGCCTCTACGTCTCCGTGGGACCTTCATATACATCAATAACATAATATTACCTAACCTAACCCAACCTAACATCTCGGCACTAATACTTGACAACATTCCTGGCGAGTTGGCCTCTACCTCTCCGTGAGACCTTCATATACATCAATAACGTAATATAATCTAACCTAACCCAACCTATCATCTCGGCGGTAATATTTGACAACATTCCTGGCGAGTTGGCCTCTACGTCTCCGTGAGACTCTTATATACATCAATAACGTAATTTAGCCTAACCTAAACCTACGTAACATCTCGGCGGTAATATTTGACAACATTCCTGGCTTGATGGCCTCTACGTCTCCGTGGGACCTTCATATACATCAATAACATAATATTACCTAACCTAACCCAACCTATCATCTCGGCGGTAATACTTGACAACATTCCTGGCGTGTTGGCCTCTACGTCTCCGTGGGACTTTTATATACATCAATAACGTAATATAACCTAACCTAACCCAACCTATCATCTCGGCGGTAATATTTGACATCATTCCTGGCGAGTGGGCCTCTACGCCTCCGTGGGACTTTTATATACATCAAAACGTAATTTACCCTAACCTAACCCAACGTAACATCTCGGCGGTAATATTCGGCAACATTCCTGGAGTGTTGGTCCCTACGTCCCCGTGGGATCTTCATATACATCAATAACGTAATATAACCTAACCTAAACCAACCTATCATCTCGGCGGTAATATTTGACAACATTCCAGGCGAGTTGGCCTCTACGTCTCCGCGGGAATTTTATATACATCAATAACGTAACATAACCTAACCTAACCCAACCTAACATCTCGGCACTAATATCTGACAACATTCCTGGCGAGTTGGTCTCTACCTCTCCGTGAGACCTTCATATACATCAAAACGTAATTTACCCTAACCTAACCCAACGTAACATCTCGGCGGTAATATTCGGCAACATTCCTGGAGTGTTTGTCCCTACGTCTCCGTGGGATCTTCATATACATCAATAACGTAATATAACCTAACCTAACCCAACCTATCACCTCGGCAGTAATATTTGACAACATTCCTGGCGAGTTGGCCTCTACGTCTCCGTGGGACTTTTATATACATCAATAACGTAATTTAACCTAACCTAAACCTACGTAACATCTCGGCGGTAATATTTGACAACATTCCTGGCTTGATGGCCTCTACGTCTCCGTGCGACCTTCATATACATCAATAACGTAATATAACGTAACCTAACCCAACCTATCATCTCGGCACTAATATTTGACAACATTCCAGGCGAGTTGGCCTCTACGTCTCCGTGGGAATTTTATATACATCAATAACGTAATATAACCTAACCTAACCCAACCTAACATCTCGGCACTAATATTTGACAACATTCCTGGCGAGTTGGCCTCTACCTCTCCGTCAGACCTTCATATACATCAATAACGTAATATAATCTAACCTAACCCAACCTATCATTTCGGCGGGAATATTTTACAACATTCCTGGTCAGTTGGCCTCTGCGTCTCCGTGGAACCTTCATATACATCAATAACGTAATATAACCTAACCTAACACAACCTATCATCTCGGCGGTAATATTTGACAACATTCCTGGCGAGTTGGCCTCTACGTCGCCGTGGGACTTTTATATACATCAATAACGTAATTTAACCTAACCTAAACCTACGTAACATCTCGGCGGTAATATTTGACAACATTCCTGGCTTGATGGCCTCTACGTCTCCGTGGGACCTTCATATACATCAATAACGTAATATAAGCTAACCTAACCCAACCTATCATCTCGGCGGTAATATTTGACATCATTCCTGGCGAGTTGGCCTCTACGCCTCCGTGGGACTTTTATATACATCAAAACGTAATTTACCCTAACCTAACCCAACGTAACATCTCGGCGGTAATATTCGGCAACATTCCTGGAGTGTTGGTCCCTACGTCTCCGTGGGATCTTCATATACATCAATAACGTAATATAACCTAACCTAAACCAACCTATCATCTCGGCGGTAATATTTGACAACATTCCAGGCGAGTTGGCCTCTACGTCTCCTTGCGAATTTTATGTACATCAATAACGTAATATAACCTAACCTAACCCAACCTAACATCTCGGCACTAATATTTGACAACATTCCTGGCTTGATGGCCTCTACGTCTCCGTGGGACCTTCATATACATCAATAACATAATATTACCTAACCTAACCCAACCTATCATCTCGGCGGTAATACTTGACAACATTCCTGGCGAGTTGGCTTCTACGTCTCCGTGGGACTTTTATATACATCAATAACGTAATATAACCTAACCTAACCCAACCTATCATCTCGGCGGTAATATTTGACATCATTCCTGGCGAGTGGGCCTCTACGCCTCCGTGGGACTTTTATATACATCAAAACGTAATTTACCCTGACCTAACCCAACGTAACATCTCGGCGGTAATATTCGGCAACATTCCTGGAGTGTTGGTCCCTACGTCTCCGTGGGATCTTCATATACATTAATAACGTAATATAACCTAACCTAAACCAACCTATCATCTCGGCGGTAATATTTGACAACATTCCTGGCTTGATGGCCTCTACGTCTCCGTGGGACCTTCATATACATCAATAACATAATATTACCTAACCTAACCCAACCTAACATCTCGGCACTAATATTTGACAACATTCCTGGCGAGTTGGCCTCTACCTCTCCGTGAGACCTTCATATACATCAATAACGTAATATAATCTAACCTAACCCAACGTAACATCTCGGCGGTAATATTTGACAACATTCCTGGTCAGTTGGCCTCTGCGTCTCCGGGGAACCTTCATATACATCAATAACGTAATATAACCTAACCTAACCCAACATATCATCTCGGCGGTAATATTTGACATCATTCCTGGCGAGTGGGCCTCTACGCCTCCTTGGGACTTTTATATACATCAAAACGTAATTTACCCTGACCTAACCCAACGTAACATCTCGGCGGTAATATTCGGCAACATTCCTGGAGTGTTGGTCCCTACGTCTCCGTGGTATCTTCATATACATCAATAACGTAATATAACCTAACCTAAACCAACCTATCATCTCGGCGGTAATATTTGACAACATTCCTGGCTTGATGGCCTCTACGTCTCCGTGGGACCTTCATATACATCAATAACATAATATTACCTAACCTAACCCAACCTAACATCTCGGCACTAATACTTGACAACATTCCTGGCGAGTTGGCCTCTACCTCTCCGTGAGACATTCATATACATCAATAACGTAATATAATCTAACCTAACCCAACCTATCATCTCGGCGGTAATATTTGACAACATTCCTGGCGAGTTGGCCTCTACGTCTCCGTGGGACTTTTATATACATCAATAACGTAATTTAACCTAACCTAAACCTACGTAACATCTCGGCGGTAATATTTGACAACATTCCTGGCTTGATGGCCTCTACGTCTCCGTGCGACCTTCATATACATCAATAACGTAATATAACGTAACCTAAACCAACCTATCATCTCGGCACTAATATTTGACAACATTCCAGGCGAGTTGGCCTCTACGTCTCCGTGGGAATTTTATATACATCAATAACGTAATATAACCTAACCTAACCCAACCTAACATGTCGGCACTAATATTTGACAACATTCCTGGCGAGTTGGCCTCTACCTCTCCGTCAGACCTTCATATACATCAATAACGTAATATAATCTAACCTAACCCAACCTATCA
This sequence comes from Xylocopa violacea, assembly GCA_963969225.1. Taxonomy (NCBI): domain Eukaryota; kingdom Metazoa; phylum Arthropoda; class Insecta; order Hymenoptera; family Apidae; genus Xylocopa; species Xylocopa violacea. The sequence goes on along the minus strand of CAXAJV010000755.1, from coordinate 350,241 downwards.
TTTCGGCGGTAATATTTGACAACATTCCTGGTCAGTTGGCCTCTGCGTCTCCGTGGAACCTTCATATACATCAATAACGTAATATAACCTAACCTAACACAACCTATCATCTCGGCGGTAATATTTGACAACATTCCTGGCGAGTTGGCCTCTACGTCTCCGCGGGAATTTTATATACATCAATAACGTAACATAACCTAACCTAACCCAACCTAACATCTCGGCACTAATATCTGACAACATTCCTGGCGAGTTGGTCTCTACCTCTCCGTGAGACCTTCATATACATCAAAACGTAATTTACCCTAACCTAACCCAACGTAACATCTCGGCGGTAATATTCGGCAACATTCCTGGAGTGTTTGTCCCTACGTCTCCGTGGGATCTTCATATACATCAATAACGTAATATAACCTAACCTAACCCAACCTATCACCTCGGCAGTAATATTTGACAACATTCCTGGCGAGTTGGCCTCTACGTCTCCGTGGGACTTTTATATACATCAATAACGTAATTTAACCTAACCTAAACCTACGTAACATCTCGGCGGTAATATTTGACAACATTCCTGGCTTGATGGCCTCTACGTCTCCGTGCGACCTTCATATACATCAATAACGTAATATAACGTAACCTAACCCAACCTATCATCTCGGCACTAATATTTGACAACATTCCAGGCGAGTTGGCCTCTACGTCTCCGTGGGAATTTTATATACATCAATAACGTAATATAACCTAACCTAACCCAACCTAACATCTCGGCACTAATATTTGACAACATTCCTGGCGAGTTGGCCTCTACCTCTCCGTCAGACCTTCATATACATCAATAACGTAATATAATCTAACCTAACCCAACCTATCATTTCGGCGGGAATATTTTACAACATTCCTGGTCAGTTGGCCTCTGCGTCTCCGTGGAACCTTCATATACATCAATAACGTAATATAACCTAACCTAACACAACCTATCATCTCGGCGGTAATATTTGACAACATTCCTGGCGAGTTGGCCTCTACGTCGCCGTGGGACTTTTATATACATCAATAACGTAATTTAACCTAACCTAAACCTACGTAACATCTCGGCGGTAATATTTGACAACATTCCTGGCTTGATGGCCTCTACGTCTCCGTGGGACCTTCATATACATCAATAACGTAATATAAGCTAACCTAACCCAACCTATCATCTCGGCGGTAATATTTGACATCATTCCTGGCGAGTTGGCCTCTACGCCTCCGTGGGACTTTTATATACATCAAAACGTAATTTACCCTAACCTAACCCAACGTAACATCTCGGCGGTAATATTCGGCAACATTCCTGGAGTGTTGGTCCCTACGTCTCCGTGGGATCTTCATATACATCAATAACGTAATATAACCTAACCTAAACCAACCTATCATCTCGGCGGTAATATTTGACAACATTCCAGGCGAGTTGGCCTCTACGTCTCCTTGCGAATTTTATGTACATCAATAACGTAATATAACCTAACCTAACCCAACCTAACATCTCGGCACTAATATTTGACAACATTCCTGGCTTGATGGCCTCTACGTCTCCGTGGGACCTTCATATACATCAATAACATAATATTACCTAACCTAACCCAACCTATCATCTCGGCGGTAATACTTGACAACATTCCTGGCGAGTTGGCCTCTACGTCTCCGTGGGACTTTTATATACATCAATAACGTAATATAACCTAACCTAACCCAACCTATCATCTCGGCGGTAATATTTGACATCATTCCTGGCGAGTGGGCCTCTACGCCTCCGTGGGACTTTTATATACATCAAAACGTAATTTACCCTGACCTAACCCAACGTAACATCTCGGCGGTAATATTCGGCAACATTCCTGGAGTGTTGGTCCCTACGTCTCCGTGGGATCTTCATATACATTAATAACGTAATATAACCTAACCTAAACCAACCTATCATCTCGGCGGTAATATTTGACAACATTCCTGGCTTGATGGCCTCTACGTCTCCGTGGGACCTTCATATACATCAATAACTTAATATTACCTAACCTAACCCAACCTAACATCTCGGCACTAATATTTGACAACATTCCTGGCGAGTTGGCCTCTACCTCTCCGTGAGACCTTCATATACATCAATAACGTAATATAATCTAACCTAACCCAACGTAACATCTCGGCGGTAATATTTGACAACATTCCTGGTCAGTTGGCCTCTGCGTCTCCGGGGAACCTTCATATACATCAATAACGTAATATAACCTAACCTAACCCAACATATCATCTCGGCGGTAATATTTGACATCATTCCTGGCGAGTGGGCCTCTACGCCTCCTTGGGACTTTTATATACATCAAAACGTAATTTACCCTGACCTAACCCAACGTAACATCTCGGCGGTAATATTCGGCAACATTCCTGGAGTGTTGGTCCCTACGTCTCCGTGGTATCTTCATATACATCAATAACGTAATATAACCTAACCTAAACCAACCTATCATCTCGGCGGTAATATTTGACAACATTCCTGGCTTGATGGCCTCTACGTCTCCGTGGGACCTTCATATACATCAATAACATAATATTACCTAACCTAACCCAACCTAACATCTCGGCACTAATACTTGACAACATTCCTGGCGAGTTGGCCTCTACCTCTCCGTGAGACCTTCATATACATCAATAACGTAATATAATCTAACCTAACACAACCTATCATCTCGGCGGTAATATTTGACAACATTCCTGGCGAGTTGGCCTCTACGTCTCCGTGAGACTCTTATATACATCAATAACGTAATTTAGCCTAACCTAAACCTACGTAACATCTCGGCGGTAATATTTGACAACATTCCTGGCTTGATGGCCTCTACGTCTCCGTGGGACCTTCATATACATCAATAACATAATATTACCTAACCTAACCCAACCTATCATCTCGGCGGTAATACTTGACAACATTCCTGGCGAGTTGGCCTCTACGTCTCCGTGGGACTTTTATATACATCAATAACGTAATATAACCTAACCTAACCCAACCTATCATCTCGGCGGTAATATTTGACATCATTCCTGGCGAGTGGGCCTCTACGCCTCCGTGGGACTTTTATATACATCAAAACGTAATTTACCCTAACCTAACCCAACGTAACATCTCGGCGGTAATATTCGGCAACATTCCTGGAGTGTTGGTCCCTACGTCCCCGTGGGATCTTCATATACATCAATAACGTAATATAACCTAACCTAAACCAACCTATCATCTCGGCGGTAATATTTGACAACATTCCAGGCGAGTTGGCCTCTACGTCTCCGCGGGAATTTTATATACATCAATAACGTAACATAACCTAACCTAACCCAACCTAACATCTCGGCACTAATATCTGACAACATTCCTGGCGAGTTGGCCTCTACGCCTCCGTGGGACTTTTATATACATCAAAACGTAATTTACCCTAACCTAACCCAACGTAACATCTCGGCGGTAATATTCGGCAACATTCCTGGAGTGTTGGTCCCTACGTCTCCGTGGGATCTTCATATACATCAATAACGTAATATAACCTAACCTAAACCAACCTATCATCTCGGCGGTAATATTTGACAACATTCCAGGCGAGTTGGCCTCTACGTCTCCTTGCGAATTTTATGTACATCAATAACGTAATATAACCTAACCTAACCCAACCTAACATCTCGGCACTAATATTTGACAACATTCCTGGCTTGATGGCCTCTACGTCTCCGTGGGACCTTCATATACATCAATAACATAGTATTACCTAACCTAACCCAACCTAACATCTCGGCACTAATATTTGACAACATTCCTGGCGAGTTGGCCTCTACCTCTCCGTGAGACCTTCATATACATCAATAACGTAATATAATCTAACCTAACCCAACGTAACATCTCGGCGGTAATATTTGACAACATTCCTGGTCAGTTGGCCTCTGCGTCTCCGGGGAACCTTCATATACATCAATAACGTAATATAACCTAACCTAACCCAACATATCATCTCGGCGGTAATATTTGACATCATTCCTGGCGAGTGGGCCTCTACGCCTCCTTGGGACTTTTATATACATCAAAACGTAATTTACCCTGACCTAACCCAACGTAACATCTCGGCGGTAATATTCGGCAACATTCCTGGAGTGTTGGTCCCTACGTCTCCGTGGGATCTTCATATACATCAATAACGTAATATAACCTAACCTAAACCAACCTATCATCTCGGCGGTAATATTTGACAACATTCCTGGCTTGATGGCCTCTACGTCTCCGTGGGACCTTCATATACATCAATAACATAATATTACCTAACCTAACCCAACCTAACATCTCGGCACTAATACTTGACAACATTCCTGGCGAGTTGGCCTCTACCTCTCCGTGAGACCTTCATATACATCAATAACGTAATATAATCTAACCTAACCCAACCTATCATCTCGGCGGTAATATTTGACAACATTCCTGGCTTGATGGCCTCTACGTCTCCGTGGGACCTTCATATACATCAATAACTTAATATTACCTAACCTAACCCAACCTAACATCTCGGCACTAATATTTGACAACATTCCTGGCGAGTTGGCCTCTACCTCTCCGTGAGACCTTCATATACATCAATAACGTAATATAATCTAACCTAACCCAACGTAACATCTCGGCGGTAATATTTGACAACATTCCTGGTCAGTTGGCCTCTGCGTCTCCGGGGAACCTTCATATACATCAATAACGTAATATAACCTAACCTAACCCAACATATCATCTCGGCGGTAATATTTGACATCATTCCTGGCGAGTGGGCCTCTACGCCTCCTTGGGACTTTTATATACATCAAAACGTAATTTACCCTGACCTAACCCAACGTAACATCTCGGCGGTAATATTCGGCAACATTCCTGGAGTGTTGGTCCCTACGTCTCCGTGGTATCTTCATATACATCAATAACGTAATATAACCTAACCTAAACCAACCTATCATCTCGGCGGTAATATTTGACAACATTCCTGGCTTGATGGCCTCTACGTCTCCGTGGGACCTTCATATACATCAATAACATAATATTACCTAACCTAACCCAACCTAACATCTCGGCACTAATACTTGACAACATTCCTGGCGAGTTGGCCTCTACCTCTCCGTGAGACCTTCATATACATCAATAACGTAATATAATCTAACCTAACACAACCTATCATCTCGGCGGTAATATTTGACAACATTCCTGGCGAGTTGGCCTCTACGTCTCCGTGAGACTCTTATATACATCAATAACGTAATTTAGCCTAACCTAAACCTACGTAACATCTCGGCGGTAATATTTGACAACATTCCTGGCTTGATGGCCTCTACGTCTCCGTGGGACCTTCATATACATCAATAACATAATATTACCTAACCTAACCCAACCTATCATCTCGGCGGTAATACTTGACAACATTCCTGGCGAGTTGGCCTCTACGTCTCCGTGGGACTTTTATATACATCAATAACGTAATATAACCTAACCTAACCCAACCTATCATCTCGGCGGTAATATTTGACATCATTCCTGGCGAGTGGGCCTCTACGCCTCCGTGGGACTTTTATATACATCAAAACGTAATTTACCCTAACCTAACCCAACGTAACATCTCGGCGGTAATATTCGGCAACATTCCTGGAGTGTTGGTCCCTACGTCCCCGTGGGATCTTCATATACATCAATAACGTAATATAACCTAACCTAAACCAACCTATCATCTCGGCGGTAATATTTGACAACATTCCAGGCGAGTTGGCCTCTACGTCTCCGCGGGAATTTTATATACATCAATAACGTAACATAACCTAACCTAACCCAACCTAACATCTCGGCACTAATATCTGACAACATTCCTGGCGAGTTGGCCTCTACGCCTCCGTGGGACTTTTATATACATCAAAACGTAATTTACCCTAACCTAACCCAACGTAACATCTCGGCGGTAATATTCGGCAACATTCCTGGAGTGTTGGTCCCTACGTCTCCGTGGGATCTTCATATACATCAATAACGTAATATAACCTAACCTAAACCAACCTATCATCTCGGCGGTAATATTTGACAACATTCCAGGCGAGTTGGCCTCTACGTCTCCTTGCGAATTTTATGTACATCAATAACGTAATATAACCTAACCTAACCCAACCTAACATCTCGGCACTAATATTTGACAACATTCCTGGCTTGATGGCCTCTACGTCTCCGTGGGACCTTCATATACATCAATAACATAGTATTACCTAACCTAACCCAACCTAACATCTCGGCACTAATATTTGACAACATTCCTGGCGAGTTGGCCTCTACCTCTCCGTGAGACCTTCATATACATCAATAACGTAATATAATCTAACCTAACCCAACGTAACATCTCGGCGGTAATATTTGACAACATTCCTGGTCAGTTGGCCTCTGCGTCTCCGGGGAACCTTCATATACATCAATAACGTAATATAACCTAACCTAACCCAACATATCATCTCGGCGGTAATATTTGACATCATTCCTGGCGAGTGGGCCTCTACGCCTCCTTGGGACTTTTATATACATCAAAACGTAATTTACCCTGACCTAACCCAACGTAACATCTCGGCGGTAATATTCGGCAACATTCCTGGAGTGTTGGTCCCTACGTCTCCGTGGGATCTTCATATACATCAATAACGTAATATAACCTAACCTAAACCAACCTATCATCTCGGCGGTAATATTTGACAACATTCCTGGCTTGATGGCCTCTACGTCTCCGTGGGACCTTCATATACATCAATAACATAATATTACCTAACCTAACCCAACCTAACATCTCGGCACTAATACTTGACAACATTCCTGGCGAGTTGGCCTCTACCTCTCCGTGAGACCTTCATATACATCAATAACGTAATATAATCTAACCTAACCCAACCTATCATCTCGGCGGTAATATTTGACAACATTCCTGGCGAGTTGGCCTCTACGTCTCCGTGAGACTTTTATATACATCAATAACGTAATTTAGCCTAACCTAAACCTACGTAACATCTCGGCGGTAATATTTGACAACATTCCTGGCTTGATGGCCTCTACGTCTCCGTGGGACCTTCATATACATCAATAACATAATATTACCTAACCTAACCCAACCTATCATCTCGGCGGTAATACTTGACAACATTCCTGGCGAGTTGGCCTCTACGTCTCCGTGGGACTTTTATATACATCAATAACGTAATATAACCTAACCTAACCCAACCTATCATCTCGGCGGTAATATTTGACATCATTCCTGGCGAGTGGGCCTCTACGCCTCCGTGGGACTTTTATATACATCAAAACGTAATTTACCCTAACCTAACCCAACGTAACATCTCGGCGGTAATATTCGGCAACATTCCTGGAGTGTTGGTCCCTACGTCCCCGTGGGATCTTCATATACATCAATAACGTAATATAACCTAACCTAAACCAACCTATCATCTCGGCGGTAATATTTGACAACATTCCAGGCGAGTTGGCCTCTACGTCTCCGCGGGAATTTTATATACATCAATAACGTAACATAACCTAACCTAACCCAACCTAACATCTCGGCACTAATATCTGACAACATTCCTGGCGAGTTGGCCTCTACGCCTCCGTGGGACTTTTATATACATCAAAACGTAATTTACCCTAACCTAACCCAACGTAACATCTCGGCGGTAATATTCGGCAACATTCCTGGAGTGTTGGTCCCTACGTCTCCGTGGGATCTTCATATACATCAATAACGTAATATAACCTAACCTAAACCAACCTATCATCTCGGCGGTAATATTTGACAACATTCCAGGCTTGATGGCCTCTACGTCTCCGTGGGACCTTCATATACATCAATAACATAATATTACCTAACCTAACCCAACCTAACATCTCGGCACTAATATTTGACAACATTCCTGGCGAGTTGGCCTCTACGTCTCCGTGGGACCTTCATATACATCAATAACATAATATTACCTAACCTAACCCAACCAATCATCTCGGCGGTAATACTTGACAACATTCCTGGCGAGTTGGCCTCTACGTCTCCGTGGGACCTTCATATACGTTAATAACGTAATATAACCTAACCTAACCCAACATATCATCTCGGCGGTAATATTTGACAACATTCCTGACGAGTTGGCCTCTACGTCTCCGTGGGACTTTTATATACATCAATAACGTAATATAACCTAACCTAACCCAACCTGTCATCTCGGCGGTAATATTTGACAACATTCCTGGCGAGTTGGCCTCTACGTCTCCGTGGGTCCTTCATATACATCAATAACGTAATATAACCTAACCTAACCCAAGCTATCATCTCGGCGGTAATATTGGACATCATTCCTGGCGAGTTGGCCTCTACGCTTCCGTGGGACTTTTATATACATCAAAATGTAATTTACCCTAACCTAACCCAACGTAACATCTCGGCGGTAATATTCGGCAACATTCCTGGAGTATTGGTCCCTACGTCTCCGTGGGATCTTCATATACATCAATAACGTAATATAACCTAACCTAAACCAACCTATCATCTCGGCGGTAATATTTGACAACATTCCAGGCGAGTTGGCCTCTACGTCTCCGTGGGAATTTTATATACATCAATAACGTAACATAACCTAACCTAACCCAACCTAACATCTCGGCACTAATATTTGACAACATTCCTGGCGAGTTGGCCTCTACGTCTCCGTGGGACCTTCATATACATCAATAACATAATATTACCTAACCTAACCCAACCAATCATCTCGGCGGTAATACTTGACAACATTCCTGGCGAGTTGGCCTCTACGTCTCCGTGGGACCTTCATATACGTTAATAACGTAATATAACCTAACCTAACCCAACATATCATCTCGGCGGTAATATTTGACAACATTCCTGACGAGTTGGCCTCTACGTCTCCGTGGGACTTTTATATACATCAATAACGTAATATAACCTAACCTAACCCAACCTGTCATCTCGGCGGTAATATTTGACAACATTCCTGGCGAGTTGGCCTCTACGTCTCCGTGGGTCCTTCATATACATCAATAACGTAATATAACCTAACCTAACCCAAGCTATCATCTCGGCGGTAATATTGGACATCATTCCTGGCGAGTTGGCCTCTACGCTTCCGTGGGACTTTTATATACATCAAAATGTAATTTACCCTAACCTAACCCAACGTAACATCTCGGCGGTAATATTCGGCAACATTCCTGGAGTGTTGGTCCCTACGTCTCCGTGGGATCTTCATATACATCAATAACGTAATATAACCTAACCTAAACCAACCTATCATCTCGGCGGTAATATTTGACAACATTCCAGGCGAGTTGGCCTCTACGTCTCCGTGGGAATTTTATATACATCAATAACGTAACATAACCTAACCTAACCCAACCTAACATCTCGGCACTAATATTTGACAACATTCCTGGCTTGATGGCCTCTACGTCTCCGTGGGACCTTCATATACATCAATAACATAATATTACCTAACCTAACCCAACCTATCATCTCGGCGGTAATACTTGACAACATTCCTGGCGAGTTGGCCTCTACGTCTCCGTGGGACCTTCATATACATCAATAACGTAATATAACCTAACCTAACCCAACATATCATCTCGGCGGTAATATTTGACAACATTCCTGACGAGTTGGCCTCTACGTCTCCGTGGGACTTTTACATACATCAATAACGTAATATAACCTAACCTAACCCAACCTATCATCTCGGCGGTAATATTTGACATCATTCCTGGCGAGTTGGCCTCTACGCCTCCGTGGGACTTTTATATACATCAAAACGTAATTTACCCTAATCTAACCCAACGTAACATCTCGGCGGTAATATTCGGCAACATTCCTGGAGTGTTGGTCCCTACGTCTCCGTGGGATCTTCATATACATCAATAACGTAATATAACCTAACCTAACCCAACCTAACATCTCGGCACTAATACTTGACAACATTCCTGGCGAGTTGGCCTCTACCTCTCCGTGAGACCTTCATATACATCAATAACGTAATATAATCTAACCTAACACAACCTATCATCTCGGCGGTAATATTTGACAACATTCCTGGCGAGTTGGCCTCTACGTCTCCGTGAGACTCTTATATACATCAATAACGTAATTTAGCCTAACCTAAACCTACGTAACATCTCGGCGGTAATATTTGACAACATTCCTGGCTTGATGGCCTCTACGTCTCCGTGGGACCTTCATATACATCAATAACATAATATTACCTAACCTAACCCAACCTATCATCTCGGCGGTAATACTTGACAACATTCCTGGCGAGTTGGCCTCTACGTCTCCGTGGGACTTTTATATACATCAATAACGTAATATAACCTAACCTAACCCAACCTATCATCTCGGCGGTAATATTTGACATCATTCCTGGCGAGTGGGCCTCTACGCCTCCGTGGGACTTTTATATACATCAAAACGTAATTTACCCTAACCTAACCCAACGTAACATCTCGGCGGTAATATTCGGCAACATTCCTGGAGTGTTGGTCCCTACGTCCCCGTGGGATCTTCATATACATCAATAACGTAATATAACCTAACCTAAACCAACCTATCATCTCGGCGGTAATATTTGACAACATTCCAGGCGAGTTGGCCTCTACGTCTCCGCGGGAATTTTATATACATCAATAACGTAACATAACCTAACCTAACCCAACCTAACATCTCGGCACTAATATCTGACAACATTCCTGGCGAGTTGGCCTCTACGCCTCCGTGGGACTTTTATATACATCAAAACGTAATTTACCCTAACCTAACCCAACGTAACATCTCGGCGGTAATATTCGGCAACATTCCTGGAGTGTTGGTCCCTACGTCTCCGTGGGATCTTCATATACATCAATAACGTAATATAACCTAACCTAAACCAACCTATCATCTCGGCGGTAATATTTGACAACATTCCAGGCGAGTTGGCCTCTACGTCTCCTTGCGAATTTTATGTACATCAATAACGTAATATAACCTAACCTAACCCAACCTAACATCTCGGCACTAATATTTGACAACATTCCTGGCTTGATGGCCTCTACGTCTCCGTGGGACCTTCATATACATCAATAACATAGTATTACCTAACCTAACCCAACCTAACATCTCGGCACTAATATTTGACAACATTCCTGGCGAGTTGGCCTCTACCTCTCCGTGAGACCTTCATATACATCAATAACGTAATATAATCTAACCTAACCCAACGTAACATCTCGGCGGTAATATTTGACAACATTCCTGGTCAGTTGGCCTCTGCGTCTCCGGGGAACCTTCATATACATCAATAACGTAATATAACCTAACCTAACCCAACATATCATCTCGGCGGTAATATTTGACATCATTCCTGGCGAGTGGGCCTCTACGCCTCCTTGGGACTTTTATATACATCAAAACGTAATTTACCCTGACCTAACCCAACGTAACATCTCGGCGGTAATATTCGGCAACATTCCTGGAGTGTTGGTCCCTACGTCTCCGTGGGATCTTCATATACATCAATAACGTAATATAACCTAACCTAAACCAACCTATCATCTCGGCGGTAATATTTGACAACATTCCTGGCTTGATGGCCTCTACGTCTCCGTGGGACCTTCATATACATCAATAACATAATATTACCTAACCTAACCCAACCTAACATCTCGGCACTAATACTTGACAACATTCCTGGCGAGTTGGCCTCTACCTCTCCGTGAGACCTTCATATACATCAATAACGTAATATAATCTAACCTAACCCAACCTATCATCTCGGCGGTAATATTTGACAACATTCCTGGCGAGTTGGCCTCTACGTCTCCGTGAGACTTTTATATACATCAATAACGTAATTTAGCCTAACCTAAACCTACGTAACATCTCGGCGGTAATATTTGACAACATTCCTGGCTTGATGGCCTCTACGTCTCCGTGGGACCTTCATATACATCAATAACATAATATTACCTAACCTAACCCAACCTATCATCTCGGCGGTAATACTTGACAACATTCCTGGCGAGTTGGCCTCTACGTCTCCGTGGGACTTTTATATACATCAATAACGTAATATAACCTAACCTAACCCAACCTATCATCTCGGCGGTAATATTTGACATCATTCCTGGCGAGTGGGCCTCTACGCCTCCGTGGGACTTTTATATACATCAAAACGTAATTTACCCTAACCTAACCCAACGTAACATCTCGGCGGTAATATTCGGCAACATTCCTGGAGTGTTGGTCCCTACGTCCCCGTGGGATCTTCATATACATCAATAACGTAATATAACCTAACCTAAACCAACCTATCATCTCGGCGGTAATATTTGACAACATTCCAGGCGAGTTGGCCTCTACGTCTCCGCGGGAATTTTATATACATCAATAACGTAACATAACCTAACCTAACCCAACCTAACATCTCGGCACTAATATCTGACAACATTCCTGGCGAGTTGGCCTCTACGCCTCCGTGGGACTTTTATATACATCAAAACGTAATTTACCCTAACCTAACCCAACGTAACATCTCGGCGGTAATATTCGGCAACATTCCTGGAGTGTTGGTCCCTACGTCTCCGTGGGATCTTCATATACATCAATAACGTAATATAACCTAACCTAAACCAACCTATCATCTCGGCGGTAATATTTGACAACATTCCAGGCTTGATGGCCTCTACGTCTCCGTGGGACCTTCATATACATCAATAACATAATATTACCTAACCTAACCCAACCTAACATCTCGGCACTAATATTTGACAACATTCCTGGCGAGTTGGCCTCTACGTCTCCGTGGGACCTTCATATACATCAATAACATAATATTACCTAACCTAACCCAACCAATCATCTCGGCGGTAATACTTGACAACATTCCTGGCGAGTTGGCCTCTACGTCTCCGTGGGACCTTCATATACGTTAATAACGTAATATAACCTAACCTAACCCAACATATCATCTCGGCGGTAATATTTGACAACATTCCTGACGAGTTGGCCTCTACGTCTCCGTGGGACTTTTATATACATCAATAACGTAATATAACCTAACCTAACCCAACCTGTCATCTCGGCGGTAATATTTGACAACATTCCTGGCGAGTTGGCCTCTACGTCTCCGTGGGTCCTTCATATACATCAATAACGTAATATAACCTAACCTAACCCAAGCTATCATCTCGGCGGTAATATTGGACATCATTCCTGGCGAGTTGGCCTCTACGCTTCCGTGGGACTTTTATATACATCAAAATGTAATTTACCCTAACCTAACCCAACGTAACATCTCGGCGGTAATATTCGGCAACATTCCTGGAGTGTTGGTCCCTACGTCTCCGTGGGATCTTCATATACATCAATAACGTAATATAACCTAACCTAAACCAACCTATCATCTCGGCGGTAATATTTGACAACATTCCAGGCGAGTTGGCCTCTACGTCTCCGTGGGAATTTTATATACATCAATAACGTAACATAACCTAACCTAACCCAACCTAACATCTCGGCACTAATATTTGACAACATTCCTGGCGAGTTGGCCTCTACGTCTCCGTGGGACCTTCATATACATCAATAACATAATATTACCTAACCTAACCCAACCAATCATCTCGGCGGTAATACTTGACAACATTCCTGGCGAGTTGGCCTCTACGTCTCCGTGGGACCTTCATATACGTTAATAACGTAATATAACCTAACCTAACCCAACATATCATCTCGGCGGTAATATTTGACAACATTCCTGACGAGTTGGCCTCTACGTCTCCGTGGGACTTTTATATACATCAATAACGTAATATAACCTAACCTAACCCAACCTGTCATCTCGGCGGTAATATTTGACAACATTCCTGGCGAGTTGGCCTCTACGTCTCCGTGGGTCCTTCATATACATCAATAACGTAATATAACCTAACCTAACCCAAGCTATCATCTCGGCGGTAATATTTGACAACATTCCTGGCGAGTTGGCCTCTACGTCTCCGTGAGACTTTTATATACATCAATAACGTAATTTAGCCTAACCTAAACCTACGTAACATCTCGGCGGTAATATTTGACAACATTCCTGGCTTGATGGCCTCTACGTCTCCGTGGGACCTTCATATACATCAATAACATAATATTACCTAACCTAACCCAACCTATCATCTCGGCGGTAATACTTGACAACATTCCTGGCGAGTTGGCCTCTACGTCTCCGTGGGACTTTTATATACATCAATAACGTAATATAACCTAACCTAACCCAACCTATCATCTCGGCGGTAATATTTGACATCATTCCTGGCGAGTGGGCCTCTACGCCTCCGTGGGACTTTTATATACATCAAAACGTAATTTACCCTAACCTAACCCAACGTAACATCTCGGCGGTAATATTCGGCAACATTCCTGGAGTGTTGGTCCCTACGTCCCCGTGGGATCTTCATATACATCAATAACGTAATATAACCTAACCTAAACCAACCTATCATCTCGGCGGTAATATTTGACAACATTCCAGGCGAGTTGGCCTCTACGTCTCCGCGGGAATTTTATATACATCAATAACGTAACATAACCTAACCTAACCCAACCTAACATCTCGGCACTAATATCTGACAACATTCCTGGCGAGTTGGCCTCTACGCCTCCGTGGGACTTTTATATACATCAAAACGTAATTTACCCTAACCTAACCCAACGTAACATCTCGGCGGTAATATTCGGCAACATTCCTGGAGTGTTGGTCCCTACGTCTCCGTGGGATCTTCATATACATCAATAACGTAATATAACCTAACCTAAACCAACCTATCATCTCGGCGGTAATATTTGACAACATTCCAGGCTTGATGGCCTCTACGTCTCCGTGGGACCTTCATATACATCAATAACATAATATTACCTAACCTAACCCAACCTAACATCTCGGCACTAATATTTGACAACATTCCTGGCGAGTTGGCCTCTACGTCTCCGTGGGACCTTCATATACATCAATAACATAATATTACCTAACCTAACCCAACCAATCATCTCGGCGGTAATACTTGACAACATTCCTGGCGAGTTGGCCTCTACGTCTCCGTGGGACCTTCATATACGTTAATAACGTAATATAACCTAACCTAACCCAACATATCATCTCGGCGGTAATATTTGACAACATTCCTGACGAGTTGGCCTCTACGTCTCCGTGGGACTTTTATATACATCAATAACGTAATATAACCTAACCTAACCCAACCTGTCATCTCGGCGGTAATATTTGACAACATTCCTGGCGAGTTGGCCTCTACGTCTCCGTGGGTCCTTCATATACATCAATAACGTAATATAACCTAACCTAACCCAAGCTATCATCTCGGCGGTAATATTGGACATCATTCCTGGCGAGTTGGCCTCTACGCTTCCGTGGGACTTTTATATACATCAAAATGTAATTTACCCTAACCTAACCCAACGTAACATCTCGGCGGTAATATTCGGCAACATTCCTGGAGTGTTGGTCCCTACGTCTCCGTGGGATCTTCATATACATCAATAACGTAATATAACCTAACCTAAACCAACCTATCATCTCGGCGGTAATATTTGACAACATTCCAGGCGAGTTGGCCTCTACGTCTCCGTGGGAATTTTATATACATCAATAACGTAACATAACCTAACCTAACCCAACCTAACATCTCGGCACTAATATTTGACAACATTCCTGGCGAGTTGGCCTCTACGTCTCCGTGGGACCTTCATATACATCAATAACATAATATTACCTAACCTAACCCAACCAATCATCTCGGCGGTAATACTTGACAACATTCCTGGCGAGTTGGCCTCTACGTCTCCGTGGGACCTTCATATACGTTAATAACGTAATATAACCTAACCTAACCCAACATATCATCTCGGCGGTAATATTTGACAACATTCCTGACGAGTTGGCCTCTACGTCTCCGTGGGACTTTTATATACATCAATAACGTAATATAACCTAACCTAACCCAACCTGTCATCTCGGCGGTAATATTTGACAACATTCCTGGCGAGTTGGCCTCTACGTCTCCGTGGGTCCTTCATATACATCAATAACGTAATATAACCTAACCTAACCCAAGCTATCATCTCGGCGGTAATATTGGACATCATTCCTGGCGAGTTGGCCTCTACGCTTCCGTGGGACTTTTATATACATCAAAATGTAATTTACCCTAACCTAACCCAACGTAACATCTCGGCGGTAATATTCGGCAACATTCCTGGAGTGTTGGTCCCTACGTCTCCGTGGGATCTTCATATACATCAATAACGTAATATAACCTAACCTAAACCAACCTATCACCTCGGCGGTAATATTTGACAACATTCCAGGCGAGTTGGCCTCTACGTCTCCGTGGGAATTTTATATACATCAATAACGTAACATAACCTAACCTAACCCAACCTAACATCTCGGCACTAATATTTGACAACATTCCTGGCTTGATGGCCTCTACGTCTCCGTGGGACCTTCATATACATCAATAACATAATATTACCTAACCTAACCCAACCTATCATCTCGGCGGTAATACTTGACAACATTCCTGGCGAGTTGGCCTCTACGTCTCCGTGGGACCTTCATATACATCAATAACGTAATATAACCTAACCTAACCCAACATATCATCTCGGCGGTAATATTTGACAACATTCCTGACGAGTTGGCCTCTACGTCTCCGTGGGACTTTTACATACATCAATAACGTAATATAACCTAACCTAACCCAACCTATCATCTCGGCGGTAATATTTGACATCATTCCTGGCGAGTTGGCCTCTACGCCTCCGTGGGACTTTTATATACATCAAAACGTAATTTACCCTAATCTAACCCAACGTAACATCTCGGCGGTAATATTCGGCAACATTCCTGGAGTGTTGGTCCCTACGTCTCCGTGGGATCTTCATATACATCAATAACGTAATATAACCTAACCTAAACCAACCTATCATCTCGGCGGTAATATTTGACAACATTCCTGGCGAGTTGGCCTCTACCTCTCCGTGAGACCTTCATATACATCAATAACGTAATATAATCTAACCTAACCCAACCTATAATCTCGGCGGTAATACTTGACAACATTCCTGGCGAGTTGGCCTCTACGTCTCCGTGGGACTTTTATATACATCAATAACGTAATATAACCTAACCTAACCCAACCTATCATCTCGGCGGTAATATTTGACATCATTCCTGGCGAGTGGGCCTCTACGCCTCCGTGGGACATTTATATACATCAAAACGTAATTTACCCTAACCTAACCCAACGTAACATCTCGGCGGTAATATTCGGCAACATTCCTGGAGTGTTGGTCCCTACGTCTCCGTGGGATCTTCATATACATCAATAACGTAATATAACCTAACCTAAACCAACCTATCATCTCGGCGGTGATATTTGACAACATTCCAGGCGAGTTGGCCTCTACGTCTCTGCGGGAATTTTATATACATCAATAACGTAACATAACCTAACCTAACCCAACCTAACATCTCGGCACTAATATCTGACAACATTCCTGGCGAGTTGGCCTCTACCTCTCCGTGAGACCTTCATATACATCAAAACGTAATTTACCCTAACCTAACCCAACGTAACATCTCGGCGGTAATATTCGGCAACATTCCTGGAGTGTTTGTCCCTACGTCTCCGTGGGACCTTCATATACATCAATAACGTAATATAACCTAACCTAACCCAACCTATCATCTCGGCGGTAATATTTGACATCATTCCTGGCGAGTTGGCCTCTACGCCTCCGTGGGACTTTTATATACATCAAAACGTAATTTACCCTAACCTAACCCAACGTAACATCTCGGCGGTAATATTCGGCAACATTCCTGGAGTGTTGGTCCCTACGTCTCCGTGGGATCTTCATATACATCAATAACGTAATATAACCTAACCTAAACCAACCTATCATCTCGGCGGTAATATTTGACAACATTCCTGGCTTGATGGCCTCTACGTCTCCGTGGGACCTTCATATACATCAATAACATAATATTACCTAACCTAACCCAACCTAACATCTCGGCACTAATATTTGACAACATTCCTGGCGAGTTGGCCTCTACGTCTCCGTGGGACCTTCATATACATAAATAACATAATATTACCTAACCTAACCCAACCAATCATCTCGGCGGTAATACTTGACAACATTCCTGGCGAGTTGGCCTCTACGTCTCCGTGGGACCTTCATATACATCAATAACGTAATATAACCTAACCTAACCCAACATATCATCTCGGCGGTAATATTTGACAACATTCCTGACGAGTTGGCCTCTACGTCTCCGTGGGACTTTTATATACATCAATAACGTAATATAACCTAACCTAACCCAACCTATCATCTCGGCGGTAATATTTGACAACATTCCTGGCGAGTTGGCCTCTACGTCTCCGTGGGACCTTCATATACATCAATAACGTAATATAACCTAACCTAACCCAACCTATCATCTCGGCGGTAATATTGGACATCATTCCTGGCGAGTTGGCCTCTACGCTTCCGTGGGACTTTTATATACATCAAAATGTAATTTACCCTAACCTAACCCAACGTAACATCTCGGCGGTAATATTCGGCAACATTCCTGGAGTGTTGGTCCCTACGTCTCCGTGGGATCTTCATATACATCAATAACGTAATATAACCTAACCTAAACCAACCTATCATCTCGGCGGTAATATTTGACAACATTCCTGGCGAGTTGGCCTCTACCTCTCCGTGAGACCTTCATATACATCAATAACGTAATATAATCTAACCTAACCCAACCTAACATCTCGGCACTAATATTTGACAACATTCCTGGCGAGTTGGCCTCTACCTCTCCGTGAGTCCTTCATATACATCAATAACGTAATATAATCTAACCTAACCCAACCTATAATCTCGGCGGTAATATTTGACAACATTCCTGGTCAGTTGGCCTCTGCGTCTCCGTGGGACTTTTATATACATCAATAACGTAATTTAACCTAACCTAAACCTACGTAACATCTCGGCGGTAATATTTGACAACATTCCAGGCTTGATGGCCTCTACGTCTCCGTGGGACCTTCATATACATCAATAACATAATATTACCTAACCTAACCCAACCTAACATCTCGGCACTAATATTTGACAACATTCCTGGCGAGTTGGCCTCTACGTCTCCGTGGGACCTTCATATACATAAATAACATAATATTACCTAACCTAACCCAACCAATCATCTCGGCGGTAATACTTGACAACATTCCTGGCGAGTTGGCCTCTACGTCTCCGTGGGACCTTCATATACATCAATAACGTAATATAACCTAACCTAGCCCAACATATCATCTCGGCGGTAATATTTGACAACATTCCTGACGAGTTGGCCTCTACGTCTCCGTGTGACTTTTATATACATCAATAACGTAATATAACCTAACCTAACCCAACCTATCATCTCGGCGGTAATATTTGACAACATTCCTGGCGAGTTGGCCTCTACGTCTCCGTGGGACCTTCATATACATCAATAACGTAATATAACCTAACCTAACCCAACCTATCATCTCGGCGGTAATATTGGACATCATTCCTGGCGAGTTGGCCTCTACGCTTCCGTGGGACTTTTATATACATCAAAATGTAATTTACCCTAACCTAACCCAACGTAACATCTCGGCGGTAATATTCGGCAACATTCCTGGAGTGTTGGTCCCTACGTCTCCGTGGGATCTTCATATACATCAATAACGTAATATAACCTAACCTAAACCAACCTATCATCTCGGCGGTAATATTTGACAACATTCCAGGCGAGTTGGCCTCTACGTCTCCGTGGGAATTTTATGTACATCAATAACGTAATGTAACCTAACCTAACCCAACCTAACATCTCGGCACTAATATTTGGCAACATTCCTGGCTTGATGGCCTCTACGTCTCCGTGGGACCTTCATATACATCAATAACATAATATTACCTAACCTAACCCAACCTATCATCTCGGCGGTAATACTTGACAACATTCCTGGCGAGTTGGCCTCTACGTCTCCGTGGGACCTTCATATACATCAATAACGTAATATAACCTAACCTAACCCAACCTATCATCTCGGCAGTAATATTTGACATCATTCCTGGCGAGTTGGCCTCTACGCCTCCGTGGGACTTTTATATACATCAAAACGTAATTTACCCTAACCTAACCCAACGGATCATCTCGGCGGTAATATTCGGCAACATTCCTGGAGTGTTGGTCTCTACGTCTCCGTGGGATCTTCATATACATCAATAACGTAATATAACCAAACCTAAACCAACCTATCATCTCGGAGGTAATATTTGACAACATTCCCGGCGAGTCGGCCTCTACGTCTCCGTGCGACCTTCATATACATCAATAACGTAATATAACGTAACCTAACCCAACCTATCATCTCGGCACTAATATTTGACAACATTACAGGCGAGTTGGCCTCTACGTCTCCATGGGAATTTTATATACATCAATAACGTAATATAACCTAACCTAACCCAACCTAACATCTCGGCACTAATATTTGACAACATTACTGGCGAGTTGGCCTCTACGTCTCCGTGGAACCTTCATATACATCAATAACGTAATATAACCTAACCTAACCCAACCTATCATCTCGGCGGTAATATCTGACATCATTCCTGGCGAGTTGGCCTCTACGCCTCCGTGGGACTTTTATATACATCAAAACGTAATTTACCCTAACCTAACCCAACGGATCATCTCGGCGGTAATATTCGGCAACATTCCTGGAGTGTTGGTCTCTACGTCTCCGTGGGATCTTCATATACATTAATAACGTAATATAACCAAACCTAAACCAACCTATCATCTCGGCGGTAATACTTGACAACATTCCTGGCGAGTTGGCCTCTACGTCTCCGTGGGACTTTTATATACATCAATAACGTAATATAACCTAACCTAACCCAACCAATCATCTCGGCGGTAATATTTGACATCATTCCTGGCGAGTTGGCCTCTACGCCTCCGTGGGACTTTTATATACATCAAAACGTTATTTACCCTAACCTAACCCAACGTAACATCTCGGCGGTAATATTCGGCAACATTCCTGGAGTGTTTGTCCCTACGTCTCCGTGGGACCTTCATATACATCAATAACGTAATATAACCTAACCTAACCCAACCTATCATCTCGGCGGTAATATTTGACATCATTCCTGGCGAGTTGGCCTCTACGCCTCCGTGGGACTTTTATATACATCAAAACGTAATTTACCCTAACCTAACCCAACGTAACATCTCGGCGGTAATATTCGGCAACATTCCTGGAGTGTTGGTCCCTACGTCTCCGTGGGATCTTCATATACATCAATAACGTAATATAACCTAACCTAAACCAACCTATCATCTCGGCGGTAATATTTGACAACATTCCAGGCTTGATGGCCTCTACGTCTCCGTGGGACCTTCATATACATCAATAACATAATATTACCTAACCTAACCCAACCTAACATCTCGGCACTAATATTTGACAACATTCCTGGCGAGTTGGCCTCTACGTCTCCGTGGGACCTTCATATACATAAATAACATAATATTACCTAACCTAACCCAACCAATCATCTCGGCGGTAATACTTGACAACATTCCTGGCGAGTTGGCCTCTACGTCTCCGTGGGACCTTCATATACATCAATAACGTAATATAACCTAACCTAACCCAACATATCATCTCGGCGGTAATATTTGACAACATTCCTGACGAGTTGGCCTCTACGTCTCCGTGGGACTTTTATATACATCAATAACGTAATATAACCTAACCTAACCCAACCTATCATCTCGGCGGTAATATTTGACAACATTCCTGGCGAGTTGGCCTCTACGTCTCCGTGGGACCTTCATATACATCAATAACGTAATATAACCTAACCTAACCCAACCTATCATCTCGGCGGTAATATTGGACATCATTCCTGGCGAGTTGGCCTCTACGCTTCCGTGGGACTTTTATATACATCAAAATGTAATTTACCCTAACCTAACCCAACGTAACATCTCGGCGGTAATATTCGGCAACATTCCTGGAGTGTTGGTCCCTACGTCTCCGTGGGATCTTCATATACATCAATAACGTAATATAACCTAACCTAAACCAACCTATCATCTCGGCGGTAATATTTGACAACATTCCAGGCGAGTTGGCCTCTACGTCCCCGTGGGAATTTTATATACATCAGTAACGTAACATAACCTAACCTAACCCAACCTAACATCTCGGCACTAATATTTGACAACATTCCTGGCGAGTTGGCCTCTACCTCTCCGTGAGACCTTCATATACATCAATAACGTAATATAATCTAACCTAACCCAACCTATAATCTCGGCGGTAATATTTGACAACATTCCTGGTCAGTTGGCCTCTGCGTCTCCGTGGAACCTTCATATACATCAATAACGTAATATAACCTAACCTAACCCAACCTATCATCTCGGCGGTAATATTTGACAACATTCCTGGCGAGTTGGCCTCTACGTCTCCGTGGGACTTTTATATACATCAATAACGTAATTTAACCTAACCTAAACCTACGTAACATCTCGGCGGTAATATTTGACAACATTCCAGGCTTGATGGCCTCTACGTCTCCGTGGGACCATCATATACATCAATAACATAATATTACCTAACCTAACCCAACCTAACATCTCGGCACTAATATTTGACAACATTCCTGGCGAGTTGGCCTCTACGTCTCCGTGGGACCTTCATATACATAAATAACATAATATTACCTAACCTAACCCAACCAATCATCTCGGCGGTAATACTTGACAACATTCCTGGCGAGTTGGCCTCTACGTCTCCGTGGGACCTTCATATACATCAATAACGTAATATAACCTAACCTAGCCCAATATATCATCTCGGCGGTAATATTTGACAACATTCCTGACGAGTTGGCCTCTACGTCTCCGTGTGACTTTTATATACATCAATAACGTAATATAACCTAACCTAACCCAACCTATCATCTCGGCGGTAATATTTGACAACATTCCTGGCGAGTTGGCCTCTACGTCTCCGTGGGACCTTCATATACATCAATAACGTAATATAACCTAACCTAACCCAACCTATCATCTCGGCGGTAATATTGGACATCATTCCTGGCGAGTTGGCCTCTACGCTTCCGTGGGACTTTTATATACATCAAAATGTAATTTACCCTAACCTAACCCAACGTAACATCTCGGCGGTAATATTCGGCAACATTCCTGGAGTGTTGGTCCCTACGTCTCCGTGGGATCTTCATATACATCAATAACGTAATATAACCTAACCTAAACCAACCTATCATCTCGGCGGTAATATTTGACAACATTCCAGGCGAGTTGGCCTCTACGTCTCCGTGGGAATTTTATGTACATCAATAACGTAATGTAACCTAACCTAACCCAACCTAACATCTCGGCACTAATATTTGGCAACATTCCTGGCTTGATGGCCTCTACGTCTCCGTGGGACCTTCATATACATCAATAACATAATATTACCTAACCTAAACCAACCTATCATCTCGGCGGTAATACTTGACAACATTCCTGGCGAGTTGGCCTCTACGTCTCCGTGGGACCTTCATATACATCAATAACGTAATATAACCTAACCTAACCCAACCTATCATCTCGGCGGTAATATTTGACATCATTCCTGGCGAGTTGGCCTCTACGCCTCCGTGGGACTTTTATATACATCAAAACGTAATTTACCCTAACCTAACCCAACGGATCATCTCGGCGGTAATATTCGGCAACATTCCTGGAGTGTTGGTCTCTACGTCTCCGTGGGATCTTCATATACATCAATAACGTAATATAACCAAACCTAAACCAACCTATCATCTCGGAGGTAATATTTGACAACATTCCTGGCGAGTCGGCCTCTACGTCTCCGTGCGACCTTCATATACATCAATAACGTAATATAACGTAACCTAACCCAACCTATCATCTCGGCACTAATATTTGACAACATTACAGGCGAGTTGGCCTCTACGTCTCCATGGGAATTTTATATACATCAATAACGTAATATAACCTAACCTAACCCAACCTAACATCTCGGCACTAATATTTGACAACATTCCTGGCGAGTTGGCCTCTACGTCTCCGTGGAACCTTCATATACATCAATAACGTAATATAACCTAACCTAACCCAACCTATCATCTCGGCGGTAATATTTGACATCATTCCTGGCGAGTTGGCCTCTACGCCTCCGTGGGACTTTTATATACATCAAAACGTAATTTACCCTAACCTAACCCAACGGATCATCTCGGCGGTAATATTCGGCAACATTCCTGGAGTGTTGGTCTCTACGTCTCCGTGGGATCTTCATATACATTAATAACGTAATATAACCAAACCTAAACCAACCTATCATCTCGGCGGTAATACTTGACAACATTCCTGGCGAGTTGGCCTCTACGTCTCCGTGGGACTTTTATATACATCAATAACGTAATATAACCTAACCTAACCCAACCAATCATCTCGGCGGTAATATTTGACATCATTCCTGGCGAGTTGGCCTCTACGCCTCCGTGGGACTTTTATATACATCAAAACGTTATTTACCCTAACCTAACCCAACGTAACATCTCGGCGGTAATATTTGACAACATTCCTGGTCAGTTGGCCTCTGCGTCTCCGTGGAACCTTCATATACATCAATAACGTAATATAACCTAACCTAACCCAACCTATCATCTCGGCGGTAATATTTGACATCATTCCTGGCGAGTTGGCCTCTCCGCTTTCGTGGGACTTTTGTATACATCAAAACGTAATTTACCCTAACCTAACCCAACGTAACATCTCGGCGGTAATATTCGGCAACATTCCTGGAGTGTTGGTCCCTACGTCTCCGTGGGATCTTCATATACATCAATAACGTAATATAACCTAACCTAAACCAACCTATCATCTCGGCGGTAATATTTGACAACATTCCAGGCGAGTTGGCCCCTACGTCTCCGTGGGAATTTTATATACATCAATAACGTAATATAACCTAACCTAACCCAACCTAACATCTCGGCACTAATATTTGACAACATTCCTGGCGAGTTGGCCTCTACCTCTCCGTGAGACCTTCATGTACATCAATAACGTAATATAACCAAACCTAAACCAACCTATCATCTCGGCGGTAATATTTGACAACATTCCTGGTCAGTTGGCCTCTGCGTCTCCGTGGAACCTTCATATACATCAATAACGTAATATAACCTAACCTAACCCAACCTATCATCTCGGCGGTAATATTTGACAACATTCCTGGCGAGTTGGCCTCTACGTCTCCGTGGGACTTTTATATACATCAATAACGTAATTTAACGTAACCTAAACCTACGTAACATCTCGGCGGTAATATTTGACAACATTCCTGGTTTGATGGCCTCTACGTCTCCGTGGGACCTTCATATACATCAATAACATAATATTACCTAACCTAACCCAACCTATCATCTCGGCGGTAATACTTGACAACATTCCTGGCGAGTTGGCCTCTACGTCTCCGTGGGACTTTTATATACGACAATAACGTAATATAACCTAACCTAACCCAACCTATCATCTCGGCGGTAATATTTGACATCATTCCTGGCGAGTTGGCCTCTACGCCTCCGTGGGACTTTTATATACATCAAAACGTAATTTACCCTAACCTAACCCAACGTAACGTCTCGGCGGTAATATTCGGCAACATTCCTGGAGTGTTGGTCCCTACGTCTCCGTGGGATCTTCATATACATCAATAATGTAATATAACCTAACCTAAACCAACCTATCATCTCGGCGGTAATATTTGACAACATTCCAGGCGAGTTGGCCTCTACGTCTCCGTGGAAATTTTATATACATCAATAACGTAATATAACCTAACCTAACCCAACCTATCATCTCGGCGGTAATATTTGACATCATTCCTGGCGAGTTGGCCTCTACGCCTCCGTGGGACTGTTATATACATCAAAACGTAATTTACCCTAACCTAACCCAACGGATCATCTCGGCGGTAATATTCGGCAACATTCCTGGAGTGTTGGTCTCTACGTCTTCGTGGGATCTTCATATACATCAATAACGTAATATAACCAAACCTAAACCAACCTATCATCTCGGCGGTAATATTTGACAACATTCCTGGTCAGTTGGCCTCTGCGTCTCCGTGGAACCTTCATATACATCAATAACGTAATATAACCTAACCTAACCCAACCTATCATCTCGGCGGTAATATTTGACAACATTCCTGGCGAGTTGGCCTCTACGTCTCCGTGGGACTTTTATATACATCAATAACGTAATTTAACCTAACCTAAACCTACGTAACATCTCGGCGGTAATATTTGACAACATTCCTGGTTTGATGGCATCTACGTCTCCGTGGGACCTTCATATACATCAATAACATAATATTACCTAACCTAACCCAACCTATCATCTCGGCGGTAATACTTGACAACATTCCTGGCGAGTTGGCCTCTACGTCTCCGTGGGACTTTTATATACGACAATAACGTAATATAACCTAACCTAACCCAACCTATCATCTCGGCGGTAATATTTGACATCATTCCTGGCGAGTTGGCCTCTACGCCTCCGTGGGACTTTTATATACATCAAAACGTAATTTACCCTAACCTAACCCAACGGATCATCTCGGCGGTAATATTCGGCAACATTCCTGGAGTGTTGGTCTCTACGTCTCCGTGGGATCTTCATATACATCAATAACGTAATATAACCAAACCTAAACCAACCTATCATCTCGGCGGTAATATTTGACGACATTCCTGGCGAGTCGGCCTCTACGTCTCCGTGCGACCTTCATATACATCAATAACGTAATATAACGTAACCTAACCCAACCTATCATCTCGGCACTAATATTTGACAACATTCCTGGCGAGTTGGCCTCTACGTCTCCGTGGAACCTTCATATACATCAATAACGTAATATAACCTAACCTAACCCAACCTATCATCTCGGCGGTAATATTTGACATCATTCCTGGCGAGTTGGTCTCTACGCCTCCGTGGGACTTTTATATACATCAAAACGTAATTTACCCTAACCTAACCCAACGGATCATCTCGGCGGTAATATTTGACATCATTCCTGGCGAGTTGGTCTCTACGCCTCCGTGGGACTTTTATATACATCAAAACGTAATTTACCCTAACCTAACGCAACGGATCATCTCGGCGGTAATATTTGACAACATTCCTGGCGAGTTGGCCTCTACGTCTCCGTGGGACCTTCATATACATCAATAACGTAATATAACCTAACCTAACCCAACCTATCATCTCGGCGGTAATATTGGACATCATTCCTGGCGAGTTGGCCTCTACGCTTCCGTGGGACTTTTATATACATCAAAATGTAATTTACCCTAACCTAACCCAACGTAACATCTCGGCGGTAATATTCGGCAACATTCCTGGAGTGTTGGTCCCTACGTCTCCGTGGGATCTTCATATACATCAATAACGTAATATAACCTAACCTAAACCAACCTATCATCTCGGCGGTAATATTTGACAGCATTCCAGGCGAGTTGGCCTCTACGTCTCCGTGGGAATTTTATGTACATCAATAACGTAATGTAACCTAACCTAACCCAACCTAACATCTCGGCACTAATATTTGGCAACATTCCTGGCTTGATGGCCTCTACGTCTCCGTGGGACCTTCATATACATCAATAACATAATATTACCTAACCTAACCCAACCTATCATCTCGGCGGTAATACTTGACAACATTCCTGGCGAGTTGGCCTCTACGTCTCCGTGGGACCTTCATATACATCAATAACGTAATATAACCTAACCTAACCCAACCTATCATCTCGGCGGTAATATTTGACATCATTCCTGGCGAGTTGGCCTCTACGCCTCCGTGGGACTTTTATATACATCAAAACGTAATTTACCCTAACCTAACCCAACGGATCATCTCGGCGGTAATATTCGGCAACATTCCTGGAGTGTTGGTCTCTACGTCTCCGTGGGATCTTCATATACATCAATAACGTAATATAACCAAACCTAAACCAACCTATCATCTCGGAGGTAATATTTGACAACATTCCTGGCGAGTCGGCCTCTACGTCTCCGTGCGACCTTCATATACATCAATAACGTAATATAACGTAACCTAACCCAACCTATCATCTCGGCACTAATATTTGACAACATTACAGGCGAGTTGGCCTCTACGTCTCCATGGGAATTTTATATACATCAATAACGTAATATAACCTAACCTAACCCAACCTAACTTCTCGGCACTAATATTTGACAACATTCCTGGCGAGTTGGCCTCTACGTCTCCGTGGAACCTTCATATACATCAATAACGTAATATAACCTAACCTAACCCAACCTATCATCTCGGCGGTAATATTTGACATCATTCCTGTCGAGTTGGCCTCTACGCCTCCGTGGGACTTTTATATACATCAAAACGTAATTTACCCTAACCTAACCCAACGGATCATCTCGGCCGTAATATTCGGCAACATTCCTGGAGTGTTGGTCTCTACGTCTCCGTGGGATCTTCATATACATTAATAACGTAATATAACCAAACCTAAACCAACCTATCATCTCGGCGGTAATACTTGACAACATTCCTGGCGAGTTGGCCTCTACGTCTCCGTGGGACTTTTATATACATCAATAACGTAATATAACCTAACCTAACCCAACCAATCATCTCGGCGGTAATATTTGACATCATTCCTGGCGAGTTGGCCTCTACGCCTCCGTGGGACTTTTATATACATCAAAACGTTATTTACCCTAACCTAACCCAACGTAACATCTCGGCGGTAATATTTGACAACATTCCTGGTCAGTTGGCCTCTGCGTCTCCGTGGAACCTTCATATACATCAATAACGTAATATAACCTAACCTAACCCAACCTATCATCTCGGCGGTAATATTTGACATCATTCCTGGCGAGTTGGCCTCTCCGCTTTCGTGGGACTTTTGTATACATCAAAACGTAATTTACCCTAACCTAACCCAACGTAACATCTCGGCGGTAATATTCGGCAACATTCCTGGAGTGTTGGTCCCTACGTCTCCGTGGGATCTTCATATACATCAATAACGTAATATAACCTAACCTAAACCAACCTATCATCTCGGCGGTAATATTTGACAACATTCCAGGCGAGTTGGCCCCTACGTCTCCGTGGGAATTTTATATACATCAATAACGTAATATAACCTAACCTAACCCAACCTAACATCTCGGCACTAATATTTGACAACATTCCTGGCGAGTTGGCCTCTACCTCTCCGTGAGACCTTCATGTACATCAATAACGTAATATAACCAAACCTAAACCAACCTATCATCTCGGCGGTAATATTTGACAACATTCCTGGTCAGTTGGCCTCTGCGTCTCCGTGGAACCTTCATATACATCAATAACGTAATATAACCTAACCTAACCCAACCTATCATCTCGGCGGTAATATTTGACAACATTCCTGGCGAGTTGGCCTCTACGTCTCCGTGGGACTTTTATATACATCAATAACGTAATTTAACGTAACCTAAACCTACGTAACATCTCGGCGGTAATATTTGACAACATTCCTGGTTTGATGGCCTCTACGTCTCCGTGGGACCTTCATATACATCAATAACATAATATTACCTAACCTAACCCAACCTATCATCTCGGCGGTAATACTTGACAACATTCCTGGCGAGTTGGCCTCTACGTCTCCGTGGGACTTTTATATACGACAATAACGTAATATAACCTAACCTAACCCAACCTATCATCTCGGCGGTAATATTTGACATCATTCCTGGCGAGTTGGCCTCTACGCCTCCGTGGGACTTTTATATACATCAAAACGTAATTTACCCTAACCTAACCCAACGTAACATCTCGGCGGTAATATTCGGCAACATTCCTGGAGTGTTGGTCCCTACGTCTCCGTGGGATCTTCATATACATCAGTAATGTAATATAACCTAACCTAAACCAACCTATCATCTCGGCGGTAATATTTGACAACATTCCAGGCGAGTTGGCCTCTACGTCTCCGTGGAAATTTTATATACATCAATAACGTAATATAACCTAACCTAACCCAACCTATCATCTCGGCGGTAATATTTGACATCATTCCTGGCGAGTTGGCCTCTACGCCTCCGTGGGACTTTTATATACATCAAAACGTAATTTACCCTAACCTAACCCAACGGATCATCTCGGCGGTAATATTCGGCAACATTCCTGGAGTGTTGGTCTCTACGTCTTCGTGGGATCTTCATATACATCAATAACGTAATATAACCAAACCTAAACCAACCTATCATCTCGGCGGTAATATTTGACAACATTCCTGGTCAGTTGGCCTCTGCGTCTCCGTGGAACCTTCATATACATCAATAACGTAATATAACCTAACCTAACCCAACCTATCATCTCGGCGGTAATATTTGACAACATTCCTGGCGAGTTGGCCTCTACGTCTCCGTGGGAATTTTATGTACATCAATAACGTAATGTAACCTAACCTAACCCAACCTAACATCTCGGCACTAATATTTGGCAACATTCCTGGCTTGATGGCCTCTACGTCTCCGTGGGACCTTCATATAGATCAATAACATAATATTACCTAACCTAACCCAACCTATCATCTCGGCGGTAATACTTGACAACATTCCTGGCGAGTTGGCCTCTACGTCTCCGTGGGACCTTCATATACATCAATAACGTAATATAACCTAACCTAACCCAACCTATCATCTCGGCGGTAATATTTGACATCATTCCTGGCGAGTTGGCCTCTACGCCTCCGTGGGACTTTTATATACATCAAAACGTAATTTACCCTAACCTAACCCAACGGATCATCTCGGCGGTAATATTCGGCAACATTCCTGGAGTGTTGGTCTCTACGTCTCCGTGGGATCTTCATATACATCAATAACGTAATATAACCAAACCTAAACCAACCTATCATCTCGGCGGTAATATTTGACAACATTCCTGGCGAGTCGGCCTCTACGTCTCCGTGCGACCTTCATATACATCAATAACGTAATATAACGTAACCTAACCCAACCTATCATCTCGGCACTAATATTTGACAACATTACAGGCGAGTTGGCCTCTACGTCTCCATGGGAATTTTATATACATCAATAACGTAATATAACCTAACCTAACCCAACCTAACATCTCGGCACTAATATTTGACAACATTCCTGGCGAGTTGGCCTCTACGTCT
The DNA here is from genome assembly GCA_963969225.1 of Xylocopa violacea. Taxonomy (NCBI): domain Eukaryota; kingdom Metazoa; phylum Arthropoda; class Insecta; order Hymenoptera; family Apidae; genus Xylocopa; species Xylocopa violacea. The sequence continues at coordinate 318,745 of CAXAJV010000755.1, read as the reverse complement.
CCGTGGAACCTTCATATACATCAATAACGTAATATAACCTAACCTAACCCAACCTATCATCTCGGCGGTAATATTTGACATCATTCCTGGCGAGTTGGCCTCTACGCCTCCGTGGGACTTTTATATACATCAAAACGTAATTTACCCTAACCTAACCCAACGGATCATCTCGGCGGTAATATTCGGCAACATTCCTGGAGTGTTGGTCTCTACGTCTCCGTGGGATCTTCATATACATTAATAACGTAATATAACCAAACCTAAACCAACCTATCATCTCGGCGGTAATACTTGACAACATTCCTGGCGAGTTGGCCTCTACGTCTCCGTGGGACTTTTATATACATCAATAACGTAATATAACCTAACCTAACCCAACCAATCATCTCGGCGGTAATATTTGACATCATTCCTGGCGAGTTGGCCTCTACGCCTCCGTGGGACTTTTATATACATCAAAACGTTATTTACCCTAACCTAACCCAACGTAACATCTCGGCGGTAATATTTGACAACATTCCTGGTCAGTTGGCCTCTGCGTCTCCGTGGAACCTTCATATACATCAATAACGTAATATAACCTAACCTAACCCAACCTATCATCTCGGCGGTAATATTTGACATCATTCCTGGCGAGTTGGCCTCTCAGCTTTCGTGGGACTTTTGTATACATCAAAACGTAATTTACCCTAACCTAACCCAACGTAACATCTCGGCGGTAATATTCGGCAACATTCCTGGAGTGTTGGTCCCTACGTCTCCGTGGGATCTTCATATACATTAATAACGTAATATAACCTAACCTAAACCAACCTATCATCTCGGCGGTAATATTTGACAACATTCCAGGCGAGTTGGCCCCTACGTCTCCGTGGGAATTTTATATACATCAATAACGTAATATAACCTAACCTAACCCAACCTAACATCTCGGCACTAATATTTGACAACATTCCTGGCGAGTTGGCCTCTACCTCTCCGTGAGACCTTCATGTACATCAATAACGTAATATAACCAAACCTAAACCAACCTATCATCTCGGCGGTAATATTTGACAACATTCCTGGTCAGTTGGCCTCTGCGTCTCCGTGGAACCTTCATATACATCAATAACGTAATATAACCTAACCTAACCCAACCTATCATCTCGGCGGTAATATTTGACAACATTCCTGGCGAGTTGGCCTCTACGTCTCCGTGGGACTTTTATATACATCAATAACGTAATTTAACGTAACCTAAACCTACGTAACATCTCGGCGGTAATATTTGACAACATTCCTGGTTTGATGGCCTCTACGTCTCCGTGGGACCTTCATATACATCAATAACATAATATTACCTAACCTAACCCAACCTATCATCTCGGCGGTAATACTTGACAACATTCCTGGCGAGTTGGCCTCTACGTCTCCGTGGGACTTTTATATACGACAATAACGTAATATAACCTAACCTAACCCAACCTATCATCTCGGCGGTAATATTTGACATCATTCCTGGCGAGTTGGCCTCTACGCCTCCGTGGGACTTTTATATACATCAAAACGTAATTTACCCTAACCTAACCCAACGTAACATCTCGGCGGTAATATTCGGCAACATTCCTGGAGTGTTGGTCCCTACGTCTCCGTGGGATCTTCATATACATCAATAATGTAATATAACCTAACCTAAACCAACCTATCATCTCGGCGGTAATATTTGACAACATTCCAGGCGAGTTGGCCTCTACGTCTCCGTGGAAATTTTATATACATCAATAACGTAATATAACCTAACCTAACCCAACCTATCATCTCGGCGGTAATATTTGACATCATTCCTGGCGAGTTGGCCTCTACGCCTCCGTGGGACTTTTATATACATCAAAACGTAATTTACCCTAACCTAACCCAACGGATCATCTCGGCGGTAATATTCGGCAACATTCCTGGAGTGTTGGTCTCTACGTCTTCGTGGGATCTTCATATACATCAATAACGTAATATAACCAAACCTAAACCAACCTATCATCTCGGCGGTAATATTTGACAACATTCCTGGTCAGTTGGCCTCTGCGTCTCCGTGGAACCTTCATATACATCAATAACGTAATATAACCTAACCTAACCCAACCTATCATCTCGGCGGTAATATTTGACAACATTCCTGGCGAGTTGGCCTCTACGTCTCCGTGGGACTTTTATATACATCAATAACGTAATTTAACCTAACCTAAACCTACGTAACATCTCGGCGGTAATATTTGACAACATTCCTGGTTTGATGGCCTCTACGTCTCCGTGGGACCTTCATATACATCAATAACATAATATTACCTAACCTAACCCAACCTATCATCTCGGCGGTAATACTTGACAACATTCCTGGCGAGTTGGTCTCTACGTCTCCGTGGAACCTTCATATACATCAATAACGTAATATAACCTAACCTAACCCAACCTATCATCTCGGCGGTAATATTTGATATCATTCCTGGCGAGTTGGCCTCTACGCCTCCGTGGGACTTTTATATACATCAAAACGTAATTTACCCTAACCTAACCCAACGGATCATCTCGGCGGTAATATTCGGCAACATTCCTGGAGTGTTGGTCTCTACGTCTCCGTGGGATCTTCATATACATCAATAACGTAATATAACCAAACCTAAACCAACCTATCATCTCGGCGGTAATATTTGACAACATTCCTGGCGAGTCGGCCTCTACGTCTCCGTGCGACCTTCATATACATCAATAACGTAATATAACGTAACCTAACCCAACCTATCATCTCGGCACTAATATTTGACAACATTACAGGCGAGTTGGCCTCTACGTCTCCGTGGGAATTTTATATACATCAATAACGTAATATAACCTAACCTAACCCAACCTATCATCTCGGCACTAATATTTGACAACATTCCTGGCGAGTTGGCCTCTACGTCTCCGTGAAACCTTCATATACATCAATAACGTAATATAACCTAACCTAACCCAACCTATCATCTCGGCGGTAATATTTGACATCATTCCTGGCGAGTTGGCCTCTACGCCTCCGTGGGACTTTTATATACATCAAAACGTAATTTACCCTAACCTAACCCAACGGATCATCTCGGCGGTAATATTCGGCAACATTCCTGGAGTGTTGGTCTCTACGTCTCCGTGGGATCTTCATATACATCAATAACGTAATATAACCAAACCTAAACCAACCTATCATCTCGGCGGTAATATTTGACAACATTCCTGGCGAGTCGGCCTCTACGTCTCCGTGCGACCTTCATATACATCAATAACGTAATATAACGTAACCTAACCCAACCTATCATCTCGGCACTAATATTTGACAACATTACAGGCGAGTTGGCCTCTACGTCTCCGTGGGAATTTTATATACATCAATAACGTAATATAACCTAACCTAACCCAACCTAACATCTCGGCACTAATATTTGACAACATTCCTGGCGAGTTGGCCTCTACGTCTCCGTGGAACCTTCATATACATCAATAACGTAATATAACCTAACCTAACCCAACCTAGCATCTCGGCGGTAATATTTGACATCATTCCTGGCGAGTTGGCCTCTACGCCTCCGTGGGACTTTTATATACATCAAAACGTAATTTACCCTAACCTAACCCAACGGATCATCTCGGCGGTAATATTCGGCAACATTCCTGGAGTGTTGGTCTCTACGTCTCCGTGGGATCTTCATATACATCAATAACGTAATATAACCAAACCTAAACCAACCTATCATCTCGGCGGTAATATTTGACAACATTCCTGGCGAGTCGGCCTCTACTTCTCCGTGCGACCTTCATATACATCAATAACGTAATATAACGTAACCTAACCCAACCTATCATCTCGGCACAAATATTTGACAACATTACAGGCGAGTTGGCCTCTACGTCTCCGTGGGAATTTTATATACATCAATAACGTAATATAACCTAACCTAACCCAACCTAACATCTCGGCACTAATATTTGACAACATTCCTGGCGAGTTGGCCTCTACCTCTCCGTGAGACCTTCATATACATCAATAACGTAATATAATCTAACCTAACCCAACCTATCATCTCGGCACTAATATTTGACAACATTCCTGGCTTGATGGCCTCTACGTCTCCGTGGGACTTTCATATACATCAATAACATAATATTACCTAACCTAACCCAACCTATCATCTCGGCGGTAATACTTGACAACATTCCTGGCTAGTTGGCCTCTACGTCTCCGTGGGACTTTTATATACATCAATAACGTAATATAACCTAACCTAACCCAACCAATCATCTCGGCGGTAATATTTGACATCATTCCTGGAGTGTTGGTCTCTACGTCTCCGTGGGATCTTCATATACATCAATAACGTAATATAACCAAACCTAAACCAACCTATCACATCGGCGGTAATATTTGACAACATTCCTGGCGAGTCGGCCTCTACGTCTTCGTGCGACCTTCATATACATCAATAACGTAATATAACGTAACCTAACTCAACCTATCATCTCGGCACTAATATTTGACAACATTACAGGCGAGTTGGCCTCTACGTCTCCGTGGGAATTTTATATACATCAATAACGTAATATAACCTAACCTAACCCAACCTAACATCTCGGCACTAATATTTGACAACATTCCTGGCGAGTTGGCCTCTACCTCTCCGTGAGACCTTCATATACATCAATAACGTAATATAATCTAACCTAACCCAACCTATCATCTCGGCGGTAATATTTGACAACATTCCTGGTCAGTTGGCCTCTGCGTCTCCGTGGAACCTTCATATACATCAATAACGTAATATAACCTAACCTAACCCAACCTATCATCTCGGCGGTAATATTTGACATCATTCCTGGCGAGTTGGCCACCACGCTTCCGTGGGACTTTTGTATACATCAAAACGTAATTTACCCTAACCTAACCCAACGTAACATCTCGGCGGTAATATTCGGCAACATTCCTGGAGTGTTGGTCCCTACGTCTCCGTGGGATCTTCATATACATCAATAACGTAATATAACCTAACCTAACCCAACCTAACATCTCGGCACTAATATTTGACAACATTCCTGGCGAGTTGGCCTCTACCTCTCCGTGAGACCTTCATGTACATCAATAACGTAATATAATCTAACCTAACCCAACCTATAATCTCGGCGGTAATATTTGACAACATTCCTGGTCAGTTGGCCTCTGCGTCTCCGTGGAACCTTCATATACATCAATAACGTAATATAACCTAACCTAACCCAACCTATCATCTCGGCGGTAATATTTGACAACATTCCTGGCGAGTTGGCCTCTACGCCTCCGTGGGACTTTTATATACATCAATAACGTAATTTAACGTAACCTAAACCTACGTAACATCTCGGCGGTAATATTTGACAACATTCCTGGTTTGATGGCCTCTACGTCTCCGTGGGACTTTTATATACATCAATAACGTAATATAACCTAACCTAACCCAACCAATCATCTCGGCGGTAATATTTGACATCATTCCTGGCGAGTTGGCCTCTACGCCTCCTTGGGACTTTTATATACATCAAAACGTAATTTACCCTAACCTAACCCAACGTAACATCTCGGCGGTAATATTTGACAACATTCCTGGTCAGTTGGCCTCTGCGTCTCCGTGGAACCTTCATATACATCAATAACGTAATATAACCTAACCTAACCCAACCTAACATCTCGGCACTAATATTTGAAAACATTCCTGGCGAGTTGGCCTCTACCTCTCCGTGAGACCTTCATATACATCAATAACGTAATATAATCTAACCTAACCCAACCTATCATCTCGGCACTAATATTTGACAACATTCCTGGCTTGATGGCCTCTACGTCTCCGTGGGACCTTCATATACATCAATAACATAATATTACCTAACCTAACCCAACCTATCATCTCGGCGGTAATACTTGACAACATTCCTGGCGAGTTGGCCTCTACGTCTCCGTGGGACTTTTATATACATCAATAACGTAATATAACCTAACCTAACCCAACCAATCATCTCGGCGGTAATATTTGACATCATTCCTGGCGAGTTGGCCTCTACGCCTCCGTGGGACTTTTATATACATCAAAACGTAATTTACCCTAACCTAACCCAACGTAACATCTCGGCGGTAATATTTGACAACATTCCTGGTCAGTTGGCCTCTGCGTCTCCGTGGAACCTTCATATACATCAATAACGTAATATAACCTAACCTAACCCAACCTATCATCTCGGCGGTAATATTTGACATCATTCCTGGCGAGTTGGCCACCACGCTTCCGTGGGACTTTTGTATACATCAAAACGTAATTTACCCTAACCTAACCCAACGTAACATCTCGGCGGTAATATTCGGCAACATTCCTGGAGTGTTGGTCCCTACGTCTCCGTGGGATCTTCATATACATCAATAACGTAATATAACCTAACCTAACTCAACCTAACATCTCGGCACTAATATTTGACAACATTCCTGGCGAGTTGGCCTCTACCTCTCCGTGAGACCTTCATGTACATCAATAACGTAATATAATCTAACCTAACCCAACCTATAATCTCGGCGGTAATATTTGACAACATTCCTGGTCAGTTGGCCTCTGCGTCTCCGTGGAACCTTCATATACATCAATAACGTAATATAACCTAACCTAACCCAACCTATCATCTCGGCGGTAATATTTGACATCATTCCTGGCGAGTTGGCCTCTACGTCTCCGTGGGACTTTTATATACATCAATAACGTAATTTAACGTAACCTAAACCTACGTAACATCTCGGCGGTAATATTTGACAACATTCCTGGTTTGATGGCCTCTACGTCTCCGTGGGACCTTCATATACATCAATAACATAATATTACCTAACCTAACCCAACCTATCATCTCGGCGGTAATACTTGACAACATTCCTGGCGAGTTGGCCTCTACGTCTCCGTGGGACTTTTATATACGACAATAACGTAATATAACCTAACCTAACCCAACCTATCATCTCGGCGGTAATATTTGACATCATTCCTGGCGAGTTGGCCTCTACGCCTCCGTGGGACTTTTATATACATCAAAACGTAATTTACCCTAACCTAACCCAACGTAACATCTCGGCGGTAATATTCGGCAACATTCCTGGAGTGTTGGTCCCTACGTCTCCGTGGGATCTTCATATACATCAATAATGTAATATAACCTAACCTAAACCAACCTATCATCTCGGCGGTAATATTTGACAACATTCCTGGCGAGTCGGCCTCTACGTCTCCGTGCGACCTTCATATACATCAATAACGTAATATAACGTAACCTAACCCAACCTATCATCTCGGCACTAATATTTGACAACATTACAGGCGAGTTGGCCTCTACGTCTCCGTGGGAATTTTATATACATCAATAACGTAATATAACCTAACCTAACCCAACCTAACATCTCGGCACTAATATTTGACAACATTCCTGGCGAGTTCGCCTCTACGTCTCCGTGGAACCTTCATATACATCAATAACGTAATATAACCTAACCTAACCCAACCTATCATCTCGGCGGTAATATTTGACATCATTCCTGGCGAGTTGGCCTCTACGCCTCCGTGGGACTTTTATATACATCAAAACGTAATTTACCCTAACCTAACCCAACCTATCATCTCGGCGGTAATATTCGGCAACATTCCTGGCTAGTTGGCCTCTACGTCTCCGTGGGACTTTTATATACATCAATAACGTAATATAACCTAACCTAACCCAACCAATCATCTCGGCGGTAATATTTGACATCATTCCTGGCGAGTTGGCCTCTACGCCTCCGTGGGACTTTTATATACATCAAAACGTAATTTACCCTAACCTAACCCAACGTAACATCTCGGCGGTAATATTTGACAACATTCCTGGTCAGTTGGCCTCTGCGTCTCCGTGGAACCTTCATATACATCAATAACGTAATATAACCTAACCTAACCCAACCTATCATCTCGGCGGTAATATTTGACATCATTCCTGGCGAGTTGGCCACCACGCTTCCGTGGGACTTTTGTATACATCAAAACGTAATTTACCCTAACCTAACCCAACGTAACATCTCGGCGGTAATATTCGGCAACATTCCTGGAGTGTTGGTCCCTACGTCTCCGTGGGATCTTCATATACATCAATAACGTAATATAACCTAACCTAACCCAACCTAACATCTCGGCACTAATATTTGACAACATTCCTGGCGAGTTGGCCTCTACCTCTCCGTGAGACCTTCATGTACATCAATAACGTAATATAATCTAACCTAACCCAACCTATAATCTCGGCGGTAATATTTGACAACATTCCTGGTCAGTTGGCCTCTGCGTCTCCGTGGAACCTTCATATACATCAATAACGTAATATAACCTAACCTAACCCAACCTATCATCTCGGCGGTAATATTTGACATCATTCCTGGCGAGTTGGCCTCTACGTCTCCGTGGGACTTTTATATACATCAATAACGTAATTTAACGTAACCTAAACCTACGTAACATCTCGGCGGTAATATTTGACAACATTCCTGGTTTGATGGCCTCTACGTCTCCGTGGGACCTTCATATACATCAATAACATAATATTACCTAACCTAACCCAACCTATCATCTCGGCGGTAATACTTGACAACATTCCTGGCGAGTTGGCCTCTACGTCTCCGTGGGACTTTTATATACGACAATAACGTAATATAACCTAACCTAACCCAACCTATCATCTCGGCGGTAATATTTGACATCATTCCTGGCGAGTTGGCCTCTACGCCTCCGTGGGACTTTTATATACATCAAAACGTAATTTACCCTAACCTAACCCAACGTAACATCTCGGCGGTAATATTCGGCAACATTCCTGGAGTGTTGGTCCCTACGTCTCCGTGGGATCTTCATATACATCAATAATGTAATATAACCTAACCTAAACCAACCTATCATCTCGGCGGTAATATTTGACAACATTCCTGGCGAGTCGGCCTCTACGTCTCCGTGCGACCTTCATATACATCAATAACGTAATATAACGTAACCTAACCCAACCTATCATCTCGGCACTAATATTTGACAACATTACAGGCGAGTTGGCCTCTACGTCTCCGTGGGAATTTTATATACATCAATAACGTAATATAACCTAACCTAACCCAACCTAACATCTCGGCACTAATATTTGACAACATTCCTGGCGAGTTCGCCTCTACGTCTCCGTGGAACCTTCATATACATCAATAACGTAATATAACCTAACCTAACCCAACCTATCATCTCGGCGGTAATATTTGACATCATTCCTGGCGAGTTGGCCTCTACGCCTCCGTGGGACTTTTATATACATCAAAACGTAATTTACCCTAACCTAACCCAACCTATCATCTCGGCGGTAATATTCGGCAACATTCCTGGCTAGTTGGCCTCTACGTCTCCGTGGGACTTTTATATACATCAATAACGTAATATAACCTAACCTAACCCAACCAATCATCTCGGCGGTAATATTTGACATCATTCCTGGCGAGTTGGCCTCTACGCCTCCGTGGGACTTTTATATACATCAAAACGTAATTTACCCTAACCTAACCCAACGTAACATCTCGGCGGTAATATTTGACAACATTCCTGGTCAGTTGGCCTCTGCGTCTCCGTGGAACCTTCATATACATCAATAACGTAATATAACCTAACCTAACACAACCTATCATCTCGGCGGTAATATTTGACATCATTCCTGGCGAGTTGGCCTCTACGCTTCCGTGGGACTTTTATATACATCAAAACGTAATTTACCCTAACCTAACCCAACGGATCATCTCGGCGGTAATATTCGGCAACATTCCTGGAGTGTTGGTCTCTACGTCTCCGTGGGATCTTCATATACATCAATAACGTAATATAACCAAACCTAAACCAACCTATCACATCGGCGGTAATATTTGACAACATTCCTGGCGAGTCGGCCTCTACGTCTTCGTGTGACCTTCATATACATCAATAACGTAATATAACGTAACCTAACTCAACCTATCATCTCGGCACTAATATTTGACAACATTACAGGCGAGTTGGACTCTACGTCTCCGTGGGAATTTTATATACATCAATAACGTAATATAACCTAACCTAACCCAACCTAACATCTCGGCACTAATATTTGACAACATTCCTGGCGAGTTGGCCTCTACCTCTCCGTGAGACCTTCATATACATCAATAACGTAATATAATCTAACCTAACCCAACCTATCATCTCGGCACTAATATTTGACAACATTCCTGGCTTGATGGCCTCTACGTCTCCGTGGGACTTTTATATACAACAATAACGTAATATAACCTAACCTAACCCAACCAATCATCTCGGCGGTAATATTTGACATCATTCCTGGCGAGTTGGCCTCTACGCCTCGGTGGGACTTTTATATACATCAAAACGTAATTTACCCTAACCTAACCCAACGTAACATCTCGGCGGTAATATTTGACAACATTCCTGGTCAGTTGGCCTCTGCGTCTCCGTGGAAGCTTCATATACATCAATAACGTAATATAACCTAACCTAACCCAACCTATCATCTCGGTGGTAATATTTGACATCATTCCTGGCGAGTTGGCCTCTACGCTTCCGTGGGACTTTTGTATACATCAAAACGTAATTTACCCTAACCTAACCCAACGTAACATCTCGGCGGTAATATTCGGCAACATTCCTGGAGTGTTGGTCCCTACGTCTCCGTGGGATCTTCATATACATCAATAACGAAATATAACCTAACCTAAACCAACCTATCATCTCGGCGGTAATATTTGACAACATTCCAGGCGAGTTGGCCCCTACGTCTCCGTGGGAATTTTATATACATCAATAACGTAATATAACCTAACCTAACCCAACCTAACATCTCGGCACTAATATTTGACAACATTCCTGGCGAGTTGGCCTCTACCTCTCCGTGAGACCTTCATGTACATCAATAACGTAATATAATCTAACCTAACCCAACCTATAATCTCGGCGGTAATATTTGACAACATTCCTGGTCAGTTGGCCTCTGCGTCTCCGTGGAACCTTCATATACATCAATAACGTAATATAACCTAACCTAACCCAACCTATCATCTCGGCGGTAATATTTGACAACATTCCTGGCGAGTTGGCCTCTACGTCTCCGTGGGACTTTTATATACATCAATAACGTAATTTAACCTAACCTAAACCTACGTAACATCTCGGCGGTAATATTTGACAACATTCCTGGTTTGATGGCCTCTACGTCTCCGTGGGACCTTCATATACATCAATAACATAATATTACCTAACCTAACCCAACCTATCATCTCGGCGGTAATACTTGACAACATTCCTGGCGAGTTGGCCTCTACGTCTCCGTGGGACTTTTATATACAACAATAACGTAATATAACCTAACCTAACCCAACCAATCATCTCGACGGTAATATTTGACATCATTCCTGGCGAGTTGGCCTCTACGCCTCCGTGGGACTTTTATATACATCAAAACGTAATTTACCCTAACCTAACCCAACGTAACATCTCGGCGGTAATATTTGACAACATTCCTGGCTTGATGGCCTCTACGTCTCCGTGGAACCTTCATATACATCAATAACATAATATTACCTAACCTAACCCAACCTATCATCTCGGCGGTAATACTTGACAACATTCCTGGCGAGTTGGCCCCTACGTCTCCGTGGGAATTTTATATACATCAATAACGTAATATAACCTAACCTAACCCAACCTAACATCTCGGCACTAATATTTGACAACATTCCTGGCGAGATGGCCTCTACATCTCCGTGAGACCTTCATGTACATCAATAACGTAATATAATCTAACCTAACCCAACCTATAATCTCGGCGGTAATATTTGACAACATTCCTGGCTTGATGGCCTCTACGTCTCCGTGGGACCTTCATATACATCAATAACATAATATTACCTAACCTAACCCAACCTATCATCTCGGCGGTAATACTTGACAACATTCCTGGCGAGTTGGCCTCTACGTCTCCGTGGGACTTTTATATACATCAATAACGTAATATAACCTAGCCTAACCCAACCAATCATCTCGGCGGTAATATTTGACATCATTCCTGGCGAGTTGGCCTCTACGCCTCCGTGGGACTTTTATATACATCAAAACGTAATTTACCCTAACCTAACCCAACGTAACATCTCGGCGGTAATATTTGACAACATTCCTGGTCAGTTGGCCTCTGCGTCTCCGTGGAACCTTCATATACATCCATAACGTAATATAACCTAACCTAACCCAACCTATCATCTCGGCGGTAATATTTGACATCATTCCTGGCGAGTTGGCCTCTACGCCTCCGTGGGACTTTTATATACATCAAAACGTAATTTACCATAACCTAAACCAACGTAACATCTCGGCGGTAATATTCGGCAACATTCCTGGAGTGTTGGTCCCTACGTCTCCGTGGGATCTTCATATACATCAATAACGTAATATAACCTAACCTAAACCAACCTATCATCTCGGCGGTAATATTTGACAACATTCCAGGCGAGTTGGCCTCTACGTCTCCGTGGGAATTTTATATACATCAATAACGTAATATAACCTAACCTAACCCAACCTATCATCTCGGCGGTAATACTTGACAACATTCCTGGCGAGTTGGCCTCTACGTCTCCGTGGGACTTTATATACATCCATAACGTAATATAACCTAACCTAACCCAACCAATCATCTCGGCGGTAATATTTGACATCATTCCTGGCGAGTTGGCCTCTACGTCTCCGTGGGACTTTTATATACATCAATAACGTAATTTAACCTAACCTAAACCTACGTAACATCTCGGCGGTAATATTTGACAACATTCCTGGCTTGATGGCCTCTACGTCTCCGTGGGACCTTCATATACATCAATAACATAATATTACCTAACCTAACCCAACCTATCATCTCGGCGGTAATACTTGACAACATTCCTGGCGAGTTGGCCTCTACGTCTCCGTGGGACTTTTATATACAACAATAACGTAATATAACCTAACCTAACCCAACCAATCATCTCGGCGGTAATATTTGACATCATTCCTGGCGAGTTGGCCTCTACCCCTCCGTGGGACTTTTATATACATCAAAACGTAATTTACCCTAACCTAACCCAACGTAACATCTCGGCGGTAATATTTGACAACATTCCTGGCTTGATGGCCTCTACGTCTCCGTGGAACCTTCATATACATCAATAACATAATATTACCTAACCTAACCCAACCTATCATCTCGGCGGTAATACTTGACAACATTCCTGGCGAGTTGGTCTCTACGTCTCCGTGGGACTTTTATATACGACAATAACGTAATATAACCTAACCTAACCCAACCTATCATTTCGGCGGTAATATTTGACATCATTCCTGGCGAGTTGGCCTCTACGCCTCCGTGGGACTTTTATATACATCAAAACGTAATTTACCCTAACCTAACCCAACGTAACATCTCGGCGGTAATATTCGGCAACATTCCTGGAGTGTTGGTCCCTACGTCTCCGCGGAACCTTCATATACATCAATAACGTAATATAACCTAACCTAACCCAACCTATCATCTCGGCTGTAATATTTGACAACATTCCTGGCGAGTTGGCCTCTACGTCTCCGTGGGACCTTCATATACATCAATAACATAATATTAACTAACCTAAGCCAACCTATCATCTAGGCGGTAATACTTGACAACATTCCTGGCGAGTTGGCCTCTACGTCTCCGTGGGACTTTTATATACATCCATAACGTAATATAACCTAACCTAACCCAACCAATCATCTCGGCGGTAATATTTGACATCATTCCTGGCGAGTTGGCCTCTACGCCTCCGTGGGACTTTTATATACATCAAAACGTAATTTACCCTAACCTAACCCAACCTATCATCTCGGCTGTAATATTTGACAACATTCCTGGCGAGTTGGCCTCTACGTCTCCGTGGGACTTTTATATACGACAATAACGTAATATAACCTAACCTAACCCAACCTATCATCTCGGCGGTAATATTTGACAACATTCCTGGCTTGATGGCCTCTACGTCTCCGTGGGACCTTCATATACATCAATAACATAATATTACCTAACCTAACCCAACCTATCATCTCGGCGGTAATACTTGACAACATTCCTGGCTTGATGGCCTCTACGTCTCCGTGGGATCTTCATATACATCAATAACATAATATTACCTAACCTAACCCAACCTATCATCTCGGCGGTAATACTTGACAACATTCCTGGCGCGTTGGCCTCTACGTCTCCGTGGGACCTTCATATACATCAATAACATAATATTACCTAACCTAACCCAACCTATCATCTCGGCGGTAATACTTGACAACATTCCTGGCGAGCTGGCCTCTACGTCTCCGTGGAACCTTCATATACATCAATAACGTAATATAACCTAACCTAACCCAACCTATCAACTCGGCGGTAATATTTGACATCATTCCTGGCGAGTTGGCCTCTACGCCTCCGTGGGACTTTTATATACATCAAAACGTAATTTACCCTAACCTAACCCAACGTAACATCTCGGCGGTAATATTCGGCAACATTCCTGGAGTGTTGTTCCCTACGTCTCCGTGGGACCTTCATGTACATCAATAACGTAATATAATCTAACCTAACCCAACCTATAATCTCGGCGGTAATATTTGACAACATTCCTGGCTTGATGGCCTCTACGTCTCCGTGGGACCTTCATATACATCAATAACATAATATTACCTAACCTAACCCAACCTATCATCTCGGCGGTAATATTTGACAACATTCCAGGCGAGTTGGCCCCTACGTCTCCGTGGGAATTTTATATACATCAATAACGTAATATAACCTAACCTAACCCAACCTAACATCTCGGCACTAATATTTGACAACATTCCTGGCGAGTTGGCCTCTACCTCTCCGTGAGACCTTCATGTACATCAATAACGTAATATAATCTAACCTAACCCAACCTATAATCTCGGCGGTAATATTTGACAACATTCCTGGTCAGTTGGACTCTGCGTCTCCGTGGAACCTTCATATACATCAATAACGTAATATAACCTAACCTAACCCAACCTATCATCTCGGCGGTAATATTTGACAACATTCCTGGCGAGTTGGCCTCTACGTCTCCGTGGGACTTTTATATACATCAATAACGTAATATAACCTAACCTAACCCAACCTATCATCTCGGCGGTAATACTTGACAACATTCCTGGCGAGCTGGCCACTACGTCTCCGTGGAACCTTCATATACATCAATAACGTAATATAACCTAACCTAACCCAACCTATCAACTCGGCGGTAATATTTGACATCATTCCTGGCGAGTTGGCCTCTACGCCTCCGTGGGACTTTTATATACATCAAAACGTAATTTACCCTAACCTAACCCAACGTAACATCTCGGCGGTAATATTCGGCAACATTCCTGGAGTGTTGGTCCCTACGTCTCCGCGGAACCTTCATATACATCAATCACGTAATATAACCTAACCTAACCCAACCTATCATCTCGGCTGTAATATTTGACAACATTGCTGGCGAGTTGGCCTCTACGTCTCCGTGGGACTTTTATATACATCAATAACGTAATTTAACCTAACCTAAACCTACGTAACATCTCGGCGGTAATATTTGTCAACATTCCTGGAGAGTTGGCCTCTACCTCTCCGTGAGACCTTCATGTACATCAATAACGTAATATAATCTAACCTAACCCAACCTATAATCTCGGCGGTAATATTTGACAACATTCCTGGTCAGTTGGCCTCTGCGTCTCCGTGGAACCTTCATATACATCAATAACGTAATATAACCTAACCTAACCCAACCTATCACCTCGGCGGTAATATTTGACAACATTCCTGACGAGTTGGCCTCTACGTCTCCGTGGGACTTTTATATACATCAATAACGTAATTTAACCTAACCTAAACCAACGTAACATCTCGGCGGTAATATTTGACAACATTCCTGGCTTGCTGGCGTCTATGTTTCCGTGGGAATTTTATATACATCAATAACGTGGTATAACCTAACCTAGCCCAACCTATCATATCGGCGGTAATATTTGGAAACATTTCCGGCTTGTTGGCCTCTACGTCTCCGTGGGACCTTCATATACATCAATAACATAATATTACCTAACCTAACCCAACCTATCATCTCGGCGGTAATACTTGACAACATTCCTGGCGAGTTGGCCTCTACGTCTCCGTGGAACCTTCATATACATCAATAACGTAATATAACCTAACCTAACCCAACTTATCAACTCGGCGGTAATATTTGACATCATTCCTGGCGAGTTGGCCTCTACGCCTCCGTGGGACTTTTATATACATCAAAACGTAATTTACCCTAACCTAACCCAACGTAACATCTCGGCGGTAATATTCGGCAACATTCCTGGAGTGTTGTTCCCTACGTCTCCGTGGGACCTTCATATACATCAATAACGTAATATAACCTAACCTAACCCAACCTATCATCTCGGCGGTAATATTTGACATCATTCCTGGCGAGTTGGCCTCTACGCCTCCGTGGGACTTTTATATACATCAATATCGTAATATAACCTAACCTAACCCAACCTAACATCTCGGCACTAATATTTGACAACATTCCTGGCTTGATGGCCTCTACGTCTCCGTGGGACCTTCATATACATCAATAACATAATATTACCTAACCTAACCCAACCTATCATCTCGGCGGTAATATTTGACAACATTCCAGGCGAGTTGGCCCCTACGTCTCCGTGGGAATTTTATATACATCAATAACGTAATATAACCTAACCTAACCCAACCTAACATCTCGGCACTAATATTTGACAACATTCCTGGCGAGTTGGCCTCTACCTCTCCGTGAGACCTTCATGTACATCAATAACGTAATATAATCTAACCTAACCCAACCTATAATCTCGGCGGTAATATTTGACAACATTCCTGGTCAGTTGGACTCTGCGTCTCCGTGGAACCTTCATATACATCAATAACGTAATATAACCTAACCTAACCCAACCTATCATCTCGGCGGTAATATTTGACAACATTCCTGGCGAGTTGGCCTCTACGTCTCCGTGGGACTTTTATATACATCAATAACGTAATATAACCTAACCTAACCCAACCTATCATCTCGGCGGTAATACTTGACAACATTCCTGGCGAGCTGGCCTCTACGTCTCCGTGGAACCTTCATATACATCAATAACGTAATATAACCTAACCTAACCCAACCTATCAACTCGGCGGTAATATTTGACATCATTCCTGGCGAGTTGGCCTCTACGCCTCCGTGGGACTTTTATATACATCAAAACGTAATTTACCCTAACCTAACCCAACGTAACATCTCGGCGGTAATATTCGGCAACATTCCTGGAGTGTTGGTCCCTACGTCTCCGCGGAACCTTCATATACATCAATCACGTAATATAACCTAACCTAACCCAACCTATCATCTCGGCTGTAATATTTGACAACATTGCTGGCGAGTTGGCCTCTACGTCTCCGTGGGACTTTTATATACATCAATAACGTAATTTAACCTAACCTAAACCTACGTAACATCTCGGCGGTAATATTTGTCAACATTCCTGGAGAGTTGGCCTCTACCTCTCCGTGAGACCTTCATGTACATCAATAACGTAATATAATCTAACCTAACCCAACCTATAATCTCGGCGGTAATATTTGACAACATTCCTGGTCAGTTGGCCTCTGCGTCTCCGTGGAACCTTCATATACATCAATAACGTAATATAACCTAACCTAACCCAACCTATCACCTCGGCGGTAATATTTGACAACATTCCTGACGAGTTGGCCTCTACGTCTCCGTGGGACTTTTATATACATCAATAACGTAATTTAACCTAACCTAAACCAACGTAACATCTCGGCGGTAATATTTGACAACATTCCTGGCTTGCTGGCGTCTATGTTTCCGTGGGAATTTTATATACATCAATAACGTGGTATAACCTAACCTAGCCCAACCTATCATATCGGCGGTAATATTTGGAAACATTTCCGGCTTGTTGGCCTCTACGTCTCCGTGGGACCTTCATATACATCAATAACATAATATTACCTAACCTAACCCAACCTATCATCTCGGCGGTAATACTTGACAACATTCCTGGCGAGTTGGCCTCTACGTCTCCGTGGAACCTTCATATACATCAATAACGTAATATAACCTAACCTAACCCAACTTATCAACTCGGCGGTAATATTTGACATCATTCCTGGCGAGTTGGCCTCTACGCCTCCGTGGGACTTTTATATACATCAAAACGTAATTTACCCTAACCTAACCCAACCTATCATCTCGGCGGTAATACTTGACAACATTCCTGGCGCGTTGGCCTCTACGTCTCCGTGGGACCTTCATATACATCAATAACATAATATTACCTAACCTAACCCAACCTATCATCTCGGCGGTAATACTTGACAACATTCCTGGCGAGTTGGCCTCTACGTCTCCGTGGAACCTTCATATACATCAATAACGTAATATAACCTAACCTAACCCAACCTATCATCTCGGCTGTAATATTTGACAACATTCCTGGCGAGTTGGCCTCTACGTCTCCGTGGCACCTTCATATACATCAATAACGTAATATAACCTAACCTAACCCAACCTATCAACTCGGCGGTAATATTTGACATCATTCCTGGCGAGTTGGCCTCTACGCCTCCGTGGGACTTTTATATACATCAAAACGTAATTTACCCTAACCTAACCCAACGTAACATCTCGGCGGTAATATTCGGCAACATTCCTGGAGTGTTGGTCCCTACGTCTCCGTGGGACCTTCATATACATCAATAACATAATATTACCTAACCTAACCCAACCTATCATCTCGGCGGTAATACTTGACAACATTCCTGGCGAGTTGGCCTCTACGTCTCCGTGGAACCTTCATATACATCAATAACGTAATATAACCTAACCTAACCCAACCTATCATCTCGGCGGTAATATTTGACATCATTCCTGGCGAGTTGGCCTCTACGCCTCCGTGGGACTTTTATATACATCAAAACGTAATTTACCCTAACCTAACCCAACGGATCATCTCGGCGGTAATATTCGGCAACATTCCTGGAGTGTTGGTCTCTACGTCTCCGTGGGATCTTCATATACATCAATAACGTAATATAACCAAACCTAAACCAAGATATCATCTCGGCGGTAATATTTGACAACATTCCTGGCGAGTCGGCCTCTACGTCTCCGTGCGACCTTCATATACATCAATAACGTAATATAACGTAACCTAACCCAACCTATCATCTCGGCACTAATATTTGACAACATTACAGGCGAGTTGGCCTCTACGTCTCCGTGGGAATTTTATATACGTCAATAACGTAATATAACCTAACCTAACCCAACCTAACATCTCGGCACTAA
Source organism: Xylocopa violacea (assembly GCA_963969225.1). Taxonomy (NCBI): domain Eukaryota; kingdom Metazoa; phylum Arthropoda; class Insecta; order Hymenoptera; family Apidae; genus Xylocopa; species Xylocopa violacea. The sequence goes on along the minus strand of CAXAJV010000755.1, from coordinate 299,199 downwards.
TATTTGACAACATTCCTGGCGAGTTGGCCTCTACCTCTCCGTGAGACCTTCATATACATCAATAACGTAATATAATCTAACCTAACCCAACCTATAATCTCGGCGGTAATATTTGACAACATTCCTGGTCAGTTGGCCTCTGCGTCTCCGTGGAACCTTCATATACATCAATAACGTAATATAACCTAACCTAACCCAACCTATCATCTCGGCGGTAATATTTGACAACATTCCTGACGAGTTGGCCTCTACGTCTCCGTGGGACTTTTATATACATCAATAACGTAATTTAGCCTAACCTAAACCAACGTAACATCTCGGCGGTAATATTTGACAACATTCCTGGCTTGCTGGCGTCTATGTTTCCGTGGGACCTTTATATACATCAATAATGTGGTATAACCTAACCTAGCCCAACCTATCATATCGGCGGTAATATTTGGAAACATTTCTGGCTTGTTGGCCTCTACGTCTCCGTGGGACCTTCATATACATCAATAACATAATATTACCTAACCTAACCCAACCTATCATCTCGGCGGTAATACTTGACAACATTCCTGGCGAGTTGGCCTCTACGTCTCCGTGGAACCTTCATATACATCAATAACGTAATATAACCTAACCTAACCCAACCTGTCAACTCGGCGGTAATATTTGACATCATTCCTGGCGAGTTGGCCTCTACGCCTCCGTGGGACTTTTATATACATCAAAACGTAATTTACCCTAACATAACCCAACGTAACATGTCGGCGGTAATATTCGGCAACATTCCTGAAGTGTTGTTCCCTACGTCTCCGTGGGACCTTCATATACATCAATAACGTAATATAACCTAACCTAACCCAACCTATCATCTCGGCGGTAATATTTGACATCATTCCTGGCGAGTTGGCCTCTACGCCTCCGTGGGACTTTTATATACATCAATATCGTAATATAACGTAACCTAACCCAACCTAACATCTCGGCACTAATATTTGACAACATTCCTGGCTTGATGGCCTCTACGTCTCCGTGGGACCTTCATATACATCAATAACATAATATTACCTAACCTAACCCAACCTATCATCTCGGCGGTAATACTTGACAACATTCCTGGCGAGTTGGCCTCTACGTCTCCGTGGAACCTTCATATACATCAATAACGTAATATAACCTAACCTAACCCAACCTATCATCTCGGCTGTAATATTTGACAACATTCCTGGCGAGTTGGCCTCTACGTCTCCGTGGGACTTTTATATACATCAATATCGTAATATAACCTAACCTAACCCAACCTAACATCTCGGCCCTAATATTTGACAACATTCCTGGCTTGATGGCCTCTACGTCTCCGTGGGACCTTCATATACATCAATAACATAATATTACCTAACCTAACCCAACCTATCATCTCGGCGGTAATACTTGACAACATTCCTGGCGAGTTGGCCTCTACGTCTCCGTGGAACCTTCATATACATCAATAACGTAATATAACCTAACCTAACCCCACCTATCAACTCGGCGGTAATATTTGACATCATTCCTGGCGAGTTGGCCTCTACGCCTCCGTGGGACTTTTATATTCATCAAAACGTAATTTACCCTAACCTAACCCAACGGATCATCTCGGCGGTAATATTTGACAACATTCCAGGCGAGTTGGCCCCTACGTCTCCGTGGGAATTTTATATACATCAATAACGTAATATAACCTAACCTAACCCAACCTAACATCTCGGCACTAATATTTGACAACATTCCTGGCGAGTTGGCCTCTACCTCTCCGTGAGACCTTCATGTACATCAATAACGTAATATAATCTAACCTAACCCAACCTATAATCTCGGCGGTAATATTTGACAACATTCCTGGTCAGTTGGCCTCTGCGTCTCCGTGGAACCTTCATATACATCAATAACGTAATATAACCTAACCTAACCCAACCTATCATCTCGGCGGTAATATTTGACAACATTCCTGGCGAGTTGGCCTCTACGTCTCCGTGGGACTTTTATATACATCAATAACGTAATTTAACCTAACCTAAACCTACGTAACATCTCGGCGGTAATATTTGACAACATTCCTGGCTTGATAGCCTCTACGTCTCCGTGGGACCTTCATATACATCAATAACATAATATTACCTAACCTAACCCAACCTATCATCTCGGCGGTAATACTTGACAACATTCCTGGCGAGTTGGTCTCTACGTCTCCGTGGGACTTTTATATACGACAATAACGTAATATAACCTAACCTAACCCAACCTATCATCTCGGCGGTAATATTTGACATCATTCCTGGCGAGTTGGCCTCTACGCCTCCGTGGGACTTTTATATACATCAAAACGTAATTTACCCTAACCTAACCCAACGTAACATCTCGGCGGTAATATTCGGCAACATTCCTGGAGTGTTGGTCCCTACGTCTCCGCGGAACCTTCATATACATCAATAACGTAATATAACCTAACCTAACCCAACCTATCATCTCGGCTGTAATATTTGACAACATTCCTGGCGAGTTGGCCTCTACGTCTCCGTGGGACCTTCATATACATCAATAACATAATATTAACTAACCTAAGCCAACCTATCATCTAGGCGGTAATACTTGACAACATTCCTGGCGAGTTGGCCTCTACGTCTCCGTGGGACTTTTATATACATCCATAACGTAATATAACCTAACCTAACCCAACCAATCATCTCGGCGGTAATATTTGACATCATTCCTGGCGAGTTGGCCTCTACGCCTCCGTGGGACTTTTATATACATCAAAACGTAATTTACCCTAACCTAACCCAACCTATCATCTCGGCTGTAATATTTGACAACATTCCTGGCGAGTTGGCCTCTACGTCTCCGTGGGACTTTTATATACGACAATAACGTAATATAACCTAACCTAACCCAACCTATCATCTCGGCGGTAATATTTGACAACATTCCTGGCTTGATGGCCTCTACGTCTCCGTGGGACCTTCATATACATCAATAACATAATATTACCTAACCTAACCCAACCTATCATCTCGGCGGTAATACTTGACAACATTCCTGGCTTGATGGCCTCTACGTCTCCGTGGGATCTTCATATACATCAATAACATAATATTACCTAACCTAACCCAACCTATCATCTCGGCGGTAATACTTGACAACATTCCTGGCGCGTTGGCCTCTACGTCTCCGTGGGACCTTCATATACATCAATAACATAATATTACCTAACCTAACCCAACCTATCATCTCGGCGGTAATACTTGACAACATTCCTGGCGAGCTGGCCTCTACGTCTCCGTGGAACCTTCATATACATCAATAACGTAATATAACCTAACCTAACCCAACCTATCAACTCGGCGGTAATATTTGACATCATTCCTGGCGAGTTGGCCTCTACGCCTCCGTGGGACTTTTATATACATCAAAACGTAATTTACCCTAACCTAACCCAACGTAACATCTCGGCGGTAATATTCGGCAACATTCCTGGAGTGTTGTTCCCTACGTCTCCGTGGGACCTTCATGTACATCAATAACGTAATATAATCTAACCTAACCCAACCTATAATCTCGGCGGTAATATTTGACAACATTCCTGGCTTGATGGCCTCTACGTCTCCGTGGGACCTTCATATACATCAATAACATAATATTACCTAACCTAACCCAACCTATCATCTCGGCGGTAATATTTGACAACATTCCAGGCGAGTTGGCCCCTACGTCTCCGTGGGAATTTTATATACATCAATAACGTAATATAACCTAACCTAACCCAACCTAACATCTCGGCACTAATATTTGACAACATTCCTGGCGAGTTGGCCTCTACCTCTCCGTGAGACCTTCATGTACATCAATAACGTAATATAATCTAACCTAACCCAACCTATAATCTCGGCGGTAATATTTGACAACATTCCTGGTCAGTTGGACTCTGCGTCTCCGTGGAACCTTCATATACATCAATAACGTAATATAACCTAACCTAACCCAACCTATCATCTCGGCGGTAATATTTGACAACATTCCTGGCGAGTTGGCCTCTACGTCTCCGTGGGACTTTTATATACATCAATAACGTAATATAACCTAACCTAACCCAACCTATCATCTCGGCGGTAATACTTGACAACATTCCTGGCGAGCTGGCCTCTACGTCTCCGTGGAACCTTCATATACATCAATAACGTAATATAACCTAACCTAACCCAACCTATCAACTCGGCGGTAATATTTGACATCATTCCTGGCGAGTTGGCCTCTACGTCTCCGTGGAACCTTCATATACATCAATAACGTAATATAACCTAACCTAACCCAACTTATCAACTCGGCGGTAATATTTGACATCATTCCTGGCGAGTTGGCCTCTACGCCTCCGTGGGACTTTTATATACATCAAAACGTAATTTACCCTAACCTAACCCAACGTAACATCTCGGCGGTAATATTCGGCAACATTCCTGGAGTGTTGTTCCCTACGTCTCCGTGGGACCTTCATATACATCAATAACGTAATATAACCTAACCTAACCCAACCTATCATCTCGGCGGTAATATTTGACATCATTCCTGGCGAGTTGGCCTCTACGCCTCCGTGGGACTTTTATATACATCAATATCGTAATATAACCTAACCTAACCCAACCTAACATCTCGGCACTAATATTTGACAACATTCCTGGCTTGATGGCCTCTACGTCTCCGTGGGACCTTCATATGCATCAATAACATAATATTACCTAACCTAACCCAACCTATCATCTCGGCGGTAATACTTGACAACATTCCTGGCGAGTTGGCCTCTACGTCTCCGTGGGACTTTTATATACATCAATAACGTAATTTAACCTAACCTAAACCAACGTAACATCTCGGCGGTAATATTTGACAACATTCCTGGCTTGCTGGCGTCTATGTTTCCGTGGGACCTTTATATACATCAATAACGTGATATAACCTAACCTAGCCCAACCTATCATATCGGCGGTAATATTTGGAAACATTTCTGGCTTGTTGGCCTCTACGTCTCCGTGGGACCTTCATATACATCAATAACATAATATTACCTAACCTAACCCAACCTATCATCTCGGCGGTAATACTTGACAACATTCCTGGCGCGTTGGCCTCTACGTCTCCGTGGGACCTTCATATACATCAATAACATAATATTACCTAACCTAACCCAACCTATCATCTCGGCGGTAATACTTGACAACATTCCTGGCGAGTTGGCCTCTACGTCTCCGTGGAACCTTCATATACATCAATAACGTAATATAACCTAACCTAACCCAACCTATCATCTCGGCTGTAATATTTGACAACATTCCTGGCGAGTTGGCCTCTACGTCTCCGTGGCACCTTCATATACATCAATAACGTAATATAACCTAACCTAACCCAACCTATCAACTCGGCGGTAATATTTGACATCATTCCTGGCGAGTTGGCCTCTACGCCTCCGTGGGACTTTTATATACATCAAAACGTAATTTACCCTAACCTAACCCAACGTAACATCTCGGCGGTAATATTCGGCAACATTCCTGGAGTGTTGGTCCCTACGTCTCCGTGGGACCTTCATATACATCAATAACATAATATTACCTAACCTAACCCAACCTATCATCTCGGCGGTAATACTTGACAACATTCCTGGCGAGTTGGCCTCTACGTCTCCGTGGAACCTTCATATACATCAATAACGTAATATAACCTAACCTAACCCAACCTATCATCTCGGCGGTAATATTTGACATCATTCCTGGCGAGTTGGCCTCTACGCCTCCGTGGGACTTTTATATACATCAAAACGTAATTTACCCTAACCTAACCCAACGGATCATCTCGGCGGTAATATTCGGCAACATTCCTGGAGTGTTGGTCTCTACGTCTCCGTGGGATCTTCATATACATCAATAACGTAATATAACCAAACCTAAACCAAGATATCATCTCGGCGGTAATATTTGACAACATTCCTGGCGAGTCGGCCTCTACGTCTCCGTGCGACCTTCATATACATCAATAACGTAATATAACGTAACCTAACCCAACCTATCATCTCGGCACTAATATTTGACAACATTACAGGCGAGTTGGCCTCTACGTCTCCGTGGGAATTTTATATACGTCAATAACGTAATATAACCTAACCTAACCCAACCTAACATCTCGGCACTAATATTTGACAACATTCCTGGCGAGTTGGCCTCTACCTCTCCGTGAGACCTTCATATACATCAATAACGTAATATAATCTAACCTAACCCAACCTATAATCTCGGCGGTAATATTTGACAACATTCCTGGTCAGTTGGCCTCTGCGTCTCCGTGGAACCTTCATATACATCAATAACGTAATATAACCTAACCTAACCCAACCTATCATCTCGGCGGTAATATTTGACAACATTCCTGACGAGTTGGCCTCTACGTCTCCGTGGGACTTTTATATACATCAATAACGTAATTTAGCCTAACCTAAACCAACGTAACATCTCGGCGGTAATATTTGACAACATTCCTGGCTTGCTGGCGTCTATGTTTCCGTGGGACCTTTATATACATCAATAATGTGGTATAACCTAACCTAGCCCAACCTATCATATCGGCGGTAATATTTGGAAACATTTCTGGCTTGTTGGCCTCTACGTCTCCGTGGGACCTTCATATACATCAATAACATAATATTACCTAACCTAACCCAACCTATCATCTCGGCGGTAATACTTGACAACATTCCTGGCGAGTTGGCCTCTACGTCTCCGTGGAACCTTCATATACATCAATAACGTAATATAACCTAACCTAACCCAACCTGTCAACTCGGCGGTAATATTTGACATCATTCCTGGCGAGTTGGCCTCTACGCCTCCGTGGGACTTTTATATACATCAAAACGTAATTTACCCTAACATAACCCAACGTAACATGTCGGCGGTAATATTCGGCAACATTCCTGGAGTGTTGTTCCCTACGTCTCCGTGGGACCTTCATATACATCAATAACGTAATATAACCTAACCTAACCCAACCTATCATCTCGGCGGTAATATTTGACATCATTCCTGGCGAGTTGGCCTCTACGCCTCCGTGGGACTTTTATATACATCAATATCGTAATATAACGTAACCTAACCCAACCTAACATCTCGGCACTAATATTTGACAACATTCCTGGCTTGATGGCCTCTACGTCTCCGTGGGACCTTCATATACATCAATAACATAATATTACCTAACCTAACCCAACCTATCATCTCGGCGGTAATACTTGACAACATTCCTGGCGAGTTGGCCTCTACGTCTCCGTGGAACCTTCATATACATCAATAACGTAATATAACCTAACCTAACCCAACCTATCATCTCGGCTGTAATATTTGACAACATTCCTGGCGAGTTGGCCTCTACGTCTCCGTGGGACTTTTATATACATCAATATCGTAATATAACCTAACCTAACCCAACCTAACATCTCGGCCCTAATATTTGACAACATTCCTGGCTTGATGGCCTCTACGTCTCCGTGGGACCTTCATATACATCAATAACATAATATTACCTAACCTAACCCAACCTATCATCTCGGCGGTAATACTTGACAACATTCCTGGCGAGTTGGCCTCTACGTCTCCGTGGAACCTTCATATACATCAATAACGTAATATAACCTAACCTAACCCCACCTATCAACTCGGCGGTAATATTTGACATCATTCCTGGCGAGTTGGCCTCTACGCCTCCGTGGGACTTTTATATTCATCAAAACGTAATTTACCCTAACCTAACCCAACGGATCATCTCGGCGGTAATATTTGACAACATTCCAGGCGAGTTGGCCCCTACGTCTCCGTGGGAATTTTATATACATCAATAACGTAATATAACCTAACCTAACCCAACCTAACATCTCGGCACTAATATTTGACAACATTCCTGGCGAGTTGGCCTCTACCTCTCCGTGAGACCTTCATGTACATCAATAACGTAATATAATCTAACCTAACCCAACCTATAATCTCGGCGGTAATATTTGACAACATTCCTGGTCAGTTGGCCTCTGCGTCTCCGTGGAACCTTCATATACATCAATAACGTAATATAACCTAACCTAACCCAACCTATCATCTCGGCGGTAATATTTGACAACATTCCTGGCGAGTTGGCCTCTACGTCTCCGTGGGACTTTTATATACATCAATAACGTAATTTAACCTAACCTAAACCTACGTAACATCTCGGCGGTAATATTTGACAACATTCCTGGCTTGATAGCCTCTACGTCTCCGTGGGACCTTCATATACATCAATAACATAATATTACCTAACCTAACCCAACCTATCATCTCGGCGGTAATACTTGACAACATTCCTGGCGAGTTGGCCTCTACGTCTCCGTGGGACTTTTATATACGACAATAACGTAATATAACCTAACCTAACCCAACCTATCATCTCGGCGGTAATACTTGACAACATTCCTGGCGAGTTGGCCTCTACGTCTCCGTGGGACTTTTATATACGACAATAACGTAATATAACCTAACCTAACCCAACCTATCATCTCGGCGGTAATATTTGACATCATTCCTGGCGAGTTGGCCTCTACGCCTCCGTGGGACTTTTATATACATCAAAACGTAATTTACCCTAACCTAACCCAACGTAACATCTCGGCGGTAATATTCGGCAACATTCCTGGAGTGTTGGTCCCTACGTCTCCGCGGAACCTTCATATACATCAATAACGTAATATAACCTAACCTAACCCAACCTAACATCTCGGCACTAATATTTGACAACATTCCTGGCTTGATGGCCTCTACGTCTCCGTGGGACCTTCATATACATCAATAACATAATATTACCTAACCTAACCCAACCTATCATCTCGGCGGTAATACTTGACAACATTCCTGGCGAGTTGGCCTCTACGTCTCCGTGGGACTTTTATATACATCAATAACGTAATATAACCTAACCTAACCCAACCAATCATCTCGGCGGTAATATTTGACATCATTCCTGGCGAGTTGGCCTCTACGCCTCCGTGGGACTTTTATATACATCAAAACGTAATTTACCCTAACCTAACCCAACGTAACATCTCGGCGGTAATATTTGACAACATTCCTGGTCAGTTGGCCTCTGCGTCTCCGTGGAACCTTAATATACATCAATAACGTAATATAACCTAACCTAACCCAACCTATCATCTCGGCGGTAATATTTGACATCATTCCTGGCGAGTTGGCCTCTACGCTTCCGTGGGACTTTTGTATACATCAATAACGTAATTTAACCTAACCTAAACCTACGTAACAGCTCGGCGGTAATATTTGACAACATTCCTGGCTTGATGGCCTCTACGTCTCCGTGGGACCTTCATATACATCAATAACATAATATTACCTAACCTAACCCAACCTATCATCTCGGCGGTAATACTTGACAACATTCCTGGCGCGTTGGCCTCTACGTCTCCGTGGGACCTTCATATACATCAATAACGTAATATTACCTAACCTAACCCAACCTATCATCACGGCGGTAATACTTGACAACATTCCTGGCGAGTTGGCCTCTACGTCTCCGTGGCACCTTCATATACATCAATAACGTAATATAACCTAACCTAACCCAACCTATCAACTCGGCGGTAATATTTGACATCATTCCTGGCGAGTTGGCCTCTACGCCTCCGTGGGACTTTTATATACATCAAAACGTAATTTACCCTAACCTAACCCAACGTAACATCTCGGCGGTAATATTCGGCAACATTCCTGGAGTGTTGGTCCCTACGTCTCCGTGGGATCTTCATATACATCAATAACGTAATATAACCTAACCTAAACCAACCTATCATCTCGGCGGTAATATTTGACAACATTCCAGGCGATTTGGCCTCTACGTCTCCGTGGGAATTTTATATACATCAATAACGTAATATAACCTAACCTAACCCAACCTAACATCTCGGCACTAATATTTGACAACATTCCTGGCTTGATGGCCTCTACGTCTCCGTGGGACCTTCATATACATCAATAACATAATATTACCTAACCTAACCCAACCTATCATCTCGGCGGTAATACTTGACAACATTCCTGGCGCGTTGGCCTCTACGTCTCCGTGGGACCTTCATATACATCAATAACGTAATATTACCTAACCTAACCCAACCTATCATCTCGGCGGTAATACTTGACAACATTCCTGGCGAGTTGGCCTCTACGTCTCCGTGGAACCTTCATATACATCAATAACATAATATTACCTAACCTAACCCAACCTATCATCTCGGCGGTAATACTTGACAACATTCCTGGCGAGTTGGCCTCTACGTCTCCGTGGGACTTTTATATACATCAATAACGTAATATAACCTAACCTAACCCAACCAATCATCTCGGCGGTAATATTTGACATCATTCCTGGCGAGTTGGCCTCTACGCCTCCGTGGGACTTTTATATACATCAAAACGTAATTTACCCTAACCTAACCCAACGTAACATCTCGGCGGTAATATTTGACAACATTCCTGGTCAGTTGGCCTCTGCGTCTCCGTGGAACCTTCATATACATCAATAACGTAATATAACCTAACCTAACCCAACCTATCATCTCGGCGGTAATATTTGACATCATTCCTGGCGAGTTGGCCTCTACGCTTCCGTGGGACTTTTGTATACATCAAAACGTAAGTTACCCTAACCTAACCCAACGTAACATCTCGGCGGTAATATTCGGCAACATTCCTGGAGTGTTGGTCCCTACGTCTCCGTGGGATCTTCATATACATCAATAACGTAATATAACCTAACCTAAACCAACCTATCATCTCGGCGGTAATATTTGACAACATTCCTGGCGAGTCGGCCTCTACGTCTCCGTGCGACCTTCATATACATCAGTAACGTAATATAACGTAACCTAACCCAACCTATCATCTCGGCACTAATATTTGACAACATTACAGGCGAGTTGACCTCTACGTCTCCGTGGGACTTTTATATACATCAATAACGTAATTTAACCTAACCTAAACCTACGTAACAGCTCGGCGGTAATATTTGACAACATTCCTGGCTTGATGGCCTCTACGTCTCCGTGGGACCTTCATATACATCAATAACATAATATTACCTAACCTAACCCAACCTATCATCTCGGCGGTAATACTTGACAACATTCCTGGCGCGTTGGCCTCTACGTCTCCGTGGGACCTTCATATACATCAATAACGTAATATTACCTAACCTAACCCAACCTATCATCACGGCGGTAATACTTGACAACAATCCTGGCGAGTTGGCCTCTACGTCTCCGTGGCACCTTCATATACATCAATAACGTAATATAACCTAACCTAACCCAACCTATCAACTCGGCGGTAATATTTGACATCATTCCTGGCGAGTTGGCCTCTACGCCTCCGTGGGACTTTTATATACATCAAAACGTAATTTACCCTAACCTAACCCAACGTAACATCTCGGCGGTAATATTCGGCAACATTCCTGGAGTGTTGGTCTCTACGTCTCCGTGGGATCTTCATATACATCAATAACGTAATATAACCAAACCTAAACCAAGATATCATCTCGGCGGTAATATTTGACAACATTCCTGGCGAGTCGGCCTCTACGTCTCCGTGCGACCTTCATATACATCAATAACGTAATATAACGTAACCTAACCCAACCTATCATCTCGGCACTAATATTTGACAACATTACAGGCGAGTTGGCCTCTACGTCTCCGTGGGAATTTTATATACGTCAATAACGTAATATAACCTAACCTAACCCAACCTAACATCTCGGCACTAATATTTGACAACATTCCTGGCGAGTTGGCCTCTACCTCTCCGTGAGACCTTCATATACATCAATAACGTAATATAATCTAACCTAACCCAACCTATCATCTCGGCACTAATATTTGACAACATTCCTGGCTTGATGGCCTCTACGTCTCCGTGGGACCTTCATATACATCAATAACATAATATTACCTAACCTAACCCAACCTATCATCTCGGCGGTAATACTTGACAACATTCCTGGCGAGTTGGCCTCTACGTCTCCGTGGGACCTTTATATACATCAATAACGTAATATAACCTAACCTAACCCAACCTATCAACTCGGCGGTAATATTTGACATCATTCCTGGCGAGTTGGCCTCTACGCCTCCGTGGGACTTTTATATACATCAAAACGTAATTTACCCTAACCTAACCCAACGTAACATCTCGGCGGTAATATTTGACAACATTCCTGGTCAGTTGGCCTCTGCGTCTCCGTGGAACCTTCATATACATCAATAACGTAATATAACCTAACCTAACCCAACCTATCATCTCGGCGGTAATATTTGACATCATTCCTGGCGAGTTGGCCTCTACGCTTCCGTGGGACTTTTGTATACATCAAAACGTAAGTTACCCTAACCTAACCCAACGTAACATCTCGGCGGTAATATTCGGCAACATTCCTGGAGTGTTGGTCCCTACGTCTCCGTGGGATCTTCATATACATCAATAACGTAATATAACCTAACCTAAACCAACCTATCATCTCGGCGGTAATATTTGACAACATTCCTGGCGAGTCGGCCTCTACGTCTCCGTGCGACCTTCATATACATCAGTAACGTAATATAACGTAACCTAACCCAACCTATCATCTCGGCACTAATATTTGACAACATTCCTGGCTTGATGGCCTCTACGTCTCCGTGGGACCTTCATATACATCAATAACATAATATTACCTAACCTAACCCAACCTATCATCTCGGCGGTAATACTTGACAACATTCCTGGCGAGTTGGCCTCTACGTCTCCGTGGGACCTTTATATACATCAATAACGTAATATAACCTAACCTAACCCAACCTATCAACTCGACGGTAATATTTGACATCATTCCTGGCGAGTTGGCCTCTACGCCTCCGTGGGACTTTTATATACATCAAAACGTAATTTACCCTAACCTGAACCAACGTAACATCTCGGCGGTAATATTCGGCAACATTTCTGGAGTGTTGTTCCCTACGTCTCCGTGGGACCTTCATATACATCAATAACGTAATATAACCTAACCTAACCCAACCTATCATCTCGGCGGTAATACTTGACAACATTCCTGGCGAGTTGGCCTCTACGTCTCCGTGGGACTTTTATATACATCAATAACGTAATATAACCTAACCTAACCCAACCAATCATCTCGGCGGTAATATTTGACATCATTCCTGGCGAGTTGGCCTCTACGCCTCCGTGGGACTTTTATATACATCAAAACGTAATTTACCCTAACCTAACCCAACGTAACATCTCGGCGGTAATATTTGACAACATTCCTGGTCAGTTGGCCTCTGCGTCTCCGTGGAACCTTCATATACATCAATAACGTAATATAACCTAACCTAACCCAACCTATCATCTCGGCGGTAATATTTGACATCATTCCTGGCGAGTTGGCCTCTACGCTTCCGTGGGACTTTTGTATACATCAAAACGTAAGTTACCCTAACCTAACCCAACGTAACATCTCGGCGGTAATATTCGGCAACATTCCTGGAGTGTTGGTCCCTACGTCTCCGTGGGATCTTCATATACATCAATAACGTAATATAACCTAACCTAAACCAACCTATCATCTCGGCGGTAATATTTGACAACATTCCTGGCGAGTCGGCCTCTACGTCTCCGTGCGACCTTCATATACATCAGTAACGTAATATAACGTAACCTAACCCAACCTATCATCTCGGCACTAATATTTGACAACATTACAGGCGAGTTGGCCTCTACGTCTCCGTGGGACTTTTATATACATCAATAACGTAATTTAACCTAACCTAAACCTACGTAACAGCTCGGCGGTAATATTTGACAACATTCCTGGCTTGATGGCCTCTACGTCTCCGTGGGACCTTCATATACATCAATAACATAATATTACCTAACCTAACCCAACCTATCATCTCGGCGGTAATACTTGACAACATTCCTGGCGCGTTGGCCTCTACGTCTCCGTGGGACCTTCATATACATCAATAACGTAATATTACCTAACCTAACCCAACCTATCATCTCGGCGGTAATACTTGACAACATTCCTGGCGAGTTGGCCTCTACGTCTCCGTGGGACCTTTATATACATCAATAACGTAATATAACCTAACCTAACCCAACCTATCAACTCGGCGGTAATATTTGACATCATTCCTGGCGAGTTGGCCTCTACGCCTCCGTGGGACTTTTATATACATCAAAACGTAATTTACCCTAACCTAACCCAACGTAACATCTCGGCGGTAATATTTGACAACATTCCTGGTCAGTTGGCCTCTGCGTCTCCGTGGAACCTTCATATACATCAATAACGTAATATAACCTAACCTAACCCAACCTATCATCTCGGCGGTAATATTTGACATCATTCCTGGCGAGTTGGCCTCTACGCTTCCGTGGGACTTTTGTATACATCAAAACGTAAGTTACCCTAACCTAACCCAACGTAACATCTCGGCGGTAATATTCGGCAACATTCCTGGAGTGTTGGTCCCTACGTCTCCGTGGGATCTTCATATACATCAATAACGTAATATAACCTAACCTAAACCAACCTATCATCTCGGCGGTAATATTTGACAACATTCCTGGCGAGTCGGCCTCTACGTCTCCGTGCGACCTTCATATACATCAGTAACGTAATATAACGTAACCTAACCCAACCTATCATCTCGGCACTAATATTTGACAACATTCCTGGCTTGATGGCCTCTACGTCTCCGTGGGACCTTCATATACATCAATAACATAATATTACCTAACCTAACCCAACCTATCATCTCGGCGGTAATACTTGACAACATTCCTGGCGAGTTGGCCTCTACGTCTCCGTGGGACCTTTATATACATCAATAACGTAATATAACCTAACCTAACCCAACCTATCAACTCGACGGTAATATTTGACATCATTCCTGGCGAGTTGGCCTCTACGCCTCCGTGGGACTTTTATATACATCAAAACGTAATTTACCCTAACCTGAACCAACGTAACATCTCGGCGGTAATATTCGGCAACATTTCTGGAGTGTTGTTCCCTACGTCTCCGTGGGACCTTCATATACATCAATAACGTAATATAACCTAACCTAACCCAACCTATCATCTCGGCGGTAATACTTGACAACATTCCTGGCGAGTTGGCCTCTACGTCTCCGTGGGACTTTTATATACATCAATAACGTAATATAACCTAACCTAACCCAACCAATCATCTCGGCGGTAATATTTGACATCATTCCTGGCGAGTTGGCCTCTACGCCTCCGTGGGACTTTTATATACATCAAAACGTAATTTACCCTAACCTAACCCAACGTAACATCTCGGCGGTAATATTTGACAACATTCCTGGTCAGTTGGCCTCTGCGTCTCCGTGGAACCTTCATATACATCAATAACGTAATATAACCTAACCTAACCCAACCTATCATCTCGGCGGTAATATTTGACATCATTCCTGGCGAGTTGGCCTCTACGCTTCCGTGGGACTTTTGTATACATCAAAACGTAAGTTACCCTAACCTAACCCAACGTAACATCTCGGCGGTAATATTCGGCAACATTCCTGGAGTGTTGGTCCCTACGTCTCCGTGGGATCTTCATATACATCAATAACGTAATATAACCTAACCTAAACCAACCTATCATCTCGGCGGTAATATTTGACAACATTCCTGGCGAGTCGGCCTCTACGTCTCCGTGCGACCTTCATATACATCAGTAACGTAATATAACGTAACCTAACCCAACCTATCATCTCGGCACTAATATTTGACAACATTACAGGCGAGTTGGCCTCTACGTCTCCGTGGGACTTTTATATACATCAATAACGTAATTTAACCTAACCTAAACCTACGTAACAGCTCGGCGGTAATATTTGACAACATTCCTGGCTTGATGGCCTCTACGTCTCCGTGGGACCTTCATATACATCAATAACATAATATTACCTAACCTAACCCAACCTATCATCTCGGCGGTAATACTTGACAACATTCCTGGCGCGTTGGCCTCTACGTCTCCGTGGGACCTTCATATACATCAATAACGTAATATTACCTAACCTAACCCAACCTATCATCTCGGCGGTAATACTTGACAACATTCCTGGCGAGTTGGCCTCTACGTCTCCGTGGGACCTTTATATACATCAATAACGTAATATAACCTAACCTAACCCAACCTATCAACTCGGCGGTAATATTTGACATCATTCCTGGCGAGTTGGCCTCTACGCCTCCGTGGGACTTTTATATACATCAAAACGTAATTTACCCTAACCTAACCCAACGTAACATCTCGGCGGTAATATTTGACAACATTCCTGGTCAGTTGGCCTCTGCGTCTCCGTGGAACCTTCATATACATCAATAACGTAATATAACCTAACCTAACCCAACCTATCATCTCGGCGGTAATATTTGACATCATTCCTGGCGAGTTGGCCTCTACGCTTCCGTGGGACTTTTGTATACATCAAAACGTAAGTTACCCTAACCTAACCCAACGTAACATCTCGGCGGTAATATTCGGCAACATTCCTGGAGTGTTGGTCCCTACGTCTCCGTGGGATCTTCATATACATCAATAACGTAATATAACCTAACCTAAACCAACCTATCATCTCGGCGGTAATATTTGACAACATTCCTGGCGAGTCGGCCTCTACGTCTCCGTGGGACCTTCATATACATCAATAACATAATATTACCTAACCTAACCCAACCTATCATCTCGGCGGTAATACTTGACAACATTCCTGGCGAGTTGGCCTCTACGTCTCCGTGGGACCTTTATATACATCAATAACGTAATATAACCTAACCTAACCCAACCTATCAACTCGACGGTAATATTTGACATCATTCCTGGCGAGTTGGCCTCTACGCCTCCGTGGGACTTTTATATACATCAAAACGTAATTTACCCTAACCTGAACCAACGTAACATCTCGGCGGTAATATTCGGCAACATTTCTGGAGTGTTGTTCCCTACGTCTCCGTGGGACCTTCATATACATCAATAACGTAATATAACCTAACCTAACCCAACCTATCATCTCGGCGGTAATACTTGACAACATTCCTGGCGAGTTGGCCTCTACGTCTCCGTGGGACTTTTATATACATCAATAACGTAATATAACCTAACCTAACCCAACCAATCATCTCGGCGGTAATATTTGACATCATTCCTGGCGAGTTGGCCTCTACGCCTCCGTGGGACTTTTATATACATCAAAACGTAATTTACCCTAACCTAACCCAACGTAACATCTCGGCGGTAATATTTGACAACATTCCTGGTCAGTTGGCCTCTGCGTCTCCGTGGAACCTTCATATACATCAATAACGTAATATAACCTAACCTAACCCAACCTATCATCTCGGCGGTAATATTTGACATCATTCCTGGCGAGTTGGCCTCTACGCTTCCGTGGGACTTTTGTATACATCAAAACGTAAGTTACCCTAACCTAACCCAACGTAACATCTCGGCGGTAATATTCGGCAACATTCCTGGAGTGTTGGTCCCTACGTCTCCGTGGGATCTTCATATACATCAATAACGTAATATAACCTAACCTAAACCAACCTATCATCTCGGCGGTAATATTTGACAACATTCCTGGCGAGTCGGCCTCTACGTCTCCGTGCGACCTTCATATACATCAGTAACGTAATATAACGTAACCTAACCCAACCTATCATCTCGGCACTAATATTTGACAACATTACAGGCGAGTTGGCCTCTACGTCTCCGTGGGACTTTTATATACATCAATAACGTAATTTAACCTAACCTAAACCTACGTAACAGCTCGGCGGTAATATTTGACAACATTCCTGGCTTGATGGCCTCTACGTCTCCGTGGGACCTTCATATACATCAATAACATAATATTACCTAACCTAACCCAACCTATCATCTCGGCGGTAATACTTGACAACATTCCTGGCGCGTTGGCCTCTACGTCTCCGTGGGACCTTCATATACATCAATAACGTAATATTACCTAACCTAACCCAACCTATCATCACGGCGGTAATACTTGACAACATTCCTGGCGAGTTGGCCTCTACGTCTCCGTGGCACCTTCATATACATCAATAACGTAATATAACCTAACCTAACCCAACCTATCAACTCGGCGGTAATATTTGACATCATTCCTGGCGAGTTGGCCTCTACGCCTCCGTGGGACTTTTATATACATCAAAACGTAATTTACCCTAACCTAACCCAACGTAACATCTCGGCGGTAATATTCGGCAACATTCCTGGAGTGTTGGTCTCTACGTCTCCGTGGGATCTTCATATACATCAATAACGTAATATAACCAAACCTAAACCAAGATATCATCTCGGCGGTAATATTTGACAACATTCCTGGCGAGTCGGCCTCTACGTCTCCGTGCGACCTTCATATACATCAATAACGTAATATAACGTAACCTAACCCAACCTATCATCTCGGCACTAATATTTGACAACATTACAGGCGAGTTGGCCTCTACGTCTCCGTGGGAATTTTATATACGTCAATAACGTAATATAACCTAACCTAACCCAACCTAACATCTCGGCACTAATATTTGACAACATTCCTGGCGAGTTGGCCTCTACCTCTCCGTGAGACCTTCATATACATCAATAACGTAATATAATCTAACCTAACCCAACCTATCATCTCGGCACTAATATTTGACAACATTCCTGGCTTGATGGCCTCTACGTCTCCGTGGGACCTTCATATACATCAATAACATAATATTACCTAACCTAACCCAACCTATCATCTCGGCGGTAATACTTGACAACATTCCTGGCGAGTTGGCCTCTACGTCTCCGTGGGACCTTTATATACATCAATAACGTAATATAACCTAACCTAACCCAACCTATCAACTCGGCGGTAATATTTGACATCATTCCTGGCGAGTTGGCCTCTACGCCTCCGTGGGACTTTTATATACATCAAAACGTAATTTACCCTAACCTGAACCAACGTAACATCTCGGCGGTAATATTCGGCAACATTCCTGGAGTGTTGTTCCCTACGTCTCCGTGGGACCTTCATATACATCAATAACGTAATATAACCTAACCTAACCCAACCTATCATCTCGGCGGTAATATTTGACATCATTCCTGGCGAGTTGGCCTCTACGCCTCCGTGGGACTTTTATATACATCAATATCGTAATATAACCTAACCTAACCCAACCTAACATCTCGGCACTAATATTTGACAACATTCCTGGCTTGATGGCCTCTACGTCTCCGTGGGACCTTCATATACATCAATAACAAAATATTACCTAACCTAACCCAACCTATCATCTCGGCGGTAATACTTGACAACATTCCTGGCGAGTTGGCCTCTACGTCTCCTTGGGACTTTTATATACATCAATAACGTAATATAACCTAACCTAACCCAACCTATCATCTCGGCGGTAATATTTGACATCATTCCTGGCGAGTGGGCCTCTACGCCTCCGTGGGACTTTTATATACATCAAAACGTAATTTATCCTAACCTAACCCAACGTAACATCTCGGCGGTAATATTCGGCAACATTCCTGGAGTGTTGGTCCCTACGTCTCCGTGGGATCTTCATATACATCAATAACATAATATTACCTAACCTAACCCAACCTATCATCTCGGCGGTAATACTTGACAACATTCCTGGCGCGTTGGCCTCTACGTCTCCGTGGGACCTTCATATACATCAATAACATAATATTACCTAACCTAACCCAACCTATCATCTCGGCGGTAATACTTGACAACATTCCTGGCGAGTTGGCCTCTACGTCTCCGTGGCACCTTCATATACATCAATAACGTAATATAACCTAACCTAACCCAACCTATCAACTCGGCGGTAATATTTGACATCATTCCTGGCGAGTTGGCCTCTACGCCTCCGTGGGACTTTTATATACATCAAAACGTAATTTACCCTAACCTAACCCAACGTAACATCTCGGCGGTAATATTCGGCATCATTCCTGGAGTGTTGGTCCCTACGTCTCCGTGGGATCTTCATATACATCAATAACGTAATATAACCTAACCTAACCCAACCTAACATCTCGGCACTAATATTTGACAACATTCCTGGCTTGATGGCCTCTACGTCTCCGTGGGACCTTCATATACATCAATAACATAATATTACCTAACCTAACCCAACCTATCATCTCGGCGGTAATACTTGACAACATTCCTGGCGAGTTGGCCTCTACGTCTCCGTGGAACCTTCATATACATCAATAACGTAATATAACCTAACCTAACCCAACCTATCATCTCGGCGGTAATATTTGACATCATTCCTGGCGAGTTGGCCTCTACGCCTCCGTGGGACTTTTATATACATCAAAACGTAATTTACCCTAACCTAACCCAACGGATCATCTCGGCGGTAATATTCGGCAACATTCCTGGAGTGTTGGTCTCTACGTCTCCGTGGGATCTTCATATACATCAATAACGTAATATAACCAAACCTAAACCAAGATATCATCTCGGCGGTAATATTTGACAACATTCCTGGCGAGTCGGCCTCTTCGTCTCCGTGCGACCTTCATATACATCAATAACGTAATATAACGTAACCTAACCCAACCTATCATCTCGGCACTAATATTTGACAACATTACAGGCGAGTTGGCCTCTACGTCTCCGTGGGAATTTTATATACGTCAATAACGTAATATAACCTAACCTAACCCAACCTAACATCTCGGCACTAATATTTGACAACATTCCTGGCGAGTTGGCCTCTACCTCTCCGTGAGACCTTCATATACATCAATAACGTAATATAATCTAACCTAACCCAACCTATCATCTCGGCACTAATATTTGACAACATTCCTGGCTTGATGGCCTCTACGTCTCCGTGGGACCTTCATATACATCAATAACATAATATTACCTAACCTAACCCAACCTATCATCTCGGCGGTAATACTTGACAACATTCCTGGCGAGTTGGCCTCTACGTCTCCGTGGGACTTTTATATACATCAATAACGTAATATAACCTAACCTAACCCAACCAATCATCTCGGCGGTAATATTTGACATCATTCCTGGCGAGTTGGCCTCTACGCCTCCGTGGGACTTTTATATACATCAAAACGTAATTTACCCTAACCTAACCTAACGTAACATCTCGGCGGTAATATTTGACAACATTCCTGGTCAGTTGGCCTCTGCGTCTCCGTGGAACCTTCATATACATCAATAACGTAATATAACCTAACCTAACCCAACCTATCATCTCGGCGGTAATATTTGACATCATTCCTCGCGAGTTGGCCTCTACGCCTCCGTGGGACTTTTATATACATCAAAACGTAATTTACCCTAACCTGAACCAACGTAACATCTCGGCGGTAATATTCGGCAACATTCCTGGAGTGTTGTTCCCTACGTCTCCGTGGGACCTTCATATACATCAATAACGTAATATAACCTAACCTAACCCAACCTATCATCTCGGCGGTAATATTTGACATCATTCCTGGCGAGTTGGCCTCTACGCCTCCGTGGGACTTTTATATACATCAATATCGTAATATAACCTAACCTAACCCAACCTAACATCTCGGCACTAATATTTGACAACATTCCTGGCTTGATGGCCTCTACGTCTCCGTGGGACCTTCATATACATCAATAACATAATATTACCTAACCTAACCCAACCTATCATCTCGGCGGTAATACTTGACAACATTCCTGGCGAGTTGGCCTCTACGTCTCCTTGGGACTTTTATATACATCAATAACGTAATATAACCTAACCTAACCCAACCTATCATCTCGGCGGTAATATTTGACATCATTCCTGGAGAGTGGGCCTCTACGCCTCCGTGGGACTTTTATATACATCAAAACGTAATTTACCCTAACCTAACCCAACGTAACATCTCGGCGGTAATATTCGGCAACATTCCTGGAGTGTTGGTCCCTACGTCTCCGTGGGATCTTCATATACATCAATAACATAATATTACCTAACCTAACCCAACCTATCATCTCGGCGGTAATACTTGACAACATTCCTGGCGCGTTGGCCTCTACGTCTCCGTGGGACCTTCATATACATCAATAACATAATATTACCTAACCTAACCCAACCTATCATCTCGGCGGTAATACTTGACAACATTCCTGGCGAGTTGGCCTCTACGTCTCCGTGGCACCTTCATATACATCAATAACGTAATATAACCTAACCTAACCCAACCTATCAACTCGGCGGTAATATTTGACATCATTCCTGGCGAGTTGGCCTCTACGCCTCCGTGGGACTTTTATATACATCAAAACGTAATTTACCCTAACCTAACCCAACGTAACATCTCGGCGGTAATATTCGGCATCATTCCTGGAGTGTTGGTCCCTACGTCTCCGTGGGATCTTCATATACATCAATAACGTAATATAACCTAACCTAACCCAACCTAACATCTCGGCACTAATATTTGACAACATTCCTGGCTTGATGGCCTCTACGTCTCCGTGGGACCTTCATATACATCAATAACATAATATTACCTAACCTAACCCAACCTATCATCTCGGCGGTAATACTTGACAACATTCCTGGCGAGTTGGCCTCTACGTCTCCGTGGAACCTTCATATACATCAATAACGTAATATAACCTAACCTAACCCAACCTATCATCTCGGCGGTAATATTTGACATCATTCCTGGCGAGTTGGCCTCTACGCCTCCGTGGGACTTTTATATACATCAAAACGTAATTTACCCTAACCTAACCCAACGGATCATCTCGGCGCTAATAGTCGGCAACATTCCTGGAGTGTTGGTCTCTACGTCTCCGTGGGATCTTCATATACATCAATAACGTAATATAACCAAACCTAAACCAAGATATCATCTCGGCGGTAATATTTGACAACATTCCTGGCGAGTCGGCCTCTACGTCTCCGTGCGACCTTCATATACATCAATAACGTAATATAACGTAACCTAACCCAACCTATCATCTCGGCACTAATATTTGACAACATTACAGGCGAGTTGGCCTCTACGTCTCCGTGGGAATTTTATATACGTCAATAACGTAATATAACCTAACCTAACCCAACCTAACATCTCGGCACTAATATTTGACAACATTCCTGGCGAGTTGGCCTCTACCTCTCCGTGAGACCTTCATATACATCAATAACGTAATATAATCTAACCTAACCCAACCTATCATCTCGGCACTAATATTTGACAACATTCCTGGCTTGATGGCCTCTACGTCTCCGTGGGACCTTCATATACATCAATAACATAATATTACCTAACCTAACCCAACCTATCATCTCGGCGGTAATACTTGACAACATTCCTGGCGAGTTGGCCTCTACGTCTCCGTGGGACTTTTATATACATCAATAACGTAATATAACCTAACCTAACCCAACCAATCATCTCGGCGGTAATATTTGACATCATTCCTGGCGGGTTGGCCTCTACGCCTCTTTGGGACTTTTATATACATCAAAACGTAATTTACCCTAACCTAACCCAACGTAACATCTCGGCGGTAATATTTGACAACATTCCTGGTCAGTTGGCCTCTGCGTCTCCGTGGAACCTTCATATACATCAATAACGTAATATAACCTAACCTAACCCAACCTATCATCTCGGCGGTAATATTTGACATCATTCCTGGCGAGTTGGCCTCTACGCCTCCGTGGGACTTTTATATACATCAAAACGTAATTTACCCTAACCTAACCCAACGTAACATCTCGGCGGTAATATTCGGCAACATTCCTGGAGTGTTGTTCCCTACGTCTCCGTGGGACCTTCATATACATCAATAACGTAATATAACCTAACCTAACCCAACCTATCATCTCGGCGGTAATATTTGACATCATTCCTGGCGAGTTGGCCTCTACGCCTCCGTGGGACTTTTATATACATCAATATCGTAATATAACCTAACCTAAGCCAACCTAACATCTCGGCACTAATATTTGACAACATTCCTGGCTTGATGGCCTCTACGTCTCCGTGGGACCTTCATATACATCAATAACATAATATTACCTAACCTAACCCAACCTATCATCTCGGCGGTAATACTTGACAACATTCCTGGCGAGTTGGCCTCTACGTCTCCTTGGGACTTTTATATACATCAATAACGTAATATAACCTAACCTAACCCAACCTATCATCTCGGCGGTAATATTTGACATCATTCCTGGCGAGTTGGCCTCTACGCTTCCGTGGGACTTTTGTATACATCAAAACGTAAGTTACCCTAACCTAACCCAACGTAACATCTCGGCGGTAATATTCGGCAACATTCCTGGAGTGTTGGTCCCTACGTCTCCGTGGGATCTTCATATACATCAATAACGTAATATAACCTAACCTAAACCAACCTATCATCTCGGCGGTAATATTTGACAACATTCCTGGCGAGTCGGCCTCTACGTCTCCGTGCGACCTTCATATACATCAGTAACGTAATATAACGTAACCTAACCCTACCTATCATCTCGGCACTAATATTTGACAACATTACAGGCGAGTTGGCCTCTACGTCTCCGTGGGACTTTTATATACGACAATAACGTAATATAACCTAACCTAACCCAACCTATCATCTCGGCGGTAATATTTGACATCATTCCTGGCGAGTTGGCCTCTACGCCTCCGTGGGACTTTTATATACATCAAAACGTAATTTACCCTAACCTAACCCAACGTAACATCTCGGCGGTAATATTCGGCAACATTCCTGGAGTGTTGGTCCCTACGTCTCCGTGGGATCTTCATATACATCAATAACGTAATATAACCTAAGCTAAACCAACCTATCATCTCGGCGGTAATATTTGACCACATTCCAGGCGATTTGGCCTCTACGTCTCCGTGGGAATTTTATATACATCAATAACGTAATATAACCTAACCTAACCCAACCTAACATCTCGGCACTAATATTTGACAACATTCCTGGCTTGATGGCCTCTACGTCTCCGTGGGACCTTCATATACATCAATAACATAATATTACCTAACCTAACCCAACCTATCATCTCGGCGGTAATACTTGACAACATTCCTGGCGAGTTGGCCTCTACGTCTCCGTGGAACCTTCATATACATCAATAACGTAATATAACCTAACCTAACCCAACCTATCATCTCGGCGGTAATATTTGACATCATTCCTGGCGAGTTGGCCTCTACGCCTCCGTGGGACTTTTATATACATCAAAACGTAATTTACCCTAACCTAACCCAACGGATCACCTCGGCGGTAATATTCGGCAACATTCCTGGAGTGTTGGTCTCTACGTCTCGGTGGGATCTTCATATACATCAATAACGTAATATAACCAAACCTAAACCAAGATATCATCTCGGCGGTAATATTTGACAACATTCCTGGCGAGTCGGCCTCTACGTCTCCGTGCGACCTTCATATACATCAATAACGTAATATAACGTAACCTAATCCAACCTATCATCTCGGCACTAATATTTGACAACATTACAGGCGAGTTGGCCTCTACGTCTCCGTGGGAATTTTATATACGTCAATAACGTAATATAACCTAACCTAACCCAACCTAACATCTCGGCACTAATATTTGACAACATTCCTGGCGAGTTGGCCTCTACCTCTCCGTGGCACCTTCATATACATCAATAACGTAATATAACCTAACCTAACCCAACCTATCAACTCGGCGGTAATATTTGACATCATTCCTGGCGAGTTGGCCTCTACGCCTCCGTGGGACTTTTATATACATCAAAACGTAATTTACCCTAACCTAACTCAACGTAACATCTCGGCGGTAATATTCGGCATCATTCCTGGAGTGTTGGTCCCTACGTCTCCGTGGGATCTTCATATACATCAATAACGTAATATAACCTAACCTAACCCAACCTAACATCTCGGCACTAATATTTGACAACATTCCTGGCTTGATGGCCTCTACGTCTCCGTGGGACCTTCATATACATCAATAACATAATATTACCTAACCTAACCCAACCTATCATCTCGGCGGTAATACTTGACAACATTCCTGGCGAGTTGGCCTCTACGTCTCCGTGGAACCTTCATATACATCAATAACGTAATATAACCTAACCTAACCCAACCTATCATCTCGGCGGTAATATTTGACATCATTCCTGGCGAGTTGGCCTCTACGCCTCCGTGGGACTTTTATATACATCAAAACGTAATTTACCCTAACCTAACCCAACGGATCATCTCGGCGGTAATAGTCGGCAACATTCCTGGAGTGTTGGTCTCTACGTCTCCGTGGGATCTTCATATACATCAATAACGTAATATAACCAAACCTAAACCAAGATATCATCTCGGCGGTAATATTTGACAACATTCCTGGCGAGTCGGCCTCTACGTCTCCGTGCGACCTTCATATACATCGATAACGTAATATAACGTAACCTAACCCAACCTATCATCTCGGCACTAATATTTGACAACATTACAGGCGAGTTGGCCTCTACGTCTCCGTGGGAATTTTATATACGTCAATAACGTAATATAACCTAACCTAACCCAACCTAACATCTCGGCACTAATATTTGACAACATTCCTGGCGAGTTGGCCTCTACCTCTCCGTGGCACCTTCATATACATCAATAACGTAATATAACCTAACCTAACCCAACCTATCAACTCGGCGGTAATATTTGACATCATTCCTGGCGAGTTGGCCTCTACGCCTCCGTGGGACTTTTATATACATCAAAACGTAATTTACCCTAACCTAACTCAACGTAACATCTCGGCGGTAATATTCGGCATCATTCCTGGAGTGTTGGTCCCTACGTCTCCGTGGGATCTTCATATACATCAATAACGTAATATAACCTAACCTAACCCAACCTAACATCTCGGCACTAATATTTGACAACATTCCTGGCTTGATGGCCTCTACGTCTCCGTGGGACCTTCATATACATCAATAACATAATATTACCTAACCTAACCCAACCTATCATCTCGGCGGTAATACTTGACAACATTCCTGGCGAGTTGGCCTCTACGTCTCCGTGGAACCTTCATATACATCAATAACGTAATATAACCTAACCTAACCCAACCTATCATCTCGGCGGTAATATTTGACATCATTCCTGGCGAGTTGGCCTCTACGCCTCCGTGGGACTTTTATATACATCAAAACGTAATTTACCCTAACCTAACCCAACGGATCATCTCGGCGGTAATAGTCGGCAACATTCCTGGAGTGTTGGTCTCTACGTCTCCGTGGGATCTTCATATACATCAATAACGTAATATAACCAAACCTAAACCAAGATATCATCTCGGCGGTAATATTTGACAACATTCCTGGCGAGTCGGCCTCTACGTCTCCGTGCGACCTTCATATACATCGATAACGTAATATAACGTAACCTAACCCAACCTATCATCTCGGCACTAATATTTGACAACATTACAGGCGAGTTGGCCTCTACGTCTCCGTGGGAATTTTATATACGTCAATAACGTAATATAACCTAACCTAACCCAACCTAACATCTCGGCACTAATATTTGACAACATTCCTGGCGAGTTGGCCTCTACCTCTCCGTGAGACC
Source organism: Xylocopa violacea (assembly GCA_963969225.1). Classification (NCBI taxonomy): domain Eukaryota; kingdom Metazoa; phylum Arthropoda; class Insecta; order Hymenoptera; family Apidae; genus Xylocopa; species Xylocopa violacea. The sequence goes on along the minus strand of CAXAJV010000755.1, from coordinate 271,406 downwards.
TTCATATACATCAATAACGTAATATAATCTAACCTAACCCAACCTATCATCTCGGCACTAATATTTGACAACATTCCTGGCTTGATGGCCTCTACGTCTCCGTGGGACCTTCATATACATCAATAACATAATATTACCTAACCTAACCCAACCTATCATCTCGGCGGTAATACTTGACAACATTCCTGGCGAGTTGGCCTCTACGTCTCCGTGGGACTTTTATATACATCAATAACGTAATATAACCTAACCTAACCCAACCAATCATCTCGGCGGTAATATTTGACATCATTCCTGGCGAGTTGGCCTCTACGCCTCCGTGGGACTTTTATATACATCAAAACGTAATTTACCCTAACCTAACCCAACGTAACATCTCGGCGGTAATATTTGACAACATTCCTGGTCAGTTGGCCTCTGCGTCTCCGCGGAACCTTCATATACATCAATAACGTAATATAACCTAACCTAACCCAACCTATCATCTCGGCGGTAATATTTGACATCATTCCTGGCGAGTTGGCCTCTACGCCTCCGTGGGACTTTTATATACATCAAAACGTAATTTACCCTAACCTAACCCAACGTAACATCTCGGCGGTAATATTCGGCAACATTCCTGGAGTGTTGTTCCCTACGTCTCCGTGGGACCTTCATATACATCAATAACGTAATATAACCTAACCTAACCCAACCTATCATCTCGGCGGTAATATTTGACATCATTCCTGGCGAGTTGGCCTCTACGCCTCCGTGGGACTTTTATATACATCAATATCGTAATATAACCTAACCTAAGCCAACCTATCATCTCGGCGGTAATACTTGACAACATTCCTGGCGAGTTGGCCTCTACGTCTCCGTGGAACCTTCATATACATCAATAACGTAATATAACCTAACCTAACCCAACCTATCATCTCGGCGGTAATATTTGACATCATTCCTGGCGAGTTGGCCTCTACGCCTCCGTGGGACTTTTATATACATCAAAACGTAATTTACCCTAACCTAACCCAACGGATCATCTCGGCGGTAATAGTCGGCAACATTCCTGGAGTGTTGGTCTCTACGTCTCCGTGGGATCTTCATATACATCAATAACGTAATATAACCAAACCTAAACCAAGATATCATCTCGGCGGTAATATTTGACAACATTCCTGGCGAGTCGGCCTCTACGTCTCCGTGCGACCTTCATATACATCAATAACGTAATATAACGTAACCTAACCCAACCTATCATCTCGGCACTAATATTTGACAACATTACAGGCGAGTTGGCCTCTACGTCTCCGTGGGAATTTTATATACGTCAATAACGTAATATAACCTAACCTAACCCAACCTAACATCTCGGCACTAATATTTGACAACATTCCTGGCGAGTTGGCCTCTACCTCTCCGTGAGACCTTCATATACATCAATAACGTAATATAATCTAACCTAACCCAACCTATCATCTCGGCACTAATATTTGACAACATTCCTGGCTTGATGGCCTCTACGTCTCCGTGGGACCTTCATATACATCAATAACATAATATTACCTAACCTAACCCAACCTATCATCTCGGCGGTAATACTTGACAACATTCCTGGCGAGTTGGCCTCTACGTCTCCTTGGGACTTTTATATACATCAATAACGTAATATAACCTAACCTAACCCAACCTATCATCTCGGCGGTAATATTTGACATCATTCCTGGCGAGTTGGCCTCTACGCTTCCGTGGGACTTTTGTATACATCAAAACGTAAGTTACCCTAACCTAACCCAACGTAACATCTCGGCGGTAATATTCGGCAACATTCCTGGAGTGTTGGTCCCTACGTCTCCGTGGGATCTTCATATACATCAATAACGTAATATAACCTAACCTAAACCAACCTATCATCTCGGCGGTAATATTTGACAACATTCCTGGCGAGTCGGCCTCTACGTCTCCGTGCGACCTTCATATACATCAGTAACGTAATATAACGTAACCTAACCCTACCTATCATCTCGGCACTAATATTTGACAACATTACAGGCGAGTTGGCCTCTACGTCTCCGTGGGACTTTTATATACGACAATAACGTAATATAACCTAACCTAACCCAACCTATCATCTCGGCGGTAATATTTGACATCATTCCTGGCGAGTTGGCCTCTACGCCTCCGTGGGACTTTTATATACATCAAAACGTAATTTACCCTAACCTAACCCAACGTAACATCTCGGCGGTAATATTCGGCAACATTCCTGGAGTGTTGGTCCCTACGTCTCCGCGGAACCTTCATATACATCAATAACGTAATATAACCTAACCTAACCCAACCTATCATCTCGGCTGTAATATTTGACAACATTCCTGGCGAGTTGGCCTCTACGTCTCCGTGGGAATTTTATATACATCAATAACGTAATATAACCTAACCTAACCCAACCTAACATCTCGGCACTAATATTTGACAACATTCCTGGCTTGATGGCCTCTACGTCTCCGTGGGACCTTCATATACATCAATAACATAATATTACCTAACCTAACCCAACCTATCATCTCGGCGGTAATACTTGACAACATTCCTGGCGAGTTGGCCTCTACGCCTCCGTGGGACTTTTATATACATCAAAACGTAATTTACCCTAACCTAACCCAACGTAACATCTCGGCGGTAATATTCGGCAACATTCCTGGAGTGTTGTTCCCTACGTCTCCGTGGGACCTTCATATACATCAATAACGTAATATAACCTAACCTAACACAACCTATCATCTCGGCGGTAATATTTGACATCATTCCTGGCGAGTTGGCCTCTACGCCTCCGTGGGACTTTTATATACATCAATATCGTAATATAACCTAACCTAACCCAACCTAACATCTCGGCACTAATATTTGACAACATTCCTGGCTTGATGGCCTCTACGTCTCCGTGGGACCTTCATATACATCAATAACATAATATTACCTAACCTAACCCAACCTATCATCTCGGCGGTAATACTTGACAACATTCCTGGCGAGTTGGCCTCTACGTCTCCTTGGGACTTTTATATACATCAATAACGTAATATAACCTAACCTAACCCAACCTATCATCTCGGCGGTAATATTTGACATCATTCCTGGCGAGTGGGCCTCTACGCCTCCGTGGGACTTTTATATACATCAAAACGTAATTTACCCTAACCTAACCCAACGTAACATCTCGGCGGTAATATTCGGCAACATTCCTGGAGTGTTGGTCCCTACGTCTCCGTGGGATCTTCATATACATCAATAACATAATATTACCTAACCTAACCCAACCTATCATCTCGGCGGTAATACTTGACAACATTCCTGGCGCGTTGGCCTCTACGTTTCCGTGGGACCTTCATATACATCAATAACATAATATTACCTAACCTAACCCAACCTATCATCTCGGCGGTAATACTTGACAACATTCCTGGCGAGTTGGCCTCTACGTCTCCGTGGCACCTTCATATACATCAATAACGTAATATAACCTAACCTAACCCAACCTATCAACTCGGCGGTAATATTTGACATCATTCCTGGCGAGTTGGCCTCTACGCCTCCGTGGGACTTTTATATACATCAAAACGTAATTTACCCTAACCTAACCCAACGTAACATCTCGGCGGTAATATTCGGCAACATTCCTGGAGTGTTGGTCCCTACGTCTCCGTGGGATCTTCATATACATCAATAACGTAATATAACCTAAGCTAAACCAACCTATCATCTCGGCGGTAATATTTGACCACATTCCAGGCGATTTGGCCTCTACGTCTCCGTGGGAATTTTATATACATCAATAACGTAATATAACCTAACCTAACCCAACCTAACATCTCGGCACTAATATTTGACAACATTCCTGGCTTGATGGCCTCTACGTCTCCGTGGGACCTTCATATACATCAATAACATAATATTACCTAACCTAACCCAACCTATCATCTCGGCGGTAATACTTGACAACATTCCTGGCGAGTTGGCCTCTACGTCTCCGTGGAACCTTCATATACATCAATAACGTAATATAACCTAACCTAACCCAACCTATCATCTCGGCGGTAATATTTGACATCATTCCTGGCGAGTTGGCCTCTACGCCTCCGTGGGACTTTTATATACATCAAAACGTAATTTACCCTAACCTAACCCAACGGATCATCTCGGCGGTAATATTCGGCAACATTCCTGGAGTGTTGGTCTCTACGTCTCGGTGGGATCTTCATATACATCAATAACGTAATATAACCAAACCTAAACCAAGATATCATCTCGGCGGTAATATTTGACAACATTCCTGGCGAGTCGGCCTCTACGTCTTCGTGCGACCTTCATATACATCAATAACGTAATATAACGTAACCTAATCCAACCTATCATCTCGGCACTAATATTTGACAACATTACAGGCGAGTTGGCCTCTACGTTTCCGTGGGAATTTTATATACGTCAATAACGTAATATAACCTAACCTAACCCAACCTAACATCTCGGCACTAATATTTGACAACATTCCTGGCGAGTTGGCCTCTACCTCTCCGTGAGACCTTCATATACATCAATAACGTAATATAATCTAACCTAACCCAACCTATCATCTCGGCACTAATATTTGACAACATTCCTGGCTTGATGGCCTCTACGTCTCCGTGGGACCTTCATATACATCAATAACATAATATTACCTAACCTAACCCAACCTATCATCTCGGCGGTAATACTTGACAACATTCCTGGCGAGTTGGCCTCTACGTCTCCGTGGGACTTTTATATACATCAATAACGTAATATAACCTAACCTAACCCAACCAATCATCTCGGCGGTAATATTTGACATCATTCCTGGCGAGTTGGCCTCTACGCCTCCGTGGGACTTTTATATACATCAAAACGTAATTTACCCTAACCTAACCCAACGTAACATCTCGGCGGTAATATTTGACAACATTCCTGGTCAGTTGGCCTCTGCGTCTCCGTGGAACCTTCATATACATCAATAACGTAATATAACCTAACCTAACCCAACCTATCATCTCGGCGGTAATATTTGACATCATTCCTGGCGAGTTGGCCTCTACGCCTCCGTGGGACTTTTATATACATCAAAACGTAATTTACCCTAACCTAACCCAACGTAACATCTCGGCGGTAATATTCGGCAACATTCCTGGAGTGTTGTTCCCTACGTCTCCGTGGGACCTTCATATACATCAATAACGTAATATAACCTAACCTAACCCAACCTATCATCTCGGCGGTAATATTTGACATCATTCCTGGCGAGTTGGCCTCTACGCCTCCGTGGGACTTTTATATACATCAATATCGTAATATAACCTAACCTAACCCAACCTAACATCTCGGCACTAATATTTGACAACATTCCTGGCTTGATGGCCTCTACGTCTCCGTGGGACCTTCATATACATCAATAACATAATATTACCTAACCTAACCCAACCTATCATCTCGGCGGTAATACTTGACAACATTCCTGGCGAGTTGGCCTCTACGTCTCCTTGGGACTTTTATATACATCAATAACGTAATATAACCTAACCTAACCCAACCTATCATCTCGGCGGTAATATTTGACATCATTCCTGGCGAGTGGGCCTCTACGCCTCCGTGGGACTTTTATATACATCAAAACGTAATTTACCCTAACCTAACCCAACGTAACATCTCGGCGGTAATATTCGGCAACATTCCTGGAGTGTTGGTCCCTACGTCTCCGTGGGATCTTCATATACATCAATAACATAATATTACCTAACCTAACCCAACCAATCATCTCGGCGGTAATACTTGACAACATTCCTGGCGCGTTGGCCTCTACGTCTCCGTGGGACCTTCATATACATCAATAACATAATATTACCTAACCTAACCCAACCTATCATCTCGGCGGTAATACTTGACAACATTCCTGGCGAGTTGGCCTCTACGTCTCCGTGGCACCTTCATATACATCAATAACGTAATATAACCTAACCTAACCCAACCTATCAACTCGGCGGTAATATTTGACATCATTCCTGGCGAGTTGGCCTCTACGCCTCCGTGGGACTTTTATATACATCAAAACGTAATTTACCCTAACCTAACCCAACGTAACATCTCGGCGGTAATATTCGGCAACATTCCTGGAGTGTTGGTCCCTACGTCTCCGCGGAACCTTCATATACATCAATCACGTAATATAACCTAACCTAACCCAACCTATCATCTCGGCTGTAATATTTGACAACATTCCTGGCGAGTTGGCCTCTACGTCTCCGTGGGACATTTATATACATCAATAACGTAATTTAACCTAACCTAAACCTACGTAACATCCCGACGGTAATATTTGACAACATTCCTGGCGAGTTGGCCTCTACCTCTCCGTGAGACCTTCATGTACATCAATAACGTAATATAATCTAACCTAACCCAACCTATAATCTCGGCGGTAATATTTGACAACATTCCTGGTCAGTTGGCCTCTGCGTCTCCGTGGAACCTTCATATACATCAATAACGTAATATAACCTAACCTAACCCAACCTATCATCTCGGCGGTAATACTTGACAACATTCCTGGCGAGTTGGCCTCTACTTCTCCGTGGGACTTTTATATACATCAATAACGTAATATAACCTAACCTAACCCAACCAATCATCTCGGCGGTAATATTTGACATCATTCCTGGCGAGTTGGCCTCTACGCCTCCGTGGGACTTTTATATACATCAAAACGTAATTTACCCTAACCTAACCCAACGTAACATCTCGGCGGTAATATTTGACAACATTCCTGGTCAGTTGGCCTCTGCGTCTCCGTGGAACCTTCATATACATCAATAACGTAATATAACCTAACCTAACCCAACCTATCATCTCGGCGGTAATATTTGACATCATTCCTGGCGAGTTGGCCTCTACGCCTCCGTGGGACTTTTATATACATCAAAACGTAATTTACCCTAACCTAACCCAACGTAACATCTCGGCGGTAATATTCGGCAACATTCCTGGAGTGTTGTTCCCTACGTCTCCGTGAGACCTTCATATACATCAATAACGTAATATAACCTAACCTAACCCAACCTAACATCTCGGCCCTAATATTTGACAACATTCCTGGCTTGATGGCCTCTACGTCTCCGTGGGACCTTCATATACATCAATAACATAATATTACCTAACCTAACCCAACCTATCATCTCGGCGGTAATACTTGACAACATTCCTGGCGAGTTGGCCTCTACGTCTCCTTGGGACTTTTATATACATCAATAACGTAATATAACCTAACCTAACCCAACCTATCATCTCGGCGGTAATATTTGACATCATTCCTGGCGAGTGGGCCTCTACGCCTCCGTGGGACTTTTATATACATCAAAACGTAATTTACCCTAACCTAACCCAACGTAACATCTCGGCGGTAATATTCGGCAACATTCCTGGAGTGTTGGTCCCTACGTCTCCGTGGGATCTTCATATACATCAATAACATAATATTACCTAACCTAACCCAACCTATCATCTCGGCGGTAATACTTGACAACATTCCTGGCGCGTTGGCCTCTACGTCTCCGTGGGACTTTCATATACATCAATAACATAATATTACCTAACCTAACCCAACCTATCATCTCGGCTGTAATATTTGACAACATTCCTGGCGAGTTGGCCTCTACGTCTCCGTGGGACATTTATATACATCAATAACGTAATTTAACCTAACCTAAACCTACGTAACATCCCGACGGTAATATTTGACAACATTCCTGGCGAGTTGGCCTCTACCTCTCCGTGAGACCTTCATGTACATCAATAACGTAATATAATCTAACCTAACCCAACCTATAATCTCGGCGGTAATATTTGACAACATTCCTGGTCAGTTGGCCTCTGCGTCTCCGTGGAACCTTCATATACATCAATAACGTAATATAACCTAACCTAACCCAACCTATCATCTCGGCGGTAATATTTGACAACATTCCTGACGAGTTGGCCTCTACGTCTCCGTGGGACTTTTATATACATCAATAACGTAATTTAACCTAACCTAAACCAACGTAACATCTCGGCGGTAATATTTGACAACATTCCTGGCTTGCTGGCGTCTATGTTTCCGTGGGACCTTTATATACATCAATAACGTGGTATAACCTAACCTAGCCCAACCTATCATATCGGCGGTAATATTTGGAAACATTTCTGGCTTGTTGGCCTCTACGTCTCCGTGGAACCTTCATATACATCAATAACGTAATATAACCTAACCTAACCCAACCTATCATCTCGGCGGTAATATTTGACATCATTCCTGGCGAGTTGGCCTCTACGCCTCCGTGGGACTTTTATATACATCAAAACGTAATTTACCCTAACCTAACCCAACGGATCATCTCGGCGGTAATATTCGGCAACATTCCTGGCGAGTCGGCCTCTACGTCTCCGTGGCACCTTCATATACATCAATAACGTAATATAACCTAACCTAACCCAACCTATCAACTCGGCGGTAATATTTGACATCATTCCTGGCGAGTTGGCCTCTACGCCTCCGTGGGACTTTTATATACATCAAAACGTAATTTACCCTAACCTAACCCAACGTAACATCTCGGCGGTAATATTCGGCAACATTCCTGGAGTGTTGTTCCCTACGTCTCCGTGGGACCTTCATATACATCAATAACGTAATATAACCTAACCTAACCCAACCTATCATCTCGGCGGTAATATTTGACATCATTCCTGGCGAGTTGGCCTCTACGCCTCCGTGGGACTTTTATATACATCAATATCGTAATATAACCTAACCTAACCCAACCTAACATCTCGGCACTAATATTTGACAACATTCCTGGCTTGATGGCCTCTACGTCTCCGTGGGACCTTCATATACATCAATAACATAATATTACCTAACCTAACCCAACCTATCATCTCGGCGGTAATACTTGACAACATTCCTGGCGAGTTGGCCTCTACGTCTCCGTGGGACTTTTATATACATCAATAACGTAATATAACCTAACCTAACCCAACGTAACATCTCGGCGGTAATATTTGACAACATTCCTGGTCAGTTGGCCTCTGCGTCTCCGTGGAACCTTCATATACATCAATAACGTAATATAACCTAACCTAACCCAACCTATCATCTCGGCGGTAATATTTGACATCATTCCTGGCGAGTTGGCCTCTACGCTTCCGTGGGACTTTTGTATACATCAAAACGTAATTTACCCTAACCTAACCCAACGTAACATCTCGGCGGTAATATTCGGCAACATTCCTGGAGTGTTGGTCCCTACGTCTCCGTGGGATCTTCATATACATCAATAACGTAATATAACCTAACCTAAACCAACCTATCATCTCGGCGGTAATATTTGACAACATTCCAGGCGAGTTGGCCCCTACGTCTCCGTGGGAATTTTATATACATCAATAACGTAATATAACCTAACCTAACCCAACCTAACATCTCGGCACTAATATTTGACAACATTCCTGGCGAGTTGGCCTCTACCTCTCCGTGAGACCTTCATGTACAACAATAACGTAATATAATCTAACCTAACCCAACCTATAATCTCGGCGGTAATATTTGACAACATTCCTGGCTTGATGGCCTCTACGTCTCCGTGGGACCTTCATATACATCAATAACATAATATTACCTAACCTAACCCAACCTATCATCTCGGCGGTAATACTTGACAACATTCCTGACGAGTTGGCCTCTACGTCTCCTTGGGACTTTTATATACATCAATAACGTAATATAACCTAACCTAACCCAACCTATCATCTCGGCGGTAATATTTGACATCATTCCTGGCGAGTGGGCCTCTACGCCTCCGTGGGACTTTTATATACATCAAAACGTAATTTACCCTAACCTAACCCAACGTAACATCTCGGCGGTAATATTCGGCAACATTCCTGGAGTGTTGGTCCCTACGTCTCCGTGGGATCTTTATATACATCAATAACATAATATTACCTAACCTAACCCAACCTATCATCTCGGCGGTAATACTTGACAACATTCCTGGCGCGTTGGCCTCTACGTCTCCGTGGGACCTTCATATACATCAATAACATAATATTACCTAACCTAACCCAACCTATCATCTCGGCGGTAATACTTGACAACATTCCTGGCGAGTTGGCCTCTACGTCTCCGTGGCACCTTCATATACATCAATAACGTAATATAACCTAACCTAACCCAACCTATCAACTCGGCGGTAATATTTGACATCATTCCTGGCGAGTTGGCCTCTACGTCTCCGTGGGACTTTTATATACATCAAAACGTAATTTACCCTAACCTAACCCAACGTAACATCTCGGCGGTAATATTCGGCAACATTCCTGGAGTGTTGTTCCCTACGTCTCCGTGGGACCTTCATATACATCAATAACGTAATATAACCTAACCTAACCCAACCTATCATCTCGGCGGTAATATTTGACATCATTCCTGGCGAGTTGGCCTCTACGCCTCCGTGGGACTTTTATATACATCAATATCGTAATATAACCTAACCTAACCCAACCTAACATCTCGGCACTAATATTTGACAACATTCCTGGCTTGATGGCCTCTACGTCTCCGTGGGACCTTCATATACATCAATAACATAATATTACCTAACCTAACCCAACCTATCATCTCGGCGGTAATACTTGACAACATTCCTGGCGAGTTGGCCTCTACGTCTCCGTGGAACCTTCATATACATCAATAACGTAATATAACCTAACCTAACCCAACCTATCAACTCGGCGGTAATATTTGACATCATTCCTGGCGAGTTGGCCTCTACGCCTCCGTGGGACTTTTATATACATCAAAACGTAATTTACCCTAACCTAACCCAACGTAACATCTCGGCGGTAATATTCGGCAACATTCCTGGAGTGTTGGTCCCTACGTCTCCGTGGGATCTTCATATACATCAATAACGTAATATAACCTAACCTAAACCAACCTATCATCTCGGCGGTAATATTTGACAACATTCCTGGCGAGTCGGCCCCTACGTCTCCGTGCGACCTTCATATACATCAGTAACGTAATATAACGTAACCTAACCCAACCTATCATCTCGGCACTAATATTTGACAACATTACAGGCGAGTTGGCCTCTACGTCTCCGTGGGAATTTTATATACATCAATAACGTAATATAACCTAACCTAACCCAACCTAACATCTCGGCACTAATATTTGACAACATTCCTGGCGAGTTGGCCTCTACGTCTCCGTGGAACCTTCATATACATCAATAACGTAATATAACCTAACCTAACCCAACCTATCATCTCGGCGGTAATATTTGACAACATTCCTGGCGAGTCGGCCCCTACGTCTCCGTGCGACCTTCATATACATCAGTAACGTAATATAACGTAACCTAACCCAACCTATCATCTCGGCACTAATATTTGACAACATTACAGGCGAGTTGGCCTCTACGTCTCCGTGGGAATTTTATATACATCAATAACGTAATATAACCTAACCTAACCCAACCTAACATCTCGGCACTAATATTTGACAACATTCCTGGCGAGTTGGCCTCTACGTCTCCGTGGAACCTTCATATACATCAATAACGTAATATAACCTAACCTAACCCAACCTATCATCTCGGCGGTAATATTTGACAACATTCCTGGCGAGTTGGCCTCTACGTCTCCGTGGGACTTTTATATACATCAATAACGTGATTTAACCTAACCTAAACCTACGTAACATCTCGGCGGTAATATTTGACAACATTCCTGGCTTGATAGCCTCTACGTCTCCGTGGGACCTTCATATACATCAATAACATAATATTACCTAACCTAACCCAACCTATCATCTCGGCGGTAATACTTGACAACATTCCTGGCGAGTTGGCCTCTACGTCTCCGTGGGACTTTTATATACGACAATAACGTAATATAACCTAACCTAACCCAACCTATCATCCCGGCGGTAATACTTGACAACATTCCTGGCGAGTTGGCCTCTACGTCTCCGTGGGACTTTTATATACGACAATAACGTAATATAACCTAACCTAACCCAACCTATCATCTCGGCGGTAATATTTGACATCATTCCTGGCGAGTTGGCCTCTACGCCTCCGTGGGACTTTTATATACATCAAAACGTAATTTACCCTAACCTAACCCAACGTAACATCTCGGCGGTAATATTCGGCAACATTCCTGGAGTGTTGGTCCCTACGTCTCCGCGGAACCTTCATATACATCAATAACGTAATATAACCTAACCTAACCCAACCTAACATCTCGGCACTAATATTTGACAACATTCCTGGCTTGATGGCCTCTACGTCTCCGTGGGACCTTCATATACATCAATAACATAATATTACCTAACCTAACCCAACCTATCATCTCGGCGGTAATACTTGACAACATTCCTGGCGAGTTGGCCTCTACGTCTCCGTGGGACTTTTATATACATCAATAACGTAATATAACCTAACCTAACCCAACCAATCATCTCGGCGGTAATATTTGACATCATTCCTGGCGAGTTGGCCTCTACGCCTCCGTGGGACTTTTATATACATCAAAACGTAATTTACCCTAACCTAACCCAACGTAACATCTCGGCGGTAATATTTGACAACATTCCTGGTCAGTTGGCCTCTGCGTCTCCGTGGAACCTTCATATACATCAATAACGTAATATAACCTAACCTAACCCAACCTATCATCTCGGCGGTAATATTTGACATCATTCCTGGCGAGTTGGCCTCTACGCTTCCGTGGGACTTTTGTATACATCAAAACGTAATTTACCCTAACCTAACCCAACGTAACATCTCGGCGGTAATATTCGGCAACATTCCTGGAGTGTTGGTCCCTACGTCTCCGTGGGATCTTCATATACATCAATAACGTAATATAACCTAACCTAAACCAACCTATCGTCTCGGCGGTAATATTTGACAACATTCCAGGCGAGTTAGCCCCTACGTCTCCGTGGGAATTTTATATACATCAATAACGTAATATAACCTAACCTAACCCAACCTAACATCTCGGCACTAATATTTGACAACATTCCTGGCGAGTTGGCCTCTACCTCTCCGTGGGACCTTCATGTACATCAATAACGTAATATAATCTAACCTAACCCAACCTATAATCTCGGCGGTAATATTTGACAACATTCCTGGCTTGATGGCCTCTACGTCTCCGTGGAACCTTCATATACATCAATAACGTAATATAACCTAGCCTAACCCAACCTATCATCTCGGCGGTAATATTTGACATCATTCCTGGCGAGTTGGCCTCTACGCTTCCGTGGGACTTTTGTATACATCAATAACGTAATTTACCCTAACCTAACCCAACGTAACATCTCGGCGGTAATATTCGGCAACATTCCTGGAGTGTTGGTCCCTACGTCTCCGTGGGATCTTCATATACATCAATAACGTAATATAACCTAACCTAAACCAACCTATCATCTCGGCGGTAATATTTGACAACATTCCAGGCGAGTTGGCCCCTACGTCTCCGTGGGAATTTTATATACATCAATAACGTAATATAACCTAACCTAACCCAACCTAACATCTCGGCACTAATATTTGACAACATTCCTGGCGAGTTGGCCTCTACCTCTCCGTGAGACCTTCATGTACATCAATAACGTAATATAATCTAACCTAACCCAACCTATAATCTCGGCGGTAATATTTGACAACATTCCAGGAGAGTTGGCCCCTACGTCTCCGTGGGAATTTTATATACATCAATAACGTAATATAACCTAACCTAACCCAACCTAACATCTCGGCACTAATATTTGACAACATTCCTGGCGAGTTGGCCTCTACCTCTCCGTGAGACCTTCATGTACATCAATAACGTAATATAATCTAACCTAACCCAACCTATAATCTCGGCGGTAATATTCGGCAACATTCCTGGTCAGTTGGTCCCTACGTCTCCGCGGAACCTTCATATACATCAATAACGTAATATAACCTAACCTAACCCAACCTATCATCTCGGCTGTAATATTTGACAACATTCCTGGCGAGTTGGCCTCTACGTCTCCGTGGGACTTTTATATACATAAATAACGTAATTTAACCTAACCTAAACCTACGTAACAGCTCGGCGGTAATATTTGACAACATTCTTGGCTTGATGGCCTCTACGTCTCCGTGGGACCTTCATATACATCAATAACATAATATTACCTAACCTAACCCAACCTATCATCTCGGCGGTAATACTTGACAACATTCCTGGCGAGTTGGCCTCTACGTCTCCGTGGGACTTTTATATACGACAATAACGTAATATAACCTAACCTAACCCAACCTATCATCTCGGCGGTAATATTTGACATCATTCCTGGCGAGGTGGCCTCTACGCCTCCGTGGGACTTTTATATACATCAAAACGTAATTTACCCTAACCTAACCCAACGTAACATCTCGGCGGTAATATTCGGCAACATTCCTGGAGTGTTGGTCCCTACGTCTCCGCGGAACCTTCATATACATCAATAACGTAATATAACCTAACCTAACCCAACCTATCATCTCGGCTGTAATATTTGACAACATTCCTGGCGAGTTGGCCTCTACGTCTCCGTGGGACTTTTATATACATCAATAACGTAATTTAACCTAACCTAAACCAACGTAACATCTCGGCGGTAATATTTGACAACATTCCTGGCTTGCTGGCGTCTATGTTTCCGTGGGACCTTTATATACATCAATAACGTAGTATAACCTAACCTAGCCCAACCTATCATATCGGCGGTAATATTTGGAAACATTTCTGGCATGTTGGCCTCTACGTCTCCGTAGGACCTTCATATACATCAATAACATAATATTACCTAACCTAACCCAACCTATCATCTCGGCGGTAATACTTGACAACATTCCTGGCGAGTTGGCCTCTACGTCTCCGTGGAACCTTCATATACATCAATAACGTAATATAACCTAACCTAACCCAACCTATCAACTCGGCGGTAATATTTGACATCATTCCTGGCGAGTTGGCCTCTACGCCTCCGTGGGACTTTTATATACATCAAAACGTAATTTACCCTAACCTAACCTAACGTAACATCTCGGCGGTAATATTCGGCAACATTCCTGGAGTGTTGTTCCCTACGTCTCCGTGGGACCTTCATATACATCAATAACGTAATATAACCTAACCTAACCCAACCTATCATCTCGGCGGTAATATTTGACATCATTCCTGGCGAGTTGGCCTCTACGCCTCCGTGGGACTTTTATATACATCAATATCGTAATATAACCTAACCTAACCCAACCTAACATCTCGGCACTAATATTTGACAACATTCCTGGCTTGATGGCCTCTACGTCTCCGTGGGACATTCATATACATCAATAACATAATATTACCTAACCTAACCCAACCTATCATCTCGGCGGTAATACTTGACAACATTCCTGGCGAGTTGGCCTCTACGTCTCCTTGGGACTTTTATATACATCAATAACGTAATATAACCTAACCTAACCCAACCTATCATCTCGGCGGTAATATTTGACATCATTCCTGGCGAGTGGGCCTCTACGCCTCCGTGGGACTTTTATATACATCAAAACGTAATTTACCCTAACCTAACCCAACGTAACATCTCGGCGGTAATATTCGGCAACATTCCTGGAGTGTTGGTCCCTACGTCTCCGTGGGATCTTCATATACATCAATAACATAATATTACCTAACCTAACCCAACCTATCATCTCGGCGGTAATACTTGACAACATTCCTGGCGCGTTGGCCTCTACGTCTCCGTGGGACCTTCATATACATCAATAACATAATATTACCTAACCTAACCCAACATATCATCTCGGCGGTAATACTTGACAACATTCCTGGCGAGTTGGCCTCTACGTCTCCGTGGCACCTTCATATACATCAATAACGTAATATAACCTAACCTAACCCAACATATCAACTCGGCGGTAATATTTGACATCATTCCTGGCGAGTTGGCCTCTACGCCTCCGTGGGACTTTTATATACATCAATAACGTAATATAACCTAACCTAACCCAACCTAACATCTCGGCACTAATATTTGACAACATTCCTGGCTTGATGGCCTCTACGTTTCCGTGGGACCTTCATATACATCAATAACATAATATTACCTAACCTAACCCAACCTATCATCTCGGCGGTAATACTTGACAACATTCCTGGCGAGTTGGCCTCTACGTCTCCGTGGAACCTTCATATACATCAATAACGTAATATAACCTAACCTAACCCAACCTATCATCTCGGCGGTAATATTTGACATCATTCCTGGCGAGTTGGCATCTACGCCTCCGTGGGACTTTTATATACATCAAAACGTAATTTACCCTAACCTAACCCAACGGATCATCTCGGCGGTAATATTCGGCAACATTCCTGGAGTGTTGGTCTCTACGTCTCCGTGGGATCTTCATATACATCAATAACGTAATATAACCAAACCTAAACCAAGATATCATCTCGGCGGTAATATTTGACAACATTCCTGGCGAGTCGGCCTCTACGTCTCCGTGCGACCTTCATATACATCAATAACGTAATATAACGTAACCTAACCCAACCTATCATCTCGGCACTAATATTTGACAACATTACAGGCTAGTTGGCCTCTACGTCTCCGTGGGAATTTTATATACGTCAATAACGTAATATAACCTAACCTAACCCAACCTAACATCTCGGCACTAATATTTGACAACATTCCTGGCGAGTTGGCCTCTACCTCTCCGTGAGACCTTCATATACATCAATAACGTAATATAATCTAACCTAACACAACCTATCATCTCGGCGGTAATATTTGACATCATTCCTGGCGAGTTGGCCTCTACGCCTCCGTGGGACTTTTATATACATCAAAACGTAATTTACCCTAACCTAACCCAACGTAACATCTCGGCGGTAATATTTGACAACATTCCTGGTCAGTTGGCCTCTGCGTCTCCGTGGAACCTTCATATACATCAATAACGTAATATAACCTAACCTAACCCAACCTATCATCTCGGCGGTAATATTTGACATCATTCCTGGCGAGTTGGCCTCTACGCCTCCGTGGGACTTTTATATACATCAAAACGTAATTTACCCTAACCTAACCCAACGTAACATCTCGGCGGTAATATTCGGCAACATTCCTGGAGTGTTGTTCCCTACTTCTCCGTGGGACCTTCATATACATCAATAACGTAATATAACCTAACCTAACCCAACCTATCATCTCGGCGGTAATATTTGACATCATTCCTGGCGAGTTGGCCTCTACGCCTCCGTGGGACTTTTATATACATCAATATCGTAATATAACCTAACCTAACCCAACCTAACATCTCGGCACTAATATTTGACAACATTCCTGGCTTGATGGCCTCTACGTCTCCGTGGGACCTTCATATACATCAATAACATAATATTACCTAACCTAACCCAACCTATCATCTCGGCGGTAATACTTGACAACATTCCTGGCGAGTTGGCCTCTACGTCTCCTTGGGACTTTTATATACATCAATAACGTAATATAACCTAACCTAACCCAACCTATCATCTCGGCGGTAATATTTGACATCATTCCTGGCGAGTGGGCCTCTACGCCTCCGTAGGACTTTTATATACATCAAAACGTAATTTACCCTAACCTAACCCAACGTAACATCTCGGCGGTAATATTCGGCAAAATTCCTGGAGTGTTGGTCCCTACGTCTCCGTGGGATCTTCATATACATCAATAACATAATATTACCTAACCTAACCCAACCTATCATCTCGGCGGGAATACTTGACAACATTCCTGGCGCGTTGGCCTCTACGTCTCCGTGGGACCTTCATATACATCAATAACATAATATTACCTAACCTAACCCAACCTATCATCTCGGCGGTAATACTTGACAACATTCCTGGCGAGTTGGCCTCTACGTCTCCGTGGCACCTTCATATACATCAATAACGTAATATAACCTAACGTAACCCAACCTATCAACTCGGCGGTAATATTTGACATCATTCCTGGCGAGTTGGCCTCTACGCCTGCGTGGGACTTTTATATACATCAAAACGTAATTTACCCTAACCTAACCCAACGTAACATCTCGGCGGTAATATTCGGCAACATTCCTGGAGTGTTGGTCCCTACGTCTCCGTGGGATCTTCATATACATCAATAACGTAATATAACCTAACCTAAACCAACCTATCATCTCGGCGGTAATATTTGACAACATTCCAGGCGATTTGGCCTCTACGTCTCCGTGGGAATTTTATATACATCAATAACGTAATATAACCTAACCTAACCCAACCTAACATCTCGGCACTAATATTTGACAACATTCCTGGCTTGATGGCCTCTACGTCTCCGTGGGACCTTCATATACATCAATAACATAATATTACCTAACCTAACCCAACCTATCATCTCGGCGGTAATATTTGACATCATTCCTGGCGAGTTGGCCTCTACGCCTCCGTGGGACTTTTATATACATCAAAACGTAATTTACCCTAACCTAACCCAACGGATCATCTCGGCGGTAATATTCGGCAACATTCCTGGAGTGTTGGTCTCTACGTATCCGTGGTATCTTCATATACATCAATAACGTAATATAACCAAACCTAAACCAAGATATCATCTCGGCGGTAATATTTGACAACATTCCTGGCGAGTCGGCCTCTACGTCTCCGTGCGACCTTCATATACATCAATAACGTAATATAACGTAACCTAACCCAACCTATCATCTCGGCACTAATATTTGACAACATTACATGCGAGTTGGCCTCTACGTCTCCGTGGGAATTTTATATACGTCAATAACGTAATATAACCTAACCTAACCCAACCTATCATCTCGGCACTAATATTTGACAACATTCCTGGCGAGTTGGCCTCTACCTCTCCGTGAGACCTTCATATACATCAATAACGTAATATAATCTAACCTAACCCAACCTATCATCTCGGCACTAATATTTGACAACATTCCTGGCTTGATGGCCTCTACGTCTCCGTGGGACCTTCATATACATCAATAACCTAATATTACCTAACCTAACCCAACCTATCATCTCGGCGGTAATACTTGACAACATTCCTGGCGAGTTGGCCTCTACGTCTCCGTGGGACTTTTATATACATCAATAACGTAATATAACCTAACCTAACCCAACCAATCATCTCGGCGGTAATATTTGACATCATTCCTGGCGAGTTGGCCTCTACGCCTCCGTGGGACTTTTATATACATCAAAACGTAATTTACCCTAACCTAACCCAACGTAACATCTCGGCGGTAATATTTGACAACATTCCTGGTCAGTTGGCCTCTGCGTCTCCGTGGAACCTTCATATACATCAATAACGTAATATAACCTAACCTAACCCAACCTATCATCTCGGCGGTAATATTTGACATCATTCCTGGCGAGTTGGCCTCTACGCTTCCGTGGGACTTTTGTATACATCAAAACGTAATTTACCCTAACCTAACCCAACGTAACATCTCGGCGGTAATATTCGGCAACATTCCTGGAGTGTTGGTCCCTACGTCTCCGTGGGATCTTCAAATACATCAATAACGTAATATAACCTAACCTAAACCAACCTATCATCTCGGCGGTAATATTTGACATCATTCCTGGCGAGTTGGCCTCTACGCCTCCGTGGGACTTTTATATACATCAAAACGTAATTTACCCTAACCTAACCCAACGGATCATCTCGGCGGTAATATTCGGCAACATTCCTGGAGTGTTGGTCTCTACGTATCCGTGGTATCTTCATATACATCAATAACGTAATATAACCAAACCTAAACCAAGATATCATCTCGGCGGTAATATTTGACAACATTCCTGGCGAGTCGGCCTCTACGTCTCCGTGCGACCTTCATATACATCAATAACGTAATATAACGTAACCTAACCCAACCTATCATCTCGGCACTAATATTTGACAACATTACATGCGAGTTGGCCTCAACGTCTCCGTGGGACTTTTATATACATCAATAACGTAATATAACCTAACCTAACCCAACCAATCATCTCGGCGGTAATATTTGACATCATTCCTGGCGAGTTGGCCTCTACGCCTCCGTGGGACTTTTATATACATCAAAACGTAATTTACCCTAACCTAACCCAACGTAACATCTCGGCGGTAATATTTGACAACATTCCTGGTCAGTTGGCCTCTGCGTCTCCGTGGAACCTTCATATACATCAATAACGTAATATAACCTAACCTAACCCAACCTATCATCTCGGCGGTAATATTTGACATCATTCCTGGCGAGTTGGCCTCTACGCTTCCGTGGGACTTTTGTATACATCAAAACGTAATTTACCCTAACCTAACCCAACGTAACATCTCGGCGGTAATATTCGGCAACATTCCTGGAGTGTTGGTCCCTACGTCTCCGTGGGATCTTCATATACATCAATAACGTAATATAACCTAACCTAAACCAACCTATCATCTCGGCGGTAATATTTGACAACATTCCAGGCGAGTTGGCCCCTACGTCTCCGTGGGAATTTTATATACATCAATAACGTAATATAACCTAACCTAACCCAACCTAACATCTCGGCACTAATATTTGACAACATTCCTGGCGAGTTGGCCTCTACCTCTCCGTGAGACCTTCATGTACATCAATAACGTAATATAACGTAACCTAACCCAACCTATCATCTCGGCACTAATATTTGACAACATTACATGCGAGTTGGCCTCTACGTCTCCGTGGGAATTTTATATACGTCAATAACGTAATATAACCTAACCTAACCCAACCTATCATCTCGGCACTAATATTTGACAACATTCCTGGCGAGTTGGCCTCTACCTCTCCGTGAGACCTTCATATACATCAATAACGTAATATAATCTAACCTAACCCAACCTATCATCTCGGCACTAATATTTGACAACATTCCTGGCTTGATGGCCTCTACGTCTCCGTGGGACCTTCATATACATCAATAACATAATATTACCTAACCTAACCCAACCTATCATCTCGGCGGTAATACTTGACAACATTCCTGGCGAGTTGGCCTCTACGTCTCCGTGGGACTTTTATATACATCAATAACGTAATATAACCTAACCTAACCCAACCTATCATCTCGGCGGTAATATTTGACATCATTCCTGGCGAGTTGGCCTCTACGCCTCCGTGGAACTTTTATATACATCAATAACATAATATTACCTAACCTAACCCAACCTATCATCTCGGCGGTAATACTTGACAACATTCCTGGCGAGTTGGCCTCTACGTCTCCGTGGGACCTTCATATACATCAATAACGTAATATAACCTAACCTAAACCAACCTATCATCTCGGCGGTAATATTTGACAACATTCCAGGCGAGTTGGCCTCTACGTCTCCGTGGGAATTTTATATACATCAATAACGTAATATAACCTAACCTAACCCAACCTAACATCTCGGCACTAATATTTGACAACATTCCTGGCGAGTTGGCCTCTACCTCTCCGTGAGACCTTCATATACATCAATAACGTAATATAATCTAACCTAACCCAACCTATAATCTCGGCGGTAATATTTGACAACATTCCTGGTCAGTTGGCCTCTGCGTCTCCGTGGAACCTTCATATACATCAATAACGTAATATAACCTTACCTAACCCAACCTATCATCTCGGCTGTAATATTTGACAATATTCCTGGCGAGTTGGCCTCTACGTCTCCGTGGGACTTTTATATACATCAATAACGTAATTTAACCTAACCTAAACCTACGTAACATCTCGGCGGTAATATTTGACAACATTCCTGGCTTGATGGCCTCTACGTCTCCGTGGGACCTTCATATACATCAATAACATAATATTACCTAACCTAACCCAACCTATCATCTCGGCGGTAATACTTGACAACATTCCTGGCGAGTTGGCCTCTACGTCTCCGTGGGACTTTTATATACATCAATAACGTAATATAACCTAACCTAACCCAACCAATCATCTCGGCGGTAATATTTGACATCATTCCTGGCGAGTTGGCCTCTACGCCTCCGTGGGACTTTTATATACATCAAAACGTAATTTACCCTAACCTAACCCAACGTAACATCTCGGCGGTAATATTTGACAACATTCCTGGTCAGTTGGCCTCTGCGTCTCCGTGGAACCTTCATATACATCAATAACGTAATATAACCTAACCTAACCCAACCTATCATCTCGGCGGTAATATTTGACATCATTCCTGGCGAGTTGGCCTCTACGCTTCCGTGGGACTTTTGTATACATCAAAACGTAATTTACCCTAACCTAACCCAACGTAACATCTCGGCGGTAATATTCGGCAACATTCCTGGAGTGTTGGTCCCTACGTCTCCGTGGGATCTTCATATACATCAATAACGTAATATAACCTAACCTAAACCAACCTATCATCTCGGCGGTAATATTTGACAACATTCCAGGCGAGTTGGCCCCTACGTCTCCGTGGGAATTTTATATACATCAATAACGTAATATAACCTAACCTAACCCAACCTAACATCTCGGCACTAATATTTGACAACATTCCTGGCGAGTTGGCCTCTACCTCTCCGTGAGACCTTCATGTACATCAATAACGTAATATAACGTAACCTAACCCAACCTATCATCTCGGCACTAATATTTGACAACATTACAGTAGAGTTGGCCTCTACGTCTCCGTGGGAATTTTATATACATCAATAACGTAATTTAACCTAACCTAAACCAACGTAACATCTCGGCGGTAATATTTGACAACATTCCTGGCTTGCTGGCCTCTATGTTTCCGTGGGACCTTTATATACATCAATAACGTAGTATAACCTAACCTAACCCAACCTATCATCTCGGCGGTAATATTTGACATCATTCCTGGCTTGATGGCCTCTACGCCTCCGTGGGACCTTCATATACATCAATAACATAATATTACCTAACCTAACCCAACCTATCATCTCGGCGGTAATACTTGACAACATTCCTGGCGAGTTGGCCTCTACGTCTCCGTGGGACTTTTATATACATCAATAACGTAATATAACCTAACCTAACCCAACCTATCATCTCGGCGGTAATATTTGACATCATTCCTGGCGAGTTGGCCTCTACGCCTCCGTGGGACTTTTATATACATCAATAACATAATATTACCTAACCTAACCCAACCTATCATCTCGGCGGTAATACTTGACAACATTCCTGGCGAGTTGGCCTCTACGTCTCCGTGGGACCTTCATATACATCAATAACGTAATATAACCTAACCTAAACCAAGCTATCATCTCGGCGGTAATATTTGACAACATTCCAGGCGAGTTGGCCTCTACGTCTCCGTGGGAATTTTATATACATCAATAACGTAATATAACCTAACCTAACCCAACCTAACATCTCGGCACTAATATTTGACAACATTCCTGGCGAGTTGGCCTCTACCTCTCCGTGAGACCTTCATATACATCAATAACGTAATATAATCTAACCTAACCCAACCTATAATCTCGGCGGTAATATTTGACAACATTCCTGGTCAGTTGGCCTCTGCGTCTCCGTGGAACCTTCATATACATCAATAACGTAATATAACCTTACCTAACCCAACCTATCATCTCGGCTGTAATATTTGACAATATTCCTGGCGAGTTGGCCTCTACGTCTCCGTGGGACTTTTATATACATCAATAACGTAATTTAACCTAACCTAAACCTACGTAACATCTCGGCGGTAATATTTGACAACATTCCTGGCTTGATGGCCTCTACGTCTCCGTGGGACCTTCATATACATCAATAACATAATATTACCTAACCTAACCCAACCTATCATCTCGGCGGTAATACTTGACAACATTCCTGGTCAGTTGGCCTCTGCGTCTCCGTGGAACCTTCATATACATCAATAACGTAATATAACCTTACCTAACCCAACCTATCATCTCGGCTGTAAAATTTGACAATATTCCTGGCGAGTTGGCCTCTACGTCTCCGTGGGACTTTTATATACATCAATAACGTAATTTAACCTAACCTAAACCTACGTAACATCTCGGCGGTAATATTTGACAACATTCCTGGTCAGTTGGCCTCTGCGTCCCCGTGGAACCTTCATATACATCAATAACGTAATATAATCTAACCTAACCCAACCTAACATCTCGGCACTAATATTTGACAACATTCCTGGCTTGATGGCCTCTACGTCTCCGTGGGACCTTCATATACATCAATAACATAATATTACCTAACCTAACCCAACCTATCATCTCGACGGTAATACTTGACAACATTCCTGGCGAGTTGGCCTCTACGTCTCCGTGGAACCTTCATATACATCAATAACGTAATATAACCTAACCTAACCCAACCTATCATCTCGGCGGTAATATTTGACATCATTCCTGGCGAGTTGGCCTCTACGCCCCGTGGGACTTTTATATACATCAAAACGTAATTTACCCTAACCTAACCCAACCTATCATCTCGGCGGTAATACTTGACAACATTCCTGGCTTGACGGCCTCTACGTCTCCGTGGGACCTTCATATACATCAATAACATAATATTACCTAACCTAACCCAACCTATCATCTCGGCGGTAATACTTGACAACATTCCTGGCGAGTTGGCCTCTACGTCTCCGTGGGACTTTTATATACATCAATAACGTAATATAACCTAACCTAACCCAACCAATCATCTCGGCGGTAATATTTGACATCATTCCTGGCGAGTTGGCCTCTACGCCTCCGTGGGATTTTTATATACATCAAAACGTAATTTACCCTAACCTAACCCAACGTAACATCTCGGCGGTAATATTTGACAACATTCCTGGTCAGTTGGCCTCTGCGTCTCCGTGGAACCTTCATATACATCAATAACGTAATATAACCTAACCTAAACCAACCTATCATCTCGGCGGTAATATTTGACAACATTCCAGGCGAGTTGGCCCCTGCGTCTCCGTGGGAATTTTATATACATCAATAACGTAATATAACCTAACCTAACCCAACCTAACATCTCGGCACTAATATTTGACAACATTCCTGGCGAGTTGGCCTCTACGTCTCCGTGAGACCTTCATGTACATCAATAACGTAATATAATCTAACCTAACCCAACCTATAATCTCGGCGGTAATATTTGACAACATTCCTGGCGAGTTGGCCTCTACGTCTCCGTGGAACTTTTATATACGACAATAACGTAATATAACCTAACCTAACCCAACCTATCATCTCGGCGGTAATATTTGACATCATTCCTGGCGAGTTGGCCTCTACGCCTCCGTGGGACTTTTATATACATCAAAACGTAATTTACCCTAACCTAACCCAACGTAACATCTCGGCGGTAATATTCGGCAACATTCCAGGAGTGTTGGTCCCTACGTCTCCGTGGGATCTTCATATACATCAATAACGTAATATAACCTAACCTAAACCAACCTATCATCTCGGCGGTAATATTTGACAACATTCCAGGCGAGTTGGCCTCTACGTCTCCGTGGGAATTTTATATACATCAATAACGTAATATAACCTAACCTAACCCAACCTAACATCTCGACACTAATATTTGACAACATTCCTGGCGAGTTGGCCTCTACCTCTCCGTGAGACCTTCATATACATCAATAACGTAATATAATCTAACCTAACCCAACCTATAATCTCGGCGGTAATTTTGACAACATTCCTGGTCAGTTGGGCTCTGCGTCTCCGCGGAACCTTCATATACATCAATAACGTAATATAACCTAACCTAACCCAACCTATCATCTCGGCTGTAATATTTGACAACATTCCTGGCGAGTTGGCCTCTACGTATCCGTGAGACTTTTATATACATCAATAACGTAATTTAACCTAACCTAAACCTACGTAACATCTCGGCGGTAATATTTGACATCATTCCTGGCGAGTTGGCCTCTACGCCTCCGTGGGACTTTTATATACATCAATAACATAATATTACCTAACCTAACCTAACCTATCATCTCGGCGGTAATACTTGACATCATTCCTGGCGAGTTGGCCTCTACGTCTCCGTGGGACCTTCATATACATCAATAACGTAATATAACCTAACCTAAACCAAGCTATCATCTCGGCGGTAATATTTGACAACATTCCAGGCGAGTTGGCCTCTACGTCTCCGTGGGAATTTTATATACATCAATAACGTAATATAACCTAACCTAACCCAACCTAACATCTCGGCACTAATATTTGACAACATTCCTGGCGAGTTGGCCTCTACCTCTCCGTGTGACCTTCATATACATCAATAACGTAATATAATCTAACCTAACCCAACCTATAATCTCGGCGGTAATATTTGACAACATTCCTGGTCAGTTGGCCTCTGCGTCTCCGTGGAACCTTCATATACATTAATAACGTAATATAACCTAACCTAACCCAACCTATCATCTCGGCTGTAATATTTGACAACATTCCTGGCGAGTTGGCCTCTACGTCTCCGTGGGACTTTTATATACATCAATAACGTAATTTAACCTAACCTAAACCTACGTAACATCTCGGCGGTAATATTTGACAACATTCCTGGCTTGAGGGCCTCTACGTCTCCGTGGGACCTTCATATACATCAATAACATAATATTACCTAACCTAACCCAACCTATCATCTCGGCGGTAATACTTGATAACATTCCTGGCGAGTTGGCCTCCACGTCTCCGTGGGACCTTCATATACATCAATAACGTAATATAACCTAACCTAACCCAACCTATCATCTCGGCGGTAATATTTGACAACATTCCTGACGAGTTGGCCTCTACATCTCCGTGGGACTTTTATATACATCAATAACGTAATTTAACCTAACCTAAACCAACGTAACATCTCGGCGGTAATATTTGACAACATTCCTGGCTTGCTGGCCTCTATGTTTCCGTGGGACCTTCATATACATCAATAACGTAATATAACCTAACCTAAACCAACCTATCATCTCGGCGGTAATATTTGACAACATTCCAGGCGAGTTGGCCCCTACGTCTCCGTGGGAATTTTATATACATCAATAACGTAATATAACCTAACCTAACCCAACCTAACATCTCGGCGGTAATATTTGACAACATTCCAGGCGAGTTGGCCTCTACGTCTCCGTGGGAATTTTATATACATCAATAACGTAATATAACCTAACCTAACCCAACCTAACATCTCGGCACTAATATTTGACAACATTCCTGGCTTGATGGCCTCTACGTCTCCGTGGGACCTTCATATACATCAATAACATAATATTACCTAACCTAACCCAACCTATCATCTTGACGGTAATACTTGACAACATTCCTGGCGAGTTGGCCTCTACGTCTCCGTTGGACTTTTATATACATCAATAACGTAATATAACCTAACCTAACCCAACCAATCATCTCGGCGGTAATATTTGACATCATTCCTGGCGAGTTGGCCTCTACGCCTCCGTGGGATTTTTATATACATCAAAACGTAATTTACCCTAACCTAACCCAACGTAACATCTCGGCGGTAATATTTGACAACATTCCTGGTCAGTTGGCCTCTGCGTCTCCGTGGAACCTTCATATACATCAATAACGTAATATAACCTAACCTAAACCAACCTATCATCTCGGCGGTAATATTTGACAACATTCCAGGCGAGTTGGCCCCTACGTCTCCGTGGGAATTTTATATACATCAATAACGTAATATAACCTAACCTAACCCAACCTAACATCTCGGCACTAATATTTGACAACATTCCTGGCGAGTTGGCCTCTACCTCTCCGTGAGACCTTCATGTACATCAATAACGTAATATAATCTAACCTAACCCAACCTATAATCTCGGCGGTAATATTTGACAACATTCCTGGTCAGTTGGCCTCTGCGTCTCCGTGGAACCTTCATATACATCAATAACGTAATATAACCTAACCTAACCCAACCTATCATCTCGGCGGTAATATTTGACAACATTCCTGGCGAGTTGGCCTCTACGTCTCCGTGGGACTTTTATATACATCAATAACGTAATTTAACCTAACCTAAACCTACGTAACATCTCGGCGGTAATATTTGACAACATTCCTGGCTTGATGGCCTCTACGTCTCCGTGGGACCTTCATATACATCAATAACATAATATTACCTAACCTAACCCAACCTATCATCTCGGCGGTAATACTTGACAACATTCCTGGCGAGTTGGCCTCTACGTCTCCGTGGGACTTTTATATACGACAATAACGTAATATAACCTAACCTAACCCAACCTATCATCTCGGCGGTAATATTTGACATCATTCCTGGCGAGTTGGCCTCTACGCCTCCGTGGGACTTTTATATACATCAAAACGTAATTTACCCTAACCTAACCCAACGTAACATCTCGGCGGTAATATTCGGCAACATTCCTGGAGTGTTGGTCCCTACGTCTCCGTGGGATCTTCATATACATCAATAACGTAATATAACCTAACCTAAACCAACCTATCATCTCGGCGGTAATATTTGACAACATTCCAGGCGAGTTGGCCTCTACGTCTCCGTGGGAATTTTATATACATCAATAACGTAATATAAGCTAACCTAACCCAACCTAACATCTCGACACTAATATTTGACAACATTCCTGGCGAGTTGGCCTCTACGTCTCCGTGGGAATTTTATATACATCAATAACGTAATATAACCTAACCTAACCCAACCTAACATCTCGGCACTAATATTTGACAACATTCCTGGAGAGTTGGCCTCTACGCCTCCGTGGGACTTTTATATACATCAAAACGTAATTTACCCTAACCTAACCCAACGTAACATCTCGGCGGTAATACTTGACAACATTCCTGGCGAGTTGGCCTCTACGTCTCCGTGGGACTTTTATATACATCATTAACGTAATATAACCTAACCTAACCCAACCTATCATCTCGGCGGTAATATTTGACATCATTCCTGGCGAGTTGGCCTCTACGCCTCCGTGGGACTTTTATATACATCAATAACATAATATTACCTAACCTAACCCAACCTATCATCTCGGCGGTAATACTTGACAACATTCCTGGCGAGTTGGCCTCTACGTCTCCGTGGGACCTTCATATACATCAATAACGTAATATAACCTAACCTAAACCAAGCTATCATCTCGGTGGTAATATTTGACAACATTCCAGGCGAGTTGGCCTCTACGTCTCCGTGGGAATTTTATATACATCAATAACGTAATATAACCTAACCTAACCCAACCTAACATCTCGGCACTAATATTTGACAACATTCCTGGCGAGTTGGCCTCTACCTCTCCGTGAGACCTTCATATACATCAATAACGTAATATAACCTAACCTAACCCAACCTATCATCTCGGCGGTAATATTTGACAACATTCCAGGCGAGTTGGCCTCTACGTCTCCGTGGGAATTTTATATACATCAATAACGTAATATAACCTAACCTAACCCAACCTAACATCTCGACACTAATATTTGACAACATTCCTGGCTTGATGGCCTCTACGTCTCCGTGGGACCTTCATATACATCAATAACGTAATATAATCTAACCTAACCCAACCTATAATCTCGGCGGTAATTTTGACAACATTCCTGGTCAGTTGGGCTCTGCGTCTCCGCGGAACCTTCATATACATCAATAACGTAATATAACCTAACCTAACCCAACCTATCATCTCGGCTGTAATATTTGACAACATTCCTGGCGAGTTGGCCTCTACGTATCCGTGGGAATTTTATATACATCAATAACGTAATTTAACCTAACCTAAACCTACGTAACATCTCGGCGGTAATATTTGACAACATTCCTGGCTTGATGGCCTCTACGTCTCCGTGGGACCTTCATATACATCAATAACATAATATTACCTAACCTAACCCAACCTATCATCTCGGCGGTAATACTTGACAACATTCCTGGCGAGTTGGCCTCTACGTCTCCGTGGGACTTTTATATACATCAATAACGTAATATAACCTAACCTAACCCAACCTATCATCTCGGCGGTAATATTTGACATCATTCCTGGCGAGTTGGCCTCTACGCCTCCGTGGGACTTTTATATACATCAATAACATAATATTACCTAACCTAACCCAACCTATCATCTCGGCGGTAATACTTGACAACATTCCTGGCGAGTTGGCCTCTACGTCTCCGTGGGACCTTCATATACATCAATAACGTAATATAACCTAACCTAAACCAAGCTATCATCTCGGCGGTAATATTTGACAACATTCCAGGCGAGTTGGCCTCTACGTCTCCGTGGGAATTTTATATACATCAATAACGTAATATAACCTAACCTAACCCAACCTAACATCTCGGCACTAATATTTGACAACATTCCTGGCGAGTTGGCCTCTACCTCTCCGTGTGACCTTCATATACATCAATAACGTAATATAATCTAACCTAACCCAACCTATAATCTCGGCGGTAATATTTGACAACATTCCTGGTCAGTTGGCCTCTGCGTCTCCGTGGAACCTTCATATACATCAATAACGTAATATAACCTAACCTAACCCAACCTATCATCTCGGCTGTAATATTTGACAACATTCCTGGCGAGTTGGCCTCTACGTCTCCGTGGGACTTTTATATACATCAATAACGTAATTTAACCTAACCTAAACCTACGTAACATCTCGGCGGTAATATTTGACAACATTCCTGGCTTGAGGGCCTCTACGTCTCCGTGGGACCTTCATATACATCAATAACATAATATTACCTAACCTAACCCAACCTATCATCTCGGCGGTAATACTTGATAACATTCCTGGCGAGTTGGCCTCCACGTCTCCGTGGGACCTTCATATACATCAATAACGTAATATAACCTAACCTAACCCAACCTATCATCTCGGCGGTAATATTTGACAACATTCCTGACGAGTTGGCCTCTACATCTCCGTGGGACTTTTATATACATCAATAACGTAATTTAACCTAACCTAAACCAACGTAACATCTCGGCGGTAATATTTGACAACATTCCTGGCTTGCTGGCCTCTATGTTTCCGTGGGACCTTCATATACATCAATAACGTAATATAACCTAACCTAAACCAACCTATCATCTCGGCGGTAATATTTGACAACATTCCAGGCGAGTTGGCCCCTACGTCTCCGTGGGAATTTTATATACATCAATAACGTAATATAACCTAACCTAACCCAACCTAACATCTCGGCGGTAATATTCGGCAACATTCCTGGAGTGTTGGTCCCTACGTCTCCGCGGAACCTTCATATACATCAATAACGTAATATAACCTAACCTAACCCAACCTAACATCTCGGCACTAATATTTGACAACATTCCTGGCTTGATGGCCTCTACGTCTCCGTGGGACCTTCATATACATCAATAACATAATATTACCTAACCTAACCCAACCTATCATCTCGACGGTAATACTTGACAACATTCCTGGCGAGTTGGCCTCTACGTCTCCGTGGAACCTTCATATACATCAATAACGTAATATAACCTAACCTAACCCAACCTATCATCTCGGCGGTAATATTTGACATCATTCCTGGCGAGTTGGCCTCTACGCCCCGTGGGACTTTTATATACATCAAAACGTAATTTACCCTAACCTAACCCAACCTATCATCTCGGCGATAATACTTGACAACATTCCTGGCTTGACGGCCTCTACGTCTCCGTGGGACCTTCATATACATCAATAACATAATATTACCTAACCTAACCCAACCTATCATCTCGGCGGTAATACTTGACAACATTCCTGGCGAGTTGGCCTCTACGTCTCCGTTGGACTTTTATATACATCAAAACGTAATTTACCCTAACCTAACCCAACGTAACATCTCGGCGGTAATATTCGGCAACATTCCTGGAGTGTTGGTCCCTACGTCTCCGTGGGATCTTCATATACATCAATAACGTAATATAACCTAACCTAAACCAACCTATCATCTCGGCGGTAATATTTGACAACATTCCTGACGAGTTGGCCTCTACATCTCCGTGGGACTTTTATATACATCAATAACGTAATTTAACCTAACCTAAACCAACGTAACATCTCGGCGGTAATATTTGACAACATTCCTGGCTTGCTGGCCTCTATGTTTCCGTGGGACCTTCATATACATCAATAACGTAATATAACCTAACCTAAACCAACCTATCATCTCGGCGGTAATATTTGACAACATTCCAGGCGAGTTGGCCCCTACGTCTCCGTGGGAATTTTATATACATCAATAACGTAATATAACCTAACCTAACCCAACCTAACATCTCGACACTAATATTTGACAACATTCCTGGCGAGTTGGCCTCTACGTCTCCGTGGGAATTTTATATACATCAATAACGTAATATAACCTAACCTAACCCAACCTAACATCTCGGCACTAATATTTGACAACATTCCTGGAGAGTTGGCCTCTACGCCTCCGTGGGACTTTTATATACATCAAAACGTAATTTACCCTAACCTAACCCAACGTAACATCTCGGCGGTAATACTTGACAACATTCCTGGCGAGTTGGCCTCTACGTCTCCGTGGGACTTTTATATACATCATTAACGTAATATAACCTAATCTAACCCAACCTATCATCTCGGCGGTAATATTTGACATCATTCCTGGCGAGTTGGCCTCTACGCCTCCGTGGGACTTTTATATACATCAATAACATAATATTACCTAACCTAACCCAACCTATCATCTCGGCGGTAATACTTGACAACATTCCTGGCGAGTTGGCCTCTACGTCTCCGTGGGACCTTCATATACATCAATAACGTAATATAACCTAACCTAAACCAAGCTATCATCTCGGTGGTAATATTTGACAACATTCCAGGCGAGTTGGCCTCTACGTCTCCGTGGGAATTTTATATACATCAATAACGTATTATAACCTAACCTAACCCAACCTAACATCTCGGCACTAATATTTGACAACATTCCTGGCGAGTTGGCCTCTACCTCTCCGTGAGACCTTCATATACATCAATAACGTAATATAATCTAACCTAACCCAACCTATAATCTCGGCGGTAATTTTGACAACATTCCTGGTCAGTTGGGCTCTGCGTCTCCGCGGAACCTTCATATACATCAATAACGTAATATAACCTAACCTAACCCAACCTATCATCTCGGCTGTAATATTTGACAACATTCCTGGCGAGTTGGCCTCTACGTATCCGTGGGACTTTTATATACATCAATAACGTAATTTAACCTAACCTAAACCTACGTAACATCTCGGCGGTAATATTTGACAACATTCCAGGCTTGATGGACTCTACGTCTCCGTGGGACCTTCATATACATCAATAACGTAATATAACCTAACCTAACCCAACCTATCATCTCGGCGGTAATATTTGACAACATTCCAGGCGAGTTGGCTTCTACGTCTCCGTGGGAATTTTATATACATCAATAACGTAATATAACCTAACCTAACCCAACCTAACATCTCGGCACTAACATTTGACAACATTCCTGGCGAGTTGGCCTCTACGCCTCCGTGGGACTTTTATATACATCAAAACGTAATTTACCCTAACCTAACCCAACGTAACATCTCGGCGGTAATACTTGACAACATTCCTGGCGAGTTGGCCTCTACGTCTCCGTGGGACTTTTATATACATCAATAACGTAATATAACCTAACCTAACCCAACCTATCATCTCGGCGGTAATATTTGACATCATTCCTGGCGAGTTGGCCTCTACGCCTCCGTGGGACTTTTATATACATCAATAACATAATATTACCTAACCTAACCCAACCTATCATCTCGGCGGTAATACTTGACAACATTCCTGGCGAGTTGGCCTCTACGTCTCCGTGGGACCTTCATATACATCAATAACGTAATATAACCTAACCTAAACCAAGCTATCATCTCGGCGGTAATATTTGACAACATTCCAGGCGAGTTGGCCTCTACGTCTCCGTGGGAATTTTATATACGTCAATAACGTAATATAACCTAACCTAACCCAACCTAACATCTCGGCACTAATATTTGACAACATTCCTGGCGAGTTGGCCTCTACCTCTCCGTGTGACCTTCATATACATCAATAACGTAATATAATCTAACCTAACCCAACCTATAATCTCGGCGGTAATATTTGACAACATTCCTGGTCAGTTGGCCTCTGCGTCTCCGTGGAACCTTCATATACATCAATAACGTAATATAACCTAACCTAACCCAACCTATCATCTCGGCTGTAATATTTGACAACATTCCTGGCGAGTTGGCCTCTACGTCTCCGTGGGACTTTTATATACATCAATAACGTAATTTAACCTAACCTAAACCTACGTAACATCTCGGCGGTAATATTTGACAACATTCCTGGCTTGAGGGCCTCTACGTCTCCGTGGGACCTTCATATACATCAATAACATAATATTACCTAACCTAACCCAACCTATCATCTCGGCGGTAATACTTGATAACATTCCTGGCGAGTTGGCCTCCACGTCTCCGTGGGACCTTCATATACATCAATAACGTAATATAACCTAACCTAACCCAACCTATCATCTCGGCGGTAATATTTGACAACATTCCTGACGAGTTGGCCTCTACATCTCCGTGGGACTTTTATATACATCAATAACGTAATTTAACCTAACCTAAACCAACGTAACATCTCGGCGGTAATATTTGACAACATTCCTGGCTTGCTGGCCTCTATGTTTCCGTGGGACCTTCATATACATCAATAACGTAATATAACCTAACCTAAACCAACCTATCATCTCGGCGGTAATATTTGACAACATTCCAGGCGAGTTGGCCCCTACGTCTCCGTGGGAATTTTATATACATCAATAACGTAATATAACCTAACCTAACCCAACCTAACATCTCGGCGGTAATATTTGACAACATTCCAGGCGAGTTGGCCTCTACGTCTCCGTGGGAATTTTATATACATCAATAACGTAATATAACCTAACCTAACCCAACCTAACATCTCGGCACTAATATTGGACAACATTCCTGGCTTGATGGCCTCTACGTCTCCGTGGGACCTTCATATACATCAATAACATAATATTACCTAACCTAACCCAACCTATCATCTCGACGGTAATACTTGACAACATTCCTGGCGAGTTGGCCTCTACGTCTCCGTGGAACCTTCATATACATCAATAACGTAATATAACCTAACCTAACCCAACCTATCATCTCGGCGGTAATATTTGACATCATTCCTGGCGAGTTGGCCTCTACGCCCCGTGGGACTTTTATATACATCAAAACGTAATTTACCCTAACCTAACCCAACCTATCATCTCGGCGGTAATACTTGACAACATTCCTGGCTTGACGGCCTCTACGTCTCCGTGGGACCTTCATATACATCAATAACATAATATTACCTAACCTAACCCAACCTATCATCTCGGCGGTAATACTTGACAACATTCCTGGCGAGTTGGCCTCTACGTCTCCGTTGGACTTTTATATACATCAATAACGTAATATAACCTAACCTAACCCAACCAATCATCTCGGCGGTAATATTTGACATCATTCCTGGCGAGTTGGCCTCTACGCCTCCGTGGGATTTTTATATACATCAAAACGTAATTTACCCTAACCTAACCCAACGTAACATCTCGGCGGTAATATTTGACAACATTCCTGGTCAGTTGGCCTCTGCGTCTCCGTGGAACCTTCATATACATCAATAACGTAATATAACCTAACCTAAACCAACCTATCATCTCGGCGGTAATATTTGACAACATTCCAGGCGAGTTGGCCCCTACGTCTCCGTGGGAATTTTATATACATCAATAACGTAATATAACCTAACCTAACCCAACCTAACATCTCGGCACTAATATTTGACAACATTCCTGGCGAGTTGGCCTCTACCTCTCCGTGAGACCTTCATATACATCAATAACGTAATATAATCTAACCTAACCCAACCTATAATCTCGGCGGTAATATTTGACAACATTCCTGGTCAGTTGGCCTCTGCGTCTCCGTGGAACCTTCATATACATCAATAACGTAATATAACCTAACCTAACCCAACCTATCATCTCGGCTGTAATATTTGACAACATTCCTGGCGAGTTGGCCTCTACGTCTCCGTGGGACTTTTATATACATCAATAACGTAATTTAACCTAACCTAAACCTACGTAACATCTCGGCGGTAATATTTGACAACATTCCTGGCTTGATGGCCTCTACGTCTCCGTGGGACCTTCATATACATCAATAACATAATATTACCTAACCTAACCCAACCTATCATCTCGGCGGTAATACTTGATAACATTCCTGGCGAGTTGGCCTCCACGTCTCCGTGGGACCTTCATATACATCAATAACGTAATATAACCTAACCTAACCCAACCTAACATCTCGGCACTAATATTTGACAACATTCCTGGCGAGTTGGCCTCTACCTCTCCGTGAGACCTTCATGTACATCAATAACGTAATATAATCTAACCTAACCCAACCTATAATCTCGGCGGTAATATTTGACAACATTCCTGGTCAGTTGGCCTCTGCGTCTCCGTGGAACCTTCATATACATCAATAACGTAATATAACCTAACCTAAACCAACCTATCATCTCGGCGGTAATATTTGACAACATTCCTGGTCAGTTGGCCTCTGCGTCTCCGTGGAACCTTCATATACATCAATAACATAATACTACCTAACCTAACCCAACCTATCATCTCGACGGTAATACTTGACAACATTCCTGGCGAGATGGCCTCTACGTCTCCGTGGAACCATCATATACATCAATAACGTAATATAACCTAACCTAACCCAACCTATCATCTCGGCGGTAATATTTGACATCATTCCTGGCGAGTTGGCCTCTACGCCCCGTGGGACTTTTATATACATCAAAACGTAATTTACCCTAACCTAACCCAACCAATCATCTCGGCGGTAATACTTGACAACATTCCTGGCTTGACGGCCTCTACGTCTCCGTGGGACCTTCATATACATCAATAACATAATATTACCTAACCTAACCCAACCTATCATCTCGGCGGTAATACTTGACAACATTCCTGGCGAGTTGGCCTCTACGTCTCCGTTGGACTTTTATATACATCAATAACGTAATATAACCAAACCTAACCCAACCAGTCATCTCGGCGGTAATATTTGACATCATTCCTGGCGAGTTGGCCTCTACGCCTCCGTGGGATTTTTATATACATCAAAACGTAATTTACCCTAACCTAACCCAACGTAACATCTCGGCGGTAATATTTGACAACATTCCTGGTCAGTTGGCCTCTACCTCTCCGTGAGACCTTCATGTACATCAATAACGTAATATAATCTAACCTAACCCAACCTATAATCTCGGCGGTAATATTTGACAACATTCCTGGTCAGTTGGCCTCTGCGTCTCCGTGGAACCTTCATATACATCAATAACGTAATATAACCTAACCTAACCCAACCTATCATCTCGGCGGTAATATTTGACAACATTCCTGGCGAGTTGGCCTCTACGTCTCCGTGGGACTTTTATATACATCAATAACGTAATTTAACCTAACCTAAACCTACGTAACATCTCGGCGGTAATATTTGACAACATTCCTGGCTTGATGGCCTCTACGTCTCCGTGGGACCTTCATATACATCAATAACATAATATTACCTAACCTAACCCAACCTATCATCTCGGCGGTAATACTTGACAACATTCCTGGCGAGTTGGCCTCTACGTCTCCGTGGGACCTTCATATACATCAATAACGTAATATAACCTAACCTAACCCAACCTATCATCTCGGCGGTAATATTTGACAACATTCCTGGAGAGTTGGCCTCTACGCCTCCGTGGGACTTTTATATACATCAAAACGTAATTTACCCTAACCTAAGCCAACGTAACATCTCGGCGGTAATACTTGACAACATTCCTGGCGAGTTGGCCTATACATCTCCGTGGGACTTTTATATACATCAATAACGTAATATAACCTAACCTAACCCAACCAATCATCTCGGCGGTAATATTTGACATCATTCCTGGCGAGTTGGCCTCTACGCCTCCGTGGGACTTTTACATACATCAATAACATAATATTACCTAACCTAACCCAACCTATCATCTCGGCGGTAATACTTGACAACATTCCTGGCGAGTTGGCCTCTACGTCTCCGTGGGACCTTCATATACATCAATAACGTAATATAACCTAACCTAAACCAAGCTATCATCTCGGTGGTAATATTTGACAACATTCCAGGCGAGTTGGCCTCTACGTCTCCGTGGGAATTTTATATACATCAATAACGTAATATAACCTTACCTAACCCAACCTAACATCTCGGCACTAATATTTGACAACATTCCTGGCGAGTTGGCCTCTACCTCTCCGTGAGACCTTCATATACATCAATAACGTAATATAATCTAACCTAACCCAACCTATAATCTCGGCGGTAATATTTGACAACATTCCTGGTCAGTTGGCCTCTGCGTCTCCGTGGAACCTTCATATACATCAATAACGTAATATAACCTAACCTAACCCAACCTATCATCTCGGCTGTAATATTTGACAACATTCCTGGCGAGTTGGCCTCTACGTCTCCGTGGGACTTTTATATACATCAATAACGTAATTTAACCTAACCTAAACCTACGTAACATCTCGGCGGTAATATTTGACAACATTCCTGGCTTGATGGCCTCTACGTCTCCGTGGGACCTTCATATACATCTATAACGTAATATAACCTAACCTAACCCAACCTATCATCTCGGCGGTAATATTTGACAACATTCCAGGCGAGTTGGCCTCTACGTCTCCGTGGGAATTTTATATACATCAATAACGTAATATAACCTAACCTAACCCAACCTAACATCTCGGCACTAATATTTGACAACATTCCTGGCGAGTTGGCCTCTACGCCTCCGTGGGACTTTTATATACATCAAAACGTAATTTACCCTAACCTAACCCAACGTAACATCTCGGCGGTAATACTTGACAACATTCCTGGCGAGTTGGCCTCTACGTCTCCGTGGGACCTTCATATACATCAATAACGTAATATAACCTAACCTAACCCAACCTATCATCTCGGCGGTAATATTTGACAACATTCCTGACGAGTTGGCCTCTACGCCTCCGTGGGACTTTTATATACATCAAAACGTAATTTACCCTAACCTAACCCAACGTAACATCTCGGCGGTAATATTCGGCAACATTCCTGGAGTGTTGGTCCCTACGTCTCCGTGGGAATTTTATATACATCAATAACGTAATATAACCTAACCTAACCCAACCTAACATCTCGGCACTAATATTTGACAACATTCCTGGCGAGTTGGCCTCTACCTCTCCGTGAGACCTTCATATACATCAATAACGTAATATAATCTAACCTAACCCAACCTATAATCTCGGCGGTAATATTTGACAACATTCCTGGTCAGTTGGCCTCTGCGTCTCCGTGGAACCTTCATATACATCAATAACGTAATATAACCTAACCTAACCCAACCTATCATCTCGGCTGTAATATTTGACAACATTCCTGGCGAGTTGGCCTCTACGTCTCCGTGGGACTTTTATATACATCAA
Organism: Xylocopa violacea; assembly: GCA_963969225.1. Lineage (NCBI taxonomy): Eukaryota > Metazoa > Arthropoda > Insecta > Hymenoptera > Apidae > Xylocopa > Xylocopa violacea. The sequence goes on along the minus strand of CAXAJV010000755.1, from coordinate 231,563 downwards.
TAACGTAATTTAACCTAACCTAAACCTACGTAACATCTCGGCGGTAATATTTGACAACATTCCTGGCTTGATGGCCTCTACGTCCCCGTGGGACCTTCATATACATCTATAACGTAATATAACCTAACCTAACCCAACCTATCATCTCGGCGGTAATATTTGACAACATTCCAGGCGAGTTGGCCTCTACGTCTCCGTGGGAATTTTATATACATCAATAACGTAATATAACCTAACCTAACCCAACCTAACATCTCGGCACTAATATTTGACAACATTCCTGGCGAGTTGGCCTCTACGCCTCCGTGGGACTTTTATATACATCAAAACGTAATTTACCCTAACCTAACCCAACGTAACATCTCGGCGGTAATACTTGACAACATTCCTGGCGAGTTGGCCTCTACGTCTCCGTGGGACCTTCATATACATCAATAACGTAATATAACCTAACCTAACCCAACCTATCATCTCGGCGGTAATATTTGACAACATTCCTGACGAGTTGGCCTCTACGCCTCCGTGGGACTTTTATATACATCAAAACGTAATTTACCCTAACCTAACCCAACGTAACATCTCGGCGGTAATATTCGGCAACATTCCTGGAGTGTTGGTCCCTACGTCTCCGTGGGATCTTCATATACATCAATAACGTAATATAACCTAACCTAAACCAACCTATCATCTCGGCGGTAATATTTGACAACATTCCAGGCGAGTTGGCCTCTACGTCTCCGTGGGAATTTTATATACATCAATAACGTAATATAACCTAACCTAACCCAACCTAACATCTCGGCACTAATATTTGACAACATTCCTGGCGAGTTGGCCTCTACGCCTCCGTGGGACTTTTATATACATCAAAACGTAATTTACCCTAACCTAACCCAACGTAACATCTCGGCGGTAATACTTGACAACATTCCTGGCGAGTTGGCCTCTACGTCTCCGTGGGACTTTTATATACATCAATAACGTAATATAACCTAACCTAACCCAACCTATCATCTCGTCGGTAATATTTGACATCATTCCTGGCGAGTTGGCCTCTACGCCTCCGTGGGACTTTTATATACATCAATAACATAATATTACCTAACCTAACCCAACCTATCATCTCGGCGGTAATACTTGACAACATTCCTGGCGAGTTGGCCTCTACGTCTCCGTGGGACCTTCATATACATCAATAACGTAATATAACCTAACCTAAACCAAGCTATCATCTCGGCGGTAATATTTGACAACATTCCAGGCGAGTTGGCCTCTACGTCTCCGTGGGAATTTTATATACATCAATAACGTAATATAACCTAACCTAACCCAACCTAACATCTCGGCATTAATATTTGACAACATTCCTGGCGAGTTGGCCTCTACCTCTCCGTGAGACCTTCATATACATCAATAACGTAATATAATCTAACCTAAGCCAACCTATAATCTCGGCGGTAATATTTGACAACATTCCTGGTCAGTTGGCCTCTGCGTGTCCGTGGAACCTTCATATACATCAATAACGTAATATAACCTAACCTAACCCAACCTATCATCTCGGCTGTAATATTTGACAACATTCCTGGCGAGTTGGCCTCTACGTCTCCGTGGGACTTTTATATACATCAATAACGTAATTTAACCTAACCTAAACCTACGTAACATCTCGGCCGTAATATTTGACAACATTCCTGGCTTGATGGCCTCTACGTCTCCGTGGGACCTTCATATACATCAATAACATAATATTACCTAACCTAACCCAACCTATCATCTCGGCGGTAATACTTGATAACATTCCTGGCGAGTTGGCCTCCACGTCTCCGTGGGACCTTCATATACATCAATAACGTAATATAACCTAACCTAACCCAACCTATCATCTCGGCGGTAATATTTGACAACATTCCTGACGAGTTGGCCTCTACGCCTCCGTGGGACTTTTATATACATCAAAACGTAATTTACCCTAACCTAACCCAACGGATCATCTCGGCGGTAATATTCGGCAACATTCCTGGAGTGTTGGTCTCTACGTCTCCGTGGGACCTTCATATACATCTATAACGTAATATAACCTAACCTAACCCAACCTATCATCTCGGCGGTAATATTTGACAACATTCCAGGCGAGTTGGCCTCTACGTCTCCGTGGGAATTTTATATACATCAATAACGTAATATAACCTAACCTAACCCAACCTAACATCTCGGCACTAATATTTGACAACATTCCTGGCGAGTTGGCCTCTACGCCTCCGTGGGACTTTTATATACATCAAAACGTAATTTACCCTAACCTAACCCAACGTAACATCTCGGCGGTAATACTTGACAACATTCCTGGCGAGTTGGCCTCTACGTCTCCGTGGGACCTTCATATACATCAATAACGTAATATAACCTAACCTAACCCAACCTATCATCTCGGCGGTAATATTTGACAACATTCCTGACGAGTTGGCCTCTACGCCTCCGTGGGACTTTTATATACATCAAAACGTAATTTACCCTAACCTAACCCAACGTAACATCTCGGCGGTAATATTCGGCAACATTCCTGGAGTGTTGGTCCCTACGTCTCCGTGGGATCTTCATATACATCAATAACGTAATATAACCTAACCTAAACCAACCTATCATCTCGGCGGTAATATTTGACAACATTCCAGGCGAGTTGGCCTCTACGTCTCCGTGGGAATTTTATATACATCAATAACGTAATATAACCTAACCTAACCCAACCTATAATCTCGGCGGTAATATTTGACAACATTCCTGGTCAGTTGGCCTCTGCGTCTCCGTGGAACCTTCATATACATCAATAACGTAATATAACCTAACCTAACCCAACCTATCATCTCGGCTGTAATATTTGACAACATTCCTGGCGAGTTGGCCTCTACGTCTCCGTGGGACTTTTATATACATCAATAACGTAATTTAACCTAACCTAAACCTACGTAACATCTCGGCGGTAATATTTGACAACATTCCTGGCTTGATGGCCTCTACGTCTCCGTGGGACCTTCATATACATCTATAACGTAATATAACCTAACCTAACCCAACCTATCATCTCGGCGGTAATATTTGACAACATTCCAGGCGAGTTGGCCTCTACGTCTCCGTGGGAATTTTATATACATCAATAACGTAATATAACCTAACCTAACCCAACCTATCATCTCGGCGGTAATATTTGACAACATTCCTGGCGAGTTGGCCTCTACGCCTCCGTGGGACTTTTATATACATCAAAACGTAATTTACCCTAACCTAACCCAACGTAACATCTCGGCGGTAATACTTGACAACATTCCTGGCGAGTTGGCCTCTACGTCTCCGTGGGACTTTTATATACATCAATAACGTAATATAACCTAACCTAACCCAACCTATCATCTCGGCGGTAATATTTGACATCATTCCTGGCGAGTTGGCCTCTACGCCTCCGTGGGACTTTTATATACATCAATAACGTAATATAATCTAACCTAACCCAACCTATAATCTCGGCGGTAATATTTGACAACATTCCTGGTCAGTTGGCCTCTGCGTCTCCGTGGAACCTTCATATACATCAATAACGTAATATAACCTAACCTAACCCAACCTATCATCTCGGCGGTAATATTTGACAACATTCCTGGCGAGTTGGCCTCTACGTCTCCGTGGGACTTTTATATACATCAATAACGTAATTTAACCTAACCTAAACCTACGTAACATCTCGGCGGTAATATTTGACAACATTCCTGGCTTGATGGCCTCTACGTCTCCGTGGGACCTTCATATACATCAATAACGTAATATAACCTAACCTAACCCAACCTATCATCTCGGCGGTAATATTTGACAACATTCCAGGCGAGTTGGCCTCTACGTCTCCGTGGGAATTTTATATACATCAATAACGTAATATAACCTAACCTAACCCAACCTATCATCTCGGCACTAATATTTGACAACATTCCTGGCGAGTTGGCCTCTACGCCTCCGTGGGACTTTTATATACATCAAAACGTAATTTACCCTAACCTAACCCAACGTAACATCTCGGCGGTAATACTTGACAACATTCCTGGCGAGTTGGCCTCTACGTCTCCGTGGGACTTTTATATACATCAATAACGTAATATAACCTAACCTAACCCAACCTATCATCTCGGCGGTAATATTTGACATCATTCCTGGCGAGTTGGCCTCTACGCCTCCGTGGGACTTTTATATACATCAATAACATAATATTACCTAACCTAACCCAACCTATCATCTCGGCGGTAATACTTGACAACATTCCTGGCGAATTGGCCTCTACGTCTCCGTGGGACCTTCATATACATCAATAACGTAATATAACCTAACCTAAACCAAGCTATCATCTCGGCGGTAATATTTGACAACATTCCAGGCGAGTTGGCCTCTACGTCTCCGTGGGAATTTTATATACATCAATAACGTAATATAACCTAACCTAACCCAACCTAACATCTCGGCACTAATATTTGACAACATTCCTGGCGAGTTGGCCTCTACCTCTCCGTGAGACCTTCATATACATCAATAACGTAATATAATCTAACCTAACCCAACCTATAATCTCGGCGGTAATATTTGACAACATTCCTGGTCAGTTGGCCTCTGCGTCTCCGTGGAACCTTCATATACATCAATAACGTAATAGAACCTAACCTAACCCAACCTATCATCTCGGCTGTAATATTCGACAACATTCCTGGCGAGTTGGCCTCTACGTCTCCGTGGGACTTTTATATACATCAATAACGTAATTTAACCTAACCTAAACCTACGTAACATCTCGGCGGTAATATTTGACAACATTCCTGGCTTGATGGCCTCTACGTCTCCGTGGGACCTTCATATACATCTATAACGTAATATAACCTAACCTAACCCAACCTATCATCTCGGCGGTAATATTTGACAACATTCCAGGCGAGTTGGCCTCTACGTCTCCGTGGGAATTTTATATACATCAATAACGTAATATAACCTAACCTAACCCAACCTATCATCTCGGCGGTAATATTTGACAACATTCCTGACGAGTTGGCCTCTACGCCTCCGTGGGACTTTTATATACATCAAAACGTAATTTACCCTAACCTAACCCAACGTAACATCTCGGCGGTAATATTCGGCAACATTCCTGGAGTGTTGGTCCCTACGTCTCCGTGGGATCTTCATATACATCAATAACGTAATATAACCTAACCTAAACCAACCTATCATCTCGGCGGTAATATTTGACAACATTCCAGGCGAGTTGGCCTCTACGTCTCCGTGGGAATTTTATATACATCAATAACGTAATATAACCTAACCTAACCCAACCTATAATCTCGGCGGTAATATTTGACAACATTCCTGGTCAGTTGGCCTCTGCGTCTCCGTGGAACCTTCATATACATCAATAACGTAATATAACCTAACCTAACCCAACCTATCATCTCGGCTGTAATATTTGACAACATTCCTGGCGAGTTGGCCTCTACGTCTCCGTGGGACTTTTATATACATCAATAACGTAATTTAACCTAACCTAAACCTACGTAACATCTCGGCGGTAATATTTGACAACATTCCTGGCTTGATGGCCTCTACGTCTCCGTGGGACCTTCATATACATCTATAACGTAATATAACCTAACCTAACCCAACCTATCATCTCGGTGGTAATATTTGACAACATTCCAGGCGAGTTGGCCTCTACGTCTCCGTGGGAATTTTATATACATCAATAACGTAATATAACCTAACCTAACCCAACCTATCATCTCGGCGGTAATATTTGACAACATTCCTGGCGAGTTGGCCTCTACGCCTCCGTGGGACTTTTATATACATCAAAACGTAATTTACCCTAACCTAACCCAACGTAACATCTCGGCGGTAATACTTGACAACATTCCTGGCGAGTTGGCCTCTACGTCTCCGTGGGACTTTTATATACATCAATAACGTAATATAACCTAACCTAACCCAACCTATCATCTCGGCGGTAATATTTGACATCATTCCTGGCGAGTTGGCCTCTACGCCTCCGTGGGACTTTTATATACATCAATAACGTAATATAATCTAACCTAACCCAACCTATAATCTCGGCGGTAATATTTGACAACATTCCTGGTCAGTTGGCCTCTGCGTCTCCGTGGAACCTTCATATACATCAATAACGTAATATAACCTAACCTAACCCAACCTATCATCTCGGCGGTAATATTTGACAACATTCCTGGCGAGTTGGCCTCTACGTCTCCGTGGGACTTTTATATACATCAATAACGTAATTTAACCTAACCTAAACCTACGTAACATCTCGGCGGTAATATTTGACAACATTCCTGGCTTGATGGCCTCTACGTCTCCGTGGGACCTTCATATACATCAATAACGTAATATAACCTAACCTAACCCAACCTATCATCTCGGCGGTAATATTTGACAACATTCCAGGCGAGTTGGCCTCTACGTCTCCGTGGGAATTTTATATACATCAATAACGTAATATAACCTAACCTAACCCAACCTATCATCTCGGCACTAATATTTGACAACATTCCTGGCGAGTTGGCCTCTACGCCTCCGTGGGACTTTTATATACATCAAAACGTAATTTACCCTAACCTAACCCAACGTAACGTCTCGGCGGTAATACTTGACAACATTCCTGGCGAGTTGGCCTCTACGTCTCCGTGGGACTTTTATATACATCAATAACGTAATATAACCTAACCTAACCCAACCTATCATCTCGGCGGTAATATTTGACATCATTCCTGGCGAGTTGGCCTCTACGCCTCCGTGGGACTTTTATATACATCAATAACATAATATTACCTAACCTAACCCAACCTATCATCTCGGCGGTAATACTTGACAACATTCCTGGCGAGTTGGCCTCTACGTCTCCGTGGGACCTTCATATACATCAATAACGTAATATAACCTAACCTAAACCAAGCTATCATCTCGGCGGTAATATTTGACAACATTCCAGGCGAGTTGGCCTCTACGTCTCCGTGGGAATTTTATATACATCAATAACGTAATATAACCTAACCTAACCCAACCTAACATCTCGGCACTAATATTTGACAACATTCCTGGCGAGTTGGCCTCTACCTCTCCGTGAGACCTTCATATACATCAATAACGTAATATAATCTAACCTAACCCAACCTATAATCTCGGCGGTAATATTTGACAACATTCCTGGTCAGTTGGCCTCTGCGTCTCCGTGGAACCTTCATATACATCAATAACGTAATAGAACCTAACCTAACCCAACCTATCATCTCGGCTGTAATATTCGACAACATTCCTGGCGAGTTGGCCTCTACGTCTCCGTGGGACTTTTATATACATCAATAACGTAATTTAACCTAACCTAAACCTACGTAACATCTCGGCGGTAATATTTGACAACATTCCTGGCTTGATGGCCTCTACGTCTCCGTGGGACCTTCATATACATCTATAACGTAATATAACCTAACCTAACCCAACCTATCATCTCGGCGGTAATATTTGACAACATTCCAGGCGAGTTGGCCTCTACGTCTCCGTGGGAATTTTATATACATCAATAACGTAATATAACCTAACCTAACCCAACCTAACATCTCGGCACTAATATTTGACAACATTCCTGGCGAGTTGGCCTCTACGCCTCCGTGGGACTTTTATATACATCAAAACGTAATTTACCCTAACCTAACCCAACGTAACATCTCGGCGGTAATACTTGACAACATTCCTGGCGAGTTGGCCTCTACGTCTCCGTGGGACTTTTATATACATCAATAACGTAATATAACCTAACCTAACCCAACCTATCATCTCGGCGGTAATATTTGACATCATTCCTGGCGAGTTGGCCTCTACGCCTCCGTGGGACTTTTATATACATCAATAACATAATATTACCTAACCTAACCCAACCTATCATCTCGGCGGTAATACTTGACAACATTCCTGGCGAGTTGGCCTCTACGTCTCCGTGGGACCTTCATATACATCAATAACGTAATATAACCTAACCTAAACCAAGCTATCATCTCGGCGGTAATATTTGACAACATTCCAGGCGAGTTGGCCTCTACGTCTCCGTGGGAATTTTATATACATCAATAACGTAATATAACCTAACCTAACCCAACCTAACATCTCGGCACTAATATTTGACAACATTCCTGGCGAGTTGGCCTCTACCTCTCCGTGAGACCTTCATATACATCAATAACGTAATATAATCTAACCTAACCCAACCTATAATCTCGGCGGTAATATTTGACAACATTCCTGGTCAGTTGGCCTCTGCGTCTCCGTGGAACCTTCATATACATCAATAACGTAATATAACCTAACCTAACCCAACCTATCATCTCGGCTGTAATATTTGACAACATTCCTGGCGAGTTGGCCTCTACGTCTCCGTGGGACTTTTATATACATCAATAACGTAATTTAACCTAACCTAAACCTACGTAACATCTCGGCCGTAATATTTGACAACATTCCTGGCTTGATGGCCTCTACGTCTCCGTGGGACCTTCATATACATCAATAACATAATATTACCTAACCTAACCCAACCTATCATCTCGGCGGTAATACTTGATAACATTCCTGGCGAGTTGGCCTCCACGTCTCCGTGGGACCTTCATATACATCAATAACGTAATATAACCTAACCTAACCCAACCTATCATCTCGGCGGTAATATTTGACAACATTCCTGACGAGTTGGCCTCTACGCCTCCGTGGGACTTTTATATACATCAAAACGTAATTTACCCTAACCTAACCCAACGTGACATCTCGGCGGTAATATTCGGCAACATTCCTGGAGTGTTGGTCCCTACGTCTCCGTGGGATCTTCATATACATCAATAACGTAATATAACCTAACCTAAACCAACCTATCATCTCGGCGGTAATATTTGACAACATTCCAGGCGAGTTGGCCTCTACGTCTCCGTGGGAATTTTATATACATCAATAACGTAATATAACCTAACCTAACCCAACCTATAATCTCGGCGGTAATATTTGACAACATTCCTGGTCAGTTGGCCTCTGCGTCTCCGTGGAACCTTCATATACATCAATAACGTAATATAACCTAACCTAACCCAACCTATCATCTCGGCTGTAATATTTGACAACATTCCTGGCGAGTTGGCCTCTACGTCTCCGTGGGACTTTTATATACATCAATAACGTAATTTAACCTAACCTAAACCTACGTAACATCTCGGCGGTAATATTTGACAACATTCCTGGCTTGATGGCCTCTACGTCTCCGTGGGACCTTCATATACATCTATAACGTAATATAACCTAACCTAACCCAACCTATCATCTCGGCGGTAATATTTGACAACATTCCAGGCGAGTTGGCCTCTACGTCTCCGTGGGAATTTTATATACATCAATAACGTAATATAACCTAACCTAACCCAACCTAACATCTCGGCACTAATATTTGACAACATTCCTGGCGAGTTGGCCTCTACGCCTCCGTGGGACTTTTATATACATCAAAACGTAATTTACCCTAACCTAACCCAACGTAACATCTCGGCGGTAATACTTGACAACATTCCTGGCGAGTTGGCCTCTACGTCTCCGTGGGACTTTTATATACATCAATAACGTAATATAACCTAACCTAACCCAACCTATCATCTCGGCGGTAATATTTGACATCATTCCTGGCGAGTTGGCCTCTACGCCTCCGTGGGACTTTTATATACATCAATAACATAATATTACCTAACCTAACCCAACCTATCATCTCGGCGGTAATACTTGACAACATTCCTGGCGAGTTGGCCTCTACGTCTCCGTGGGACCTTCATATACATCAATAACGTAATATAACCTAACCTAAACCAAGCTATCATCTCGGCGGTAATATTTGACAACATTCCAGGCGAGTTGGCCTCTACGTCTCCGTGGGAATTTTATATACATCAATAACGTAATATAACCTAACCTAACCCAACCTAACATCTCGGCACTAATATTTGACAACATTCCTGGCGAGTTGGCCTCTACCTCTCCGTGAGACCTTCATATACATCAATAACGTAATATAATCTAACCTAACCCAACCTATAATCTCGGCGGTAATATTTGACAACATTCCTGGTCAGTTGGCCTCTGCGTCTCCGTGGAACCTTCATATACATCAATAACGTAATATAACCTAACCTAACCCAACCTATCATCTCGGCTGTAATATTTGACAACATTCCTGGCGAGTTGGCCTCTACGTCTCCGTGGGACTTTTATATACATCAATAACGTAATTTAACCTAACCTAAACCTACGTAACATCTCGGCGGTAATATTTGACAACATTCCTGGCTTGATGGCCTCTACGTCTCCGTGGGACCTTCATATACATCAATAACATAATATTACCTAACCTAACCCAACCTATCATCTCGGCGGTAATACTTGATAACATTCCTGGCGAGTTGGCCTCCACGTCTCCGTGGGACCTTCATATACATCAATAACGTAATATAACCTAACCTAACCCAACCTATCATCTCGGCGGTAATATTTGACAACATTCCTGACGAGTTGGCCTCTACGCCTCCGTGGGACTTTTATATACATCAAAACGTAATTTACCCTAACCTAACCCAACGGATCATCTCGGCGGTAATATTCGGCAACATTCCTGGAGTGTTGGTCTCTACGTCTCCGTGGGATCTTCATATACATCAATAACGTAATATAACCAAACCTAAACCAAGATATCATCTCGGCGGTAATACTTGACAACATTCCTGGCGAGTTGGCCTCTACGTCTCCGTCGGAATTTTATATACATCAATAACGTAATATAACCTAACCTAACCCAACCTAACATCTCGGCACTAATATTTGACAACATTCCTGGCGAGTTGGCCTCTACCTCTCCGTGAGACCTTCATGTACATCAATAACGTAATATAATCTAACCTAACCCAACCTATAATCTCGGCGGTAATATTTGACAACATTCCTGGTCAGTTGGCCTCTGCGTCTCCGTGGAACCTTCATATACATGAATAACGTAATATAACCTAACCTAACCCAACCTATCATCTCGGCGGTAATATTTGACAACATTCCTGGCGAGTTGGCCTCTACGTCTCCGTGGGACTTTTATATACATCAATAACGTAATTTAACCTAACCTAAACCTACGTAACATCTCGGCGGTAATATTTGACAACATTCCTGGCTTGATGGCCTCTACGTCTCCGTGGGACCTTCATATACATCAATAACGTAATATAACCTAACCTAAACCAAGCTATCATCTCGGCGGTAATATTTGACAACATTCCAGGCGAGTTGGCCTCTACGTCTCCGTGGGAATTTTATATACATCAATAACGTAATATAACCTAACCTAACCCAACCTAACATCTCGGCACTAATATTTGACAACATTCCTGGCGAGTTGGCCTCTACCTCTCCGTGAGACCTTCATATACATCAATAACGTAATATAATCTAACCTAACCCAACCTATAATCTCGGCGGTAATATTTGACAACATTCCTGGTCAGTTGGCCTCCGCGTCTCCGTGGAACCTTCATATACATCAATAACGTAATAGAACCTAACCTAACCCAACCTATCATCTCGGCTGTAATATTCGACAACATTCCTGGCGAGTTGGCCTCTACGTCTCCGTGGGACTTTTATATACATCAATAACGTAATTTAACCTAACCTAAACCTACGTAACATCTCGGCGGTAATATTTGACAACATTCCTGGCTTGATGGCCTCTACGTCTCCGTGGGACCTTCATATACATCAATAACATAAAATTACCTAACCTAACCCAACCTATCATCTCGGCGGTAATACCTGATAACATTCCTGGCGAGTTGGCCTCCACGTCTCCGTGGGACCTTCATATACATCAATAACGTAATATAACCTAACCTAACCCAACCTATCATCTCGGCGGTAATATATGACAACATTCCTGGCGAGTTGGCCTCTACCTCTCCGTGAGACCTTCATATACATCAATAACGTAATATAATCTAACCTAACCCAACCTATAATCTCGGCGGTAATATTTGACAACATTCCTGGTCAGTTGGCCTCCGCGTCTCCGTGGAACCTTCATATACATCAATAACGTAATAGAACCTAACCTAACCCAACCTATCATCTCGGCTGTAATATTCGACAACATTCCTGGCGAGTTGGCCTCTACGTCTCCGTGGGACTTTTATATACATCAATAACGTAATTTAATCTAACCTAAACCTACGTAACATCTCGGCGGTAATATTTGACAACATTCCTGGCTTGATGGCCTCTACGTCTCCGTGGGACCTTCATATACATCAATAACATAATATTACCTAACCTAACCCAACCTATCATCTCGGCGGTAATACTTGACAACATTCCTGGCGAGTTGGCCTCTACGTCTCCGTGGGACTTTTATATACGACAATAACGTAATATAACCTAACCTAACCCAACCTATCATCTCGGCGGTAATATTTGACATCATTCCTGGCGAGTTGGCCTCTACGCCTCCGTGGGACTTTTATATACATCAAAACGTAATTTACCCTAACCTAACCCAACGTAACATCTCGGCGGTAATATTCGGCAACATTCCTGGAGTGTTGGTCCCTACGTCTCCGTGGGATCTTCATATACATCAATAACGTAATATAACCTAACCTAAACCAACCTATCATCTCGGCGGTAATATTTGACAACATTCCAGGCGAGTTGGCCTCTACGTCTCCGTGGGAATTTTATATACATCAATAACGTAATATAACCTAACCTAACCCAACCTAACATCTCGGCACTAATATTTGACAACATTCCTGGCGAGATGGCCTCTACCTCTCCGTGAGACCTTCATATACATCAATAACGTAATATAATCTAACCTAACCCAACCTATAATTTCGGCGGTAATATTTGACAACATTCCTGGTCAGTTGGCCTCTGCGTCTCCGTGGAACCTTCATATACATCAATAACGTAATATAACCTAACCTAACCCAACCTATCAACTCGGCGGTAATATTTGACATCATTCCTGGCGAGTTGGCCTCTACGCCTCCGTGGGACTTTTATATACATCAAAACGTAATTTACCCTAACCTAACCCAACGTAACATCTCGGCGGTAATATTCGGCAACATTCCTGGAGTGTTGTTCCCTATGTCTCCGTGGGACCTTCATATACATCAATAACGTAATATAACCTAACCTAACCCAACCTATCATCTCGGCGGTAATATTTGACATCATTCCTGGCGAGTTGGCCTCTACGCCTCCGTGGGACTTTTATATACATCAATATCGTAATATAACCTAACCTAACCCAACCTAACATCTCGGCACTAATATTTGACAACATTCCTGTCTTGATGGCCTCTACGTCTCCGTGGGACCTTCATATACATCAATAACATAATATTACCTAACCTAACCCAACCTATCATCTCGGCGGTAATACTTGACAACATTCCTGGCGAGTTGGCCTCTACGTCTCCGTGGGACTTTTATATACGACAATAACGTAATATAACCTAACCTAACCCAACCTATCATCTCGGCGGTAATATTTGACATCATTCCTGGCGAGTTGGCCTCTACGCCTCCGTGGGACTTTTATATACATCAAAACGTAATTTACCCTAACCTAACCCAACGTAACATCTCGGCGGTAATATTCGGCAACATTCCTGGAGTGTTGGTCCCTACGTCTCCGTGGGATCTTCATATACATCAATAACGTAATATAACCTAACCTAAACCAACCTATCATCTCGGCGGTAATATTTGACAACTTTCCAGGCGAGTTGGCCTCTACGTCTCCGTGGGAATTTTATATACATCAATAACGTAATATAACCTAACCTAACCCAACCTAACATCTCGGCACTAATATTTGACAACATTCCTGGCTTGATGGCCTCTACGTCTCCGTGGGACCTTCATATACATCAATAACATAATATTACCTATCCTAACCCAACCTATCATCTCGGCGGTAATACTTGACAACATTCCTGTCGAGTTGGCCTCTACGTCTCCGTGGAACCTTCATATACATCAATAACGTAATGTAACCTAACCTAACCCAACCTATCATCTCGGCGGTAATATTTGACATCATTCCTGGCGAGTTGGCCTCTACGCCTCCGTGGGACTTTTATATACATCAAAACGTAATTTACCCTAACCTAACCCAACGGATCATCTCGGCGGTAATATTCGGCAACATTCCTGGAGTGTTGGTCTCTACGTCTCCGTGGGATCTTCATATACATCAATAACGTAATATAACAAAACCTAAACCAACCTATCATCTCGGCGGTAATATTTGACAACATTCCTGGCGAGTCGGCCTCTACGTCTCCGTGCGACCTTCATATACATCAATAACGTAATATAACGTAACCTAACCCAACCTATCATCTCGGCACTAATATTTGACAACATTACAGGCGAGTTGGCCTCTACGTCTCCGTGGGAATTTTATATACATCAATAACGTAATATAACCTAACCTAACCCAACCTAACATCTCGGCACTAATATTTGACAACATTCCTGGCGAGTTGGCCTCTACCTCTCCGTGAGACCTTCATATACATCAATAACGTAATATAATCTAACCTAACCCAACCTATCATCTCGGCACTAATATTTGACAACATTCCTGGCTTGACGGCCTCTACGTCTCCGTGGGACCTTCATATACATCAATAACATAATATTGCCTAACCTAACCCAACCTATCATCTCGGCGGTAATACTTGACAACATTCCTGGCGAGTTGGCCTCTACGTCTCCGTGGGACTTTTATATACATCAATAACGTAATATAACCTAACCTAACCCAACCAATCATCTCGGCGGTAATATTTGACATCATTCCTGGCGAGTTGGCCTCTACGCCTCCGTGGGATTTTTATATACATCAAAACGTAATTTACCCTAACCTAACCCAACGTAACATCTCGGCGGTAATATTTGACAACATTCCTGGTCAGTTGGCCTCTGCGTCTCCGTGGAACCTTCATATACATCAATAACGTAATATAACCTAACCTAAACCAACCTATCATCTCGGCGGTAATATTTGACAACATTCCAGGCGAGTTGGCCCCTACGTCTCCGTGGGAATTTTATATACATCAATAACGTAATATAACCTAACCTAACCCAACCTAACATCTCGGCACTAATATTTGACAACATTCCTGGCGAGTTGGCCTCTACCTCTCCGTGAGACCTTCATGTACATCAATAACGTAATATAATCTAACCTAACCCAACCTATAATCTCGGCGCTAATATTTGACAACATTCCTGGTCAGTTGGCCTCTGCGTCTCCGTGGAACCTTCATATACATCAATAACGTAATATAACCTAACCTAACCCAACCTATCATCTCGGCGGTAATATTTGACAACATTCCTGGCGAGTTGGCCTCTACGTCTCCGTGGGACTTTTATATACATCAATAACGTAATTTAACCTAACCTAAACCTACGTAACATCTCGGCGGTAATATTTGACAACATTTCTGGCTTGATGGCCTCTACGTCTCCGTGGGACCTTCATATACATCAATAACATAATATTACTTAACCTAACCCAACCTATCATCTCGGCGGTAATACTTGACAACATTCCTGGCGAGTTGGCCTCTACGTCTCCGTGGGACTTTTATATACATCAATAACGTAATTTAACCTAACCTAAACCTACGTAACATCTCGGCGGTAATATTTGACAACATTTCTGGCTTGATGGCCTCTACGTCTCCGTGGGACCTTCATATACATCAATAACATAATATTACCTAACCTAACCCAACCTATCATCTCGGCGGTAATACTTGACAACATTCCTGGCGAGTTGGCCTCTACGTCTCCGTGGGACTTTTATATACGACAATAACGTAATATAACCTAACCTAACCCAACCTATCATCTCGGCGGTAATATTTGACATCATTCCTGGCGAGTTGGCCTCTACGCCTCCGTGGGACTTTTATATACATCAAAACGTAATTTACCCTAACCTAACCCAACGTAACATCTCGGCGGTAATATTCGGCAACATTCCTGGAGTGTTGGTCCCTACGTCCCCGTGGGATCTTCATATACATCAATAACGTAATATAACCTAACCTAAACCAACCTATCATCTCGGCGGTAATATTTGACAACATTCCAGGCGAGTTGGCCTCTACGTCTCCGTGGGAATTTTATATACATCAATAACGTAATATAACCTAACCTAACCCAACCTAACATCTCGACACTAATATTTGACAACATTCCTGGCGAGTTGGCCTCTACCTCTCCGTGAGACCTTCATATACATCAATAACGTAATATAACCTAACCTAACCCAACCTATCATCTCGGCGGTAATATTTGACATCATTCCTGGCGAGTTGGCCTCTACGCCTCCGTGGGACTTTTATATACATCAATAACATAATATTACCTAACCTAACCCAACCTATCATCTCGGCAGTAATACTTGACAACATTCCTGGCGAGTTGGCCTCTACGTCTCCGTGGAACCTTCATATACATCAATAACATAATATTACCTAACCTAACCCAACCTATCATCTCGGCGGTAATACTTGACAACATTCCTGGCGAGTTGGCCTCTACGTCTCCGTGGGACTTTTATATACGACAATAACGTAATATAACCTAACCTAACCCAACCTATCATCTCGGCGGTAATATTTGACATCATTCCTGGCGAGTTGGCCTCTACGCCTCCGTGGGACTTTTATATACATCAAAACGTAATTTACCCTAACCTAACCCAACGTAACATCTCGGCGGTAATATTCGGCAACATTCCTGGAGTGTTGGTCCCTACGTCCCCGTGGGATCTTCATATACATCAATAACGTAATATAACCTAACCTAAACCAACCTATCATCTCGGCGGTAATATTTGACAACATTCCAGGCGAGTTGGCCTCTACGTCTCCGTGGGAATTTTATATACATCAATAACGTAATATAACCTAACCTAACCCAACCTAACATCTCGACACTAATATTTGACAACATTCCTGGCGAGTTGGCCTCTACCTCTCCGTGAGACCTTCATATACATCAATAACGTAATATAACCTAACCTAACCCAACCTATCATCTCGGCGGTAATATTTGACATCATTCCTGGCGAGTTGGCCTCTACGCCTCCGTGGGACTTTTATATACATCAATAACATAATATTACCTAACCTAACCCAACCTATCATCTCGGCAGTAATACTTGACAACATTCCTGGCGAGTTGGCCTCTACGTCTCCGTGGAACCTTCATATACATCAATAACGTAATACAACCTAACCTAAACCAAGCTATCATCTCGGCGGTAATATTATGACAACATTCCAGGCGAGTTGGCCTCTACGTCTCCGTGGGAATTTTATATACATCAATAACGTAATATAACCTAACCTAACCCAACCTAACATCTCGGCACTAATATTTGACAACATTCCTGGCGAGTTGGCCTCTACCTCTCCGTGAGACCTTCATATACATCAATAACGTAATATAATCTAACCTAACCCAACCTATCATCTCGGCACTAATATTTGACAACATTCCTGGCTTGACGGCCTCTACGTCTCCGTGGGACCTTCATATACATCAATAACATAATATTGCCTAACCTAACCCAACCTATCATCTCGGCGGTAATACTTGACAACATTCCTGGCGAGTTGGCCTCTACGTCTCCGTGGGACTTTTATATACATCAATAACGTAATATAACCTAACCTAACCCAACCAATCATCTCGGCGGTAATATTTGACATCATTCCTGGCGAGTTGGCCTCTACGCCTCCGTGGGATTTTTATATACATCAAAACGTAATTTACCCTAACCTAACCCAACGTAACATCTCGGCGGTAATATTTGACAACATTCCTGGTCAGTTGGCCTCTGCGTCTCCGTGGAACCTTCATATACATCAATAACGTAATATAACCTAACCTAAACCAACCTATCATCTCGGCGGTAATATTTGACAACATTCCAGGCGAGTTGGCCCCTACGTCTCCGTGGGAATTTTATATACATCAATAACGTAATATAACCTAACCTAACCCAACCTAACATCTCGGCACTAATATTTGACAACATTCCTGGCGAGTTGGCCTCTACCTCTCCGTGAGACCTTCATGTACATCAATAACGTAATATAATCTAACCTAACCCAACCTATAATCTCGGCGCTAATATTTGACAACATTCCTGGTCAGTTGGCCTCTGCGTCTCCGTGGAACCTTCATATACATCAATAACGTAATATAACCTAACCTAACCCAACCTATCATCTCGGCGGTAATATTTGACAACATTCCTGGCGAGTTGGCCTCTACGTCTCCGTGGGACTTTTATATACATCAATAACGTAATTTAACCTAACCTAAACCTACGTAACATCTCGGCGGTAATATTTGACAACATTTCTGGCTTGATGGCCTCTACGTCTCCGTGGGACCTTCATATACATCAATAACATAATATTACTTAACCTAACCCAACCTATCATCTCGGCGGTAATACTTGACAACATTCCTGGCGAGTTGGCCTCTACGTCTCCGTGGGACTTTTATATACATCAATAACGTAATTTAACCTAACCTAAACCTACGTAACATCTCGGCGGTAATATTTGACAACATTTCTGGCTTGATGGCCTCTACGTCTCCGTGGGACCTTCATATACATCAATAACATAATATTACCTAACCTAACCCAACCTATCATCTCGGCGGTAATACTTGACAACATTCCTGGCGAGTTGGCCTCTACGTCTCCGTGGGACTTTTATATACGACAATAACGTAATATAACCTAACCTAACCCAACCTATCATCTCGGCGGTAATATTTGACATCATTCCTGGCGAGTTGGCCTCTACGCCTCCGTGGGACTTTTATATACATCAAAACGTAATTTACCCTAACCTAACCCAACGTAACATCTCGGCGGTAATATTCGGCAACATTCCTGGAGTGTTGGTCCCTACGTCCCCGTGGGATCTTCATATACATCAATAACGTAATATAACCTAACCTAAACCAACCTATCATCTCGGCGGTAATATTTGACAACATTCCAGGCGAGTTGGCCTCTACGTCTCCGTGGGAATTTTATATACATCAATAACGTAATATAACCTAACCTAACCCAACCTAACATCTCGACACTAATATTTGACAACATTCCTGGCGAGTTGGCCTCTACCTCTCCGTGAGACCTTCATATACATCAATAACGTAATATAACCTAACCTAACCCAACCTATCATCTCGGCGGTAATATTTGACATCATTCCTGGCGAGTTGGCCTCTACGCCTCCGTGGGACTTTTATATACATCAATAACATAATATTACCTAACCTAACCCAACCTATCATCTCGGCAGTAATACTTGACAACATTCCTGGCGAGTTGGCCTCTACGTCTCCGTGGAACCTTCATATACATCAATAACATAATATTACCTAACCTAACCCAACCTATCATCTCGGCGGTAATACTTGACAACATTCCTGGCGAGTTGGCCTCTACGTCTCCGTGGGACTTTTATATACGACAATAACGTAATATAACCTAACCTAACCCAACCTATCATCTCGGCGGTAATATTTGACATCATTCCTGGCGAGTTGGCCTCTACGCCTCCGTGGGACTTTTATATACATCAAAACGTAATTTACCCTAACCTAACCCAACGTAACATCTCGGCGGTAATATTCGGCAACATTCCTGGAGTGTTGGTCCCTACGTCCCCGTGGGATCTTCATATACATCAATAACGTAATATAACCTAACCTAAACCAACCTATCATCTCGGCGGTAATATTTGACAACATTCCAGGCGAGTTGGCCTCTACGTCTCCTTGGGAATTTTATATACATCAATAACGTAATATAACCTAACCTAACCCAACCTAACATCTCGACACTAATATTTGACAACATTCCTGGCGAGTTGGCCTCTACCTCTCCGTGAGACCTTCATATACATCAATAACGTAATATAACCTAACCTAACCCAACCTATCATCTCGGCGGTAATATTTGACATCATTCCTGGCGAGTTGGCCTCTACGCCTCCGTGGGACTTTTATATACATCAATAACATAATATTACCTAACCTAACCCAACCTATCATCTCGGCAGTAATACTTGACAACATTCCTGGCGAGTTGGCCTCTACGTCTCCGTGGAACCTTCATATACATCAATAACGTAATACAACCTAACCTAAACCAAGCTATCATCTCGGCGGTAATATTATGACAACATTCCAGGCGAGTTGGCCTCTACGTCTCCGTGGGAATTTTATATACATCAATAACGTAATATAACCTAACCTAACCCAACCTAACATCTCGGCACTAATATTTGACAACATTCCTGGCGAGTTGGCCTCTACATCTCCGTGAGACCTTCATATACATCAATAACGTAATATAACCTAACCTAAACCAACCTATCATCTCGGCGGTAATATTTGACAACATTCCAGGCGAGTTGGCCCCTACGTCTCCGTGGGAATTTTATATACATCAATAACGTAATATAACCTAACCTAACCCAACCTAACATCTCGGCACTAATATTTGACAACATTCCTGGCGAGTTGGCCTCTACCTCTCCGTGAGACCTTCATGTACATCAATAACGTAATATAATCTAACCTAACCCAACCTATAATCTCGGCGCTAATATTTGACAACATTCCTGGTCAGTTGGCCTCTACGTCTCCGTGGGACCTTCATATACATCAATAACATAATATTACCTAACCTAACCCAACCTATCATCTCGGCGGTAATACTTGACAACATTCCTGGCGAGTTGGCCTCCACGTCTCCGTGGGACCTTCATATACATCAATAACGTAATATAACCTAACCTAACCCAACCTATCATCTCGGCGGTAATATTTGACAACATTCCTGACGAGTTGGCCTCTACATCTCCGTGGGACTTTTATATACATCAATAACGTAATTTAACCTAACCTAAACCAACGTAACATCTCGGCGGTAATATTTGACAACATTCCTGGCTTGCTGGCCTCTATGTTTCCGTGGGACATTTATATACATCAATAACGTAGTATAACCTAACCTAACCCAACCTATCATCTCGGCGGTAATATTTGACATCATTCCTGGCGAGTTGGCCTCTACGCCTCCGTGGGACTTTTATATACATTAATAACATAATATTACCTAACCTAACCCAACCTATCATCTCGGCGGTAATACTTGACAACATTCCTGGCGAGTTGGCCTCTACGTCTCCGTGGGACCTTCATATACATCAATAACGTAATATAACCTAACCTAAACCAAGCTATCATCTCGGCGGTAATATTTGACAACATTCCAGGCGAGTTGGCCTCTACGTCTCCGTGGGAATTTTATATACATCAATAACGTAATATAACCTAGCCCAACCCAACCTAACATCTCGGCACTAATATTTGACAACATTCCTGGCGAGTTGGCCTCTACCTCTCCGTGAGACCTTCATATACATCAATAGCGTAATATAATCTAACCTAACCCAACCTATAATCTCGGCGGTAACATTTGACAACATTCCTGGTCGGTTGGCCTCTGCGTCTCCGTGGAACCTTCATATACATCAATAACGTAATATAACATAACCTAACCCAACCTATCATCTCGGCTGTAATATTTGACAACATTCCTGGCGAGTTGGCCTCTACGTCTCCGTGGGACTTTTATATACATCAATAACGTAATTTAACCTAACCTAAACCTACGTAACATCTCGGCGGTAATATTTGACAACATTCCTGGCTTGATGGCCTCTACGTCTCCGTGGGACCTTCATATACATCAATAACATAATATTACCTAACCTAACCCAACTTATCATCTCGGCGGTAATACTTGACAACATTCCTGGCGAGTTGGACTCCACGTCTCCGTGGGACCTTCATATACATCAATAACGTAATATAACCTAACCTAACCCAACATATCATCTCGGCGGTAATATTTGACAACATTCCTGACGAGTTGGCCTCTACATCTCCGTGGGACTTTTATATACATCAATAACGTAATTTAACCTAACCTAAACCAACGTAACATCTCGGCGGTAATATTTGACAACATTCCTGGCTTGCTGGCCTCTATGTTTCCGTGGGACCTTTATATACATCAATAACGTAGTATAACCTAACCTAACCCAACCTATCATCTCGGCACTAATATTTGACAACATTCCTGGCTTGATGGCCTCTACGTCTCCGTGGCAATTTTATATACATCAATAACGTAATATAACCTAACCTAACCCAACCTATCATCTCGGCGGTAATATTTGACTTCATTCCTGGCGAGTTGGCCTCTACGCCTCCGTGGGACTTTTATATACATCAAAGCGTAATTTACCCTAACCTAACCCAACGTAACATCTCGGCGGTAATACTTGACAACATTCCTGGCGAGTTGGCCTCTACGTCTCCGTGGGACTTTTATATACATCAATAACGTAATATAACCTAACCTAACCCAACCTATCATCTCGGCGGTAATATTTGACATCATTCCTGGCGAGTTGGCCTCTACGCCTCCGTGGGACTTTTATATACATCAATAACATAATATTACCTAACCTAACCCAACCTATCATCTCGGCGGTAATACTTGACAACATTCCTGGCGAGTTGGCCTCTACGTCTCCGTGGGACCTTCATATACATCAATAACGTAATATAACCTAACCTAAACCAAGCTATCATCTCGGCGGTAATATTTGACAACATTCCTGGTTAGTTGGCCTCTGCGTCTCCGTGGAACCTTCATATACATCAATAACGTAATATAACCTAACCTAACCCAACCTATCATCTCGGCGGTAATATTTGACAACATTCCTGGCGAGTTGGCCTCTACGTCTCCGTGGGACTTTTATATACATCAATAACGTAATTTAACCTAACCTAAACCTACGTAACATCTCGGCGGTAATATTTGACAACATTCCTGGCTTGATGGCCTCTACGTCTCCGTGGGACCTTCATATACATCAATAACATAATATTACCTAACCTAACCCAACCTATCATCTCGGCGGTAATACTTGACAACATTCCTGGCGAGTTGGCCTCTACGTCTCCGTGGGACCTTCATATACATCAATAACGTAATATAACCTAACCTAAACCAAGCTATCATCTCGGCGGTAATATTTGACAACATTCCAGGCGAGTTGGCCTCTGCGTCTCCGTGGAACCTTCATATACATCAATAACGTAATATAACCTAACCTAACCCAACCTATCATCTCGGCGGTAATATTTGACAACATTCCTGGAGTGTTGGTCCCTACGTCTCCGTGGGATCTTCATATACATCAATAACGTAATATAACCTAACCTAAACCAACCTATCATCTCGGCGGTAATATTTGACAACTTTCCAGGCGAGTTGGCCTCTACGTCTCCGTGGGAATTTTATATACATCAATAACGTAATATAACCTAACCTAACCCAACCTAACATCTCGGCACTAATATTTGACAACATTCCTGGCTTGATGGCCTCTACGTCTCCGTGGGACCTTCATATACATCAATAACATAATATTACCTAACCTAACCCAACCTATCATCTCGGCGGTAATACTTGACAACATTCCTGTCGAGTTGGCCTCTACGTCTCCGTGGAACCTTCATATACATCAATAACGTAATATAACCTAACCTAACCCAACCTATCATCTCGGCGGTAATATTTGACATCATTCCTGGCGAGTTGGCCTCTACGCCTCCGTGGGACTTTTATATACATCAAAACGTAATTTACCCTAACCTAACCCAACGGATCATCTCGGCGGTAATATTCGGCAACATTCCTGGAGTGTTGGTCTCTACGTCTCCGTGGGATCTTCATATACATCAATAACGTAATATAACAAAACCTAAACCAACCTATCATCTCGGCGGTAATATTTGACAACATTCCTGGCGAGTCGGCCTCTACGTCTCCGTGCGACCTTCATATACATCAATAACGTAATATAACGTAACCTAACCCAACCTATCATCTCGGCACTAATATTTGACAACATTACAGGCGAGTTGGCCTCTACGTCTCCGTGGGAATTTTATATACATCAATAACGTAATATAACCTAACCTAACCCAACCTAACATCTCGGCACTAATATTTGACAACATTCCTGGCGAGTTGGCCTCTACCTCTCCGTGAGACCTTCATATACATCAATAACGTAATATAATCTAACCTAACCCAACCTATCATCTCGGCACTAATATTTGACAACATTCCTGGCTTGACGGCCTCTACGTCTCCGTGGGACCTTCATATTCATCAATAACATAATATTGCCTAACCTAACCCAACCTATCATCTCGGCGGTAATACTTGACAACATTCCTGGCGAGTTGGCCTCTACGTCTCCGTGGGACTTTTATATACATCAATAACGTAATATAACCTAACCTAACCCAACCAATCATCTCGGCGGTAATATTTGACATCATTCCTGGCGAGTTGGCCTCTACGCCTCCGTGGGATTTTTATATACATCAAAACGTAATTTACCCTAACCTAACCCAACGTAACATCTCGGCGGTAATATTTGACAACATTCCTGGTCAGTTGGCCTCTGCGTCTCCGTGGAACCTTCATATACATCAATAACGTAATATAACCTAACCTAAACCAACCTATCATCTCGGCGGTAATATTTGACAACATTCCAGGCGAGTTGGCCCCTACGTCTCCGTGGGAATTTTATATACATCAATAACGTAATATAACCTAACCTAACCCAACCTAACATCTCGGCACTAATATTTGACAACATTCCTGGCGAGTTGGCCTCTACCTCTCCGTGAGACCTTCATGTACATCAATAACGTAATATAATCTAACCTAACCCAACCTATAATCTCGGCGCTAATATTTGACAACATTCCTGGTCAGTTGGCCTCTGCGTCTCCGTGGAACCATCATATACATCAATAACGTAATATAACCTAACCTAACCCAACCTATCATCTCGGCGGTAATATTTGACAACATTCCTGGCGAGTTGGCCTCTACGTCTCCGTGGGACTTTTATATACATCAATAACGTAATTTAACCTAACCTAAACCTACGTAACATCTCGGCGGTAATATTTGACAACATTTCTGGCTTGATGGCCTCTACGTCTCCGTGGGACCTTCATATACATCAATAACATAATATTACCTAACCTAACCCAACCTATCATCTCGGCGGTAATACTTGACAACATTCCTGGCGAGTTGGCCTCTACGTCTCCGTGGGACTTTTATATACATCAATAACGTAATTTAACCTAACCTAAACCTACGTAACATCTCGGCGGTAATATTTGACAACATTTCTGGCTTGATGGCCTCTACGTCTCCGTGGGACCTTCATATACATCAATAACATAATATTACCTAACCTAACCCAACCTATCATCTCGGCGGTAATACTTGACAACATTCCTGGCGAGTTGGCCTCTACGTCCCCGTGGGACTTTTATATACGACAATAACGTAATATAACCTAACCTAACCCAACCTATCATCTCGGCGGTAATATTTGACATCATTCCTGGCGAGTTGGCCTCTACGCCTCCGTGGGACTTTTATATACATCAAAACGTAATTTACCCTAACCTAACCCAACGTAACATCTCGGCGGTAATATTCGGCAACATTCCTGGAGTGTTGGTCCCTACGTCCCCGTGGGATCTTCATATACATCAATAACGTAATATAACCTAACCTAAACCAACCTATCATCTCGGCGGTAATATTTGACAACATTCCAGGCGGGTTGGCCTCTACGTCTCCGTGGGAATTTTATATACATCAATAACGTAATATAACCTAACCTAACCCAACCTAACATCTCGACACTAATATTTGACAACATTCCTGGCGAGTTGGCCTCTACCTCTCCGTGAGACCTTCATATACATCAATAACGTAATATAATCTATCCTAACCCAACCTATAATCTCGGCGGTAATTTTGACAACATTCCTGGTCAGTTGGGCTCTGCGTGTCCGCGGAACCTTCATATACATCAATAACGTAATATAACCTAACCTAACCCAACCTATCATCTCGGCTGTAATATTTGACAACATTCCTGGCGAGTTGGCCTCTACGTATCCGTGGGACTTTTATATACATCAATAACGTAATTTAACCTAACCTAAACCTACGTAACATCTCGGCGGTAATATTTGACAACATTCCTGGCTTGATGGCCTCTACGTCTCCGTGGGACTTTTATATACATCAATAACGTAATATAACCTAACCTAACCCAACCTATCATCTCGGCGGTAATATTTGACATCATTCCTGGCGAGTTGGCCTCTACGCCTCCGTGGGACTTTTATATACATCAATAACATAATATTACCTAACCTAACCCAACCTATCATCTCGGCAGTAATACTTGACAACATTCCTGGCGAGTTGGCCTCTACGTCTCCGTGGAACCTTCATATACATCAATAACGTAATACAACCTAACCTAAACCAAGCTATCATCTCGGCGGTAATATTTGACAACATTCCAGGCGAGTTGGCCTCTACGTCTCCGTGGGAATTTTATATACATCAATAACGTAATATAACCTAACCTAACCCAACCTAACATCTCGGCACTAATATTTGACAACATTCCTGGCGAGTTGGCCTCTACATCTCCGTGAGACCTTCATATACATCAATAACGTAATATAATCTAACCTAACCCAACCTATAATCTCGGCGGTAATATTTGACAACATTCCTGGTCAGTTGGCCTCTGCGTCTCCGTGGAACCTTCATATACATCAATAACGTAATATAACCTAACCTAACCCAACCTATCATCTCGGCTGTAATATTTGACAACATTCCTGGCGAGTTGGCCTCTACGACTCCGTGGGACTTTTATATACATCAATAACGTAATTTAACCTAACCTAAACCTACGTAACATCTCGGCGGTAATATTTGACAACATTCCTGGCTTGATGGCCTCTACGTCTCCGTGGGACCTTCATATACATCAATAACATAATATTACCTAACCTAACCCAACCTATCATCTCGGCGGTAATACTTGACAACATTCCTGGCGAGTTGGCCTCCACGTCTCCGTGGGACCTTCATATACATCAATAACGTAATATAACCTAACCTAACCCAACCTATCATCTCGGCGGTAATATTTGACAACATTCCTGACGAGTTGGCCTCTACATCTCCGTGGGACTTTTATATACATCAATAACGTAATTTAACCTAACCTAAACCAACGTAACATCTCGGCGGTAATATTTGACAACATTCCTGGCTTGCTGGCCTCTATGTTTCCGTGGGACCTTTATATACATCAATAACGTAGTATAACCTAACCTAACCCAACCTATCATCTCGGCGGTAATATTTGACATCATTCCTGGCGAGTTGGCCTCTACGCCTCCGTGGGACTTTTATATACATTAATAACATAATATTACCTAACCTAACCCAACCTATCATCTCGGCGGTAATACTTGACAACATTCCTGGCGAGTTGGCCTCTACGTCTCCGTGGGACCTTCATATACATCAATAACGTAATATAACCTAACCTAAACCAAGCTATCATCTCGGCGGTAATATTTGACAACATTCCAGGCGAGTTGGCCTCTACGTCTCCGTGGGAATTTTATATACATCAATAACGTAATATAACCTAACCTAACCCAACCTAACATCTCGGCACTAATATTTGACAACATTCCTGGCGAGTTGGCCTCTACCTCTCCGTGAGACCTTCATATACATCAATAACGTAATATAATCTAACCTAACCCAACCTATAATCTCGGCGGTAATATTTGACAACATTCCTGGTCAGTTGGCCTCTGCGTCTCCGTGGAACCTTCATATACATCAATAACGTAATATAACCTAACCTAACCCAACCTATCATCTCGGCGGTAATATTTGACAACATTCCTGGCGAGTTGGCCTCTACGTCTCCGTGGGACTTTTATATACATCAATAACGTAATTTAACCTAACCTAAACCTACGTAACATCTCGGCGGTAATATTTGACAACATTCCTGGCTTGATGGCCTCTACGTCTCCGTGGGACCTTCATATACATCAATAACATAATATTACCTAACCTAACCCAACCTATCATCTCGGCGGTAATACTTGACAACATTCCTGGCGAGTAGGCCTCTACGTCTCCGTGGGACCTTCATATACATCAATAACGTAATATAACCTAACCTAACCCAACCTATCATCTCGGCGGTAATATTTGATAACATTCCTGACGAGTTGGCCTCTACGCCTCCGTGGGACTTTTATATACATCAAAACGTAATTTACCCTAACCTAACCCAACGCAACATCTCGGCGGTAATATTCGGCAACATTTCTGGCTTGATGGCCTCTACGTCTCCGTGGGATCTTCATATACATCAATAACATAATATTACCTAAGCTAACCCAACCTATCATCTCGGCGGGAATACTTGACAACATTCCTGGCGAGTTGGCCTCTACGTCTCCGTGGGACCTTCATATACATCAATAACGTAATATAACCTAACCTAACCCAACCTATAATCTCGGCGGTAATATTTGACAACATTCCTGGTCAGTTGGCCTCTGCGTCTCCGTGGAACCTTCATATACATCAATAACGTAATATAACCTAACCTAACCCAACCTATCATCTCGGCGGTAATATTTGACAACATTCCTGGCGAGTTGGCCTCTACGTCTCCGTGGGACTTTTATATACATCAATAACGTAATTTAACCTAACCTAAACCTACGTAACATCTCGGCGGTAATATTTGACAACATTCCTGGCTTGATGGCCTCTACGTCTCCGTGGGACCTTCATATACATCAATAACGTAATATAACCTAACCTAACCCAACCTATCATCTCGGCGGTAATATTTGACAACATTCCTGGCGAGTTGGCCTCTACGTCTCCGTGGGACTTTTATATACATCAATAACGTAATTTAACCTAACCTAAACCTACGTAACATCTCGGCGGTAATATTTGACAACATTCCTGGCTTGATGGCCTCTACGTCTCCGTGGGACCTTCATATACATCAATAACATAATATTACCTAACCTAACCCAACCTATCATCTCGGCGGTAATACTTGACAACATTCCTGGCGAGTAGGCCTCTACGTCTCCGTGGGACCTTCATATACATCAATAACGTAATATAACCTAACCTAACCCAACCTATCATCTCGGCGGTAATATTTGACAACATTCCTGACGAGTTGGCCTCTACGCCTCCGTGGGACTTTTATATACATCAAAACGTAATTTACCCTAACCTAACCCAACGCAACATCTCGGCGGTAATATTCGGCAACATTTCTGGCTTGATGGCCTCTACGTCTCCGTGGGATCTTCATATACATCAATAACATAATATTACCTAACCTAACCCAACCTATCATCTCGGCGGTAATACTTGACAACATTCCTGGCGAGTTGGCCTCTACGTCTCCGTGGGACCTTCATATACATCAATAACGTAATATAACCTAACCTAACCCAACCTATAATCTCGGCGGTAATATTTCACAACATTCCTGGTCAGTTGGCCTCTGCGTCTCCGTGGAACCTTCATATACATCAATAACGTAATATAACCTAACCTAACCCAACCTATCATCTCGGCGGTAATATTTGACAACATTCCTGGCGAGTTGGCCTCTACGTCTCCGTGGGACTTTTATATACATCAATAACGTAATTTAACCTAACCTAAACCTACGTAACATCTCGGCGGTAATATTTGACAACATTCCTGGCTTGATGGCCTCTACGTCTCCGTGGGACCTTCATATACATCAATAACATAATATTACCTAACCTAACCCAACTTATCATCTCGGCGGTAATACTTGACAACATTCCTGGCGAGTTGGACTCCACGTCTCCGTGGGACCTTCATATACATCAATAACGTAATATAACCTAACCTAACCCAACATATCATCTCGGCGGTAATATTTGACAACATTCCTGACGAGTTGGCCTCTACATCTCCGTGGGACTTTTATATACATCAATAACGTAATTTAACCTAACCTAAACCAACGTAACATCTCGGCGGTAATATTTGACAACATTCCTGGCTTGCTGGCCTCTATGTTTCCGTGGGACCTTTATATACATCAATAACGTAGTATAACCTAACCTAACCCAACCTATCATCTCGGCACTAATATTTGACAACATTCCTGGCTTGATGGCCTCTACGTCTCCGTGGCAATTTTATATACATCAATAACGTAATATAACCTAACCTAACCCAACCTATCATCTCGGCGGTAATATTTGACTTCATTCCTGGCGAGTTGGCCTCTACGCCTCCGTGGGACTTTTATATACATCAAAGCGTAATTTACCCTAACCTAACCCAACGTAACATCTCGGCGGTAATACTTGACAACATTCCTGGCGAGTTGGCCTCTACGTCTCCGTGGGACTTTTATATACATCAATAACGTAATATAACCTAACCTAACCCAACCTATCATCTCGGCGGTAATATTTGACATCATTCCTGGCGAGTTGGCCTCTACGCCTCCGTGGGACTTTTATATACATCAATAACATAATATTACCTAACCTAACCCAACCTATCATCTCGGCGGTAATACTTGACAACATTCCTGGCGAGTTGGCCTCTACGTCTCCGTGGGACCTTCATATACATCAATAACGTAATATAACCTAACCTAAACCAAGCTATCATCTCGGCGGTAATATTTGACAACATTCCTGGTTAGTTGGCCTCTGCGTCTCCGTGGAACCTTCATATACATCAATAACATAATATAACCTAACCTAACCCAACCTATCATCTCGGCGGTAATATTTGACAACATTCCTGGCGAGTTGGCCTCTACGTCTCCGTGGGACTTTTATATACATCAATAACGTAATTTAACCTAACCTAAACCTACGTAACATCTCGGCGGTAATATTTGACAACATTCCTGGCTTGATGGCCTCTACGTCTCCGTGGGACCTTCATATACATCAATAACATAATATTACCTAACCTAACCCAACCTATCATCTCGGCGGTAATACTTGACAACATTCCTGGCGAGTTGGCCTCTACGTCTCCGTGGGACCTTCATATACATCAATAACGTAATATAACCTAACCTAAACCAAGCTATCATCTCGGCGGTAATATTTGACAACATTCCAGGCGAGTTGGCCTCTACGTCTCCGTGGGAATTTTATATACATCAATAACGTAATATAACCTAACCTAACCCAACCTAACATCTCGGCACTAATATTTGACAACATTCCTGGCGAGTTGGCCTCTACCTCTCCGTGAGACCTTCATATACATCAATAACGTAATATAATCTAACCTAACCCAACCTATAATCTCGGCGGTAATATTTGACAACATTCCTGGTCAGTTGGCCTCTGCGTCTCCGTGGAACCTTCATATACATCAATAACGTAATATAACCTAACCTAACCCAACCTATCATCTCGGCGGTAATATTTGACAACATTCCTGGCGAGTTGGCCTCTACGTCTCCGTGGGACTTTTATATACATCAATAACGTAATTTAACCTAACCTAAACCTACGTAACATCTCGGCGGTAATATTTGACAACATTCCTGGCTTGATGTCCTCTACGTCTCCGTGGGACCTTCATATACATCAATAACATAATATTACCTAACCTAACCCAACCTATCATCTCGGCGGTAATACTTGACAACATTCCTGGCGAGTAGGCCTCTACGTCTCCGTGGGACCTTCATATACATCAATAACGTAATATAACCTAACCTAACCCAACCTATCATCTCGGCGGTAATATTTGATAACATTCCTGACGAGTTGGCCTCTACGCCTCCGTGGGACTTTTATATACATCAAAACGTAATTTACCCTAACCTAACCCAACGCAACATCTCGGCGGTAATATTCGGCAACATTTCTGGCTTGATGGCCTCTACGTCTCCGTGGGATCTTCATATACATCAATAACATAATATTACCTAAGCTAACCCAACCTATCATCTCGGCGGGAATACTTGACAACATTCCTGGCGAGTTGGCCTCTACGTCTCCGTGGGACCTTCATATACATCAATAACGTAATATAACCTAACCTAACCCAACCTATAATCTCGGCGGTAATATTTGACAACATTCCTGGTCAGTTGGCCTCTGCGTCTCCGTGGAACCTTCATATACATCAATAACGTAATATAACCTAACCTAACCCAACCTATCATCTCGGCGGTAATATTTGACAACATTCCTGGCGAGTTGGCCTCTACGTCTCCGTGGGACTTTTATATACATCAATAACGTAATTTAACCTAACCTAAACCTACGTAACATCTCGGCGGTAATATTTGACAACATTCCTGGCTTGATGGCCTCTACGTCTCCGTGGGACCTTCATATACATCAATAACGTAATATAACCTAACCTAACCCAACCTATCATCTCGGCGGTAATATTTGACAACATTCCTGGCGAGTTGGCCTCTACGTCTCCGTGGGACTTTTATATACATCAATAACGTAATTTAACCTAACCTAAACCTACGTAACATCTCGGCGGTAATATTTGACAACATTCCTGGCTTGATGGCCTCTACGTCTCCGTGGGACCTTCATATACATCAATAACATAATATTACCTAACCTAACCCAACCTATCATCTCGGCGGTAATACTTGACAACATTCCTGGCGAGTAGGCCTCTACGTCTCCGTGGGACCTTCATATACATCAATAACGTAATATAACCTAACCTAACCCAACCTATCATCTCGGCGGTAATATTTGACAACATTCCTGACGAGTTGGCCTCTACGCCTCCGTGGGACTTTTATATACATCAAAACGTAATTTACCCTAACCTAACCCAACGCAACATCTCGGCGGTAATATTCGGCAACATTTCTGGCTTGATGGCCTCTACGTCTCCGTGGGATCTTCATATACATCAATAACATAATATTACCTAACCTAACCCAACCTATCATCTCGGCGGTAATACTTGACAACATTCCTGGCGAGTTGGCCTCTACGTCTCCGTGGGACCTTCATATACATCAATAACGTAATATAACCTAACCTAACCCAACCTATAATCTCGGCGGTAATATTTCACAACATTCCTGGTCAGTTGGCCTCTGCGTCTCCGTGGAACCTTCATATACATCAATAACGTAATATAACCTAACCTAACCCAACCTATCATCTCGGCGGTAATATTTGACAACATTCCTGGCGAGTTGGCCTCTACGTCTCCGTGGGACTTTTATATACATCAATAACGTAATTTAACCTAACCTAAAGCTACGTAACATCTCGGCGGTAATATTTGACAACATTCCTGGCGTGATGGCCTCTACGTCTCCGTGGGACCTTCATATACATCAATAACATAATATTACCTAACCTAACACAACCTATCATCTCGGCGGTAATACTTGACAACATTCCTAGCGAGTTGGCCTCTACATCTCCGTGGGACCTTCATATACATCAATAACGTAATATAACCTAACCTAACCCAACCTATCATCTCGGCGGTAATACTTGACAACATTCCTGGCGAGTAGGCCTCTACGCCTCCGTGGGACTTTTATATACATCAATAACATAATATTACCTAACCTAACCCAACCTATCATCTCGGCAGTAATACTTGACAACATTCCTGGCGAGTTGGCCTCTACGTCTCCGTGGAACCTTCATATACATCAATAACGTAATACAACCTAACCTAAACCAAGCTATCATCTCGGCGGTAATATTTGACAACATTCCAGGCGAGTTGGCCTCTACGTCTCCGTGGGAATTTTATATACATCAATAACGTAATATAACCTAACCTAACCCAACCTAACATCTCGGCACTAATATTTGACAACATTCCTGGCGAGTTGGCCTCTACATCTCCGTGAGACCTTCATATACATCAATAACGTAATATAATCTAACCTAACCCAACCTATAATCTCGGCGGTAATATTTGACATCATTCCTGGTCAGTTGGCCTCTGCGTCTCCGTGGAACCTTCATATACATCAATAACGTAATATAACCTAACCTAACCCAACCTATCATCTCGGCTGTAATATTTGACAACATTCCTGGCGAGTTGGCCTCTACGACTCCGTGGGACTTTTATATACATCAATAACGTAATTTAACCGAACCTAAACCTACGTAACATCTCGGCGGTAATATTTGACAACATTCCTGGCTTGATGGCCTCTACGTCTCCGTGGGACCTTCATATACATCAATAACATAATATTACCTAACCTAACCCAACCTATCATCTCGGCGGTAATACTTGACAACATTCCTGGCGAGTTGGCCTCCACGTCTCCGTGGGACCTTCATATACATCAATAACGTAATATAACCTAACCTAACCCAACCTATCATCTCGGCGGTAATATTTGACAACATTCCTGACGAGTTGGCCTCTACATCTCCGTGGGACTTTTATATACATCAATAACGTAATTTAACCTAACCTAAACCAACGTAACATCTCGGCGGTAATATTTGACAACATTCCTGGCTTGCTGGCCTCTATGTTTCCGTGGGACCTTTATATACATCAATAACGTAGTATAACCTAACCTAACCCAACCTATCATCTCGGCGGTAATATTTGACATCATTCCTGGCGAGTTGGCCTCTACGCCTCCGTGGGACTTTTATATACATTAATAACATAATATTACCTAACCTAACCCAACCTATCATCTCGGCGGTAATACTTGACAACATTCCTGGCGAGTTGGCCTCTACGTCTCCGTGGGACCTTCATATACATCAATAACGTAATATAACCTAACCTAAACCAAGCTATCATCTCGGCGGTAATATTTGACAACATTCCAGGCGAGTTGGCCTCTACGTCTCCGTGGGAATTTTATATACATCAATAACGTAATATAACCTAGCCCAACCCAACCTAACATCTCGGCACTAATATTTGACAACATTCCTGGCGAGTTGGCCTCTACCTCTCCGTGAGACCTTCATATACATCAATAACGTAATATAATCTAACCTAACCCAACCTATAATCTCGGCGGTAACATTTGACAACATTCCTGGTCGGTTGGCCTCTGCGTCTCCGTGGAACCTTCATATACATCAATAACGTAATATAACATAACCTAACCCAACCTATCATCTCGGCTGTAATATTTGACAACATTCCTGGCGAGTTGGCCTCTACGACTCCGTGGGACTTTTATATACATCAATAACGTAATTTAACCGAACCTAAACCTACGTAACATCTCGGCGGTAATATTTGACAACATTCCTGGCTTGATGGCCTCTACGTCTCCGTGGGACCTTCATATACATCAATAACATAATATTACCTAACCTAACCCAACTTATCATCTCGGCGGTAATACTTGACAACATTCCTGGCGAGTTGGACTCCACGTCTCCGTGGGACCTTCATATACATCAATAACGTAATATAACCTAACCTAACCCAACATATCATCTCGGCGGTAATATTTGACAACATTCCTGACGAGTTGGCCTCTACATCTCCGTGGGACTTTTATATACATCAATAACGTAATTTAACCTAACCTAAACCAACGTAACATCTCGGCGGTAATATTTGACAACATTCCTGGCTTGCTGGCCTCTATGTTTCCGTGGGACCTTTATATACATCAATAACGTAGTATAACCTAACCTAACCCAACCTATCATCTCGGCACTAATATTTGACAACATTCCTGGCTTGATGGCCTCTACGTCTCCGTGGCAATTTTATATACATCAATAACGTAATATAACCTAACCTAACCCAACCTATCATCTCGGCGGTAATATTTGACTTCATTCCTGGCGAGTTGGCCTCTACGCCTCCGTGGGACTTTTATATACATCAAAGCGTAATTTACCCTAACCTAACCCAACGTAACATCTCGGCGGTAATACTTGACAACATTCCTGGCGAGTTGGCCTCTACGTCTCCGTGGGACTTTTATATACATCAATAACGTAATATAACCTAACCTAACCCAACCTATCATCTCGGCGGTAATATTTGACATCATTCCTGGCGAGTTGGCCTCTACGCCTCCGTGGGACTTTTATATACATCAATAACATAATATTACCTAACCTAACCCAACCTATCATCTCGGCGGTAATAGTTGACAACATTCCTGGCGAGTTGGCCTCTACGTCTCCGTGGGACCTTCATATACATCAATAACGTAATATAACCTAACCTAAACCAAGCTATCATCTCGGCGGTAATATTTGACAACATTCCAGGCGAGTTGGCCTCTACGTCTCCGTGGGAATTTTATATACATCAATAACGTAATATAACCTAACCTAACCCAACCTAACATCTCGGCACTAATATTTGACAACATTCCTGGCGAGTTGGCCTCTACCTCTCCGTGAGACCTTCATATACATCAATAACATAATATTACCTAACCTAACCCAACCTATCATCTCGGCGGTAATACTTGACAACATTCCTGGCGAGTTGGCCTCCACGTCTCCGTGGGACCTTCATATACATCAATAACGTAATATAACCTAACCTAACCCAACCTATCATCTCGGCGGTAATATTTGACAACATTCCTGACGAGTTGGCCTCTACGTCTCCGTGGGACTTTTATATACATCAATAACGTAATTTAACCTAACCTAAACCTACGTAACATATCGGCGGTAATATTTGACAACATTCCTGGCTTGATGGCCTCTACGTCTCCGTGGGACCTTCATATACATCAATAACATAATATTACCTAACCTAACCCAACCTATCATCTCGGCGGTAATACTTGACAACATTCCTGGCGAGTAGGCCTCTACGTCTCCGTGGGACCTTCATATACATCAATAACGTAATACAACCTAACCTAACCCAACCTATCATCTCGGCGGTAATATTTGATAACATTCCTGACGAGTTGGCCTCTACGCCTCCGTGGGACTTTTATATACATCAAAACGTAATTTACCCTAACCTAACCCAACGCAACATCTCGGCGGTAATATTCGGCAACATTTCTGGCTTGATGGCCTCTACGTCTCCGTGGGATCTTCATATACATCAATAACATAATATTACCTAACCTAACCCAACCTATCATCTCGGCGGTAATACTTGACAACATTCCTGGCGAGTAGGCCTCTACGCCTCCGTGGGACTTTTATATACATCAATAACATAATATTACCTAACCTAACCCAACCTATCATCTCGGCAGTAATACTTGACAACATTCCTGGCGAGTTGGCCTCTACGTCTCCGTGGAACCTTCATATACATCAATAACGTAATACAACCTAACCTAAACCAAGCTATCATCTCGGCGGTAATATTTGACAACATTCCAGGCGAGTTGGCCTCTACGTCTCCTTGGGAATTTTATATACATCAATAACGTAATATAACCTAACCTAACCCAACCTAACATCTCGGCACTAATATTTGACAACATTCCTGGCGAGTTGGCCTCTACATCTCCGTGAGACCTTCATATACATCAATAACGTAATATAATCTAACCTAACCCAACCTATAATCTCGGCGGTAATATTTGACAACATTCCTGGTCAGTTGGCCTCTGCGTCTCCGTGGAACCTTCATATACATCAATAACGTAATATAACCTAACCTAACCCAACCTATCATCTCGGCTGTAATATTTGACAACATTCCTGGCGAGTTGGCCTCTACGACTCCGTGGGACTTTTATATACATCAATAACGTAATTTAACCGAACCTAAACCTACGTAACATCTCGGCGGTAATATTTGACAACATTCCTGGCTTGATGGCCTCTACGTCTCCGTGGGACCTTCATATACATCAATAACATAATATTACCTAACCTAACCCAACCTATCATCTCGGCGGTAATACTTGACAACATTCCTGGCGAGTTGGCCTCCACGTCTCCGTGGGACCTTCATATACATCAATAACGTAATATAACCTAACCTAACCCAACCTATCATCTCGGCGGTAATATTTGACAACATTCCTGACGAGTTGGCCTCTACATCTCCGT
This sequence comes from Xylocopa violacea, assembly GCA_963969225.1. NCBI lineage: Eukaryota > Metazoa > Arthropoda > Insecta > Hymenoptera > Apidae > Xylocopa > Xylocopa violacea. Next base: position 193,250 of record CAXAJV010000755.1, on the reverse strand, counting down.
GGGACTTTTATATACATCAATAACGTAATTTAACCTAACCTAAACCAACGTAACATCTCGGCGGTAATATTTGACAACATTCCTGGCGAGTTGGCCTCTACGTCTCCGTGGGACCTTCATATACATCAATAACGTAATATAACCTAACCTAAACCAAGCTATCATCTCGGCGGTAATATTTGACAACATTCCAGGCGAGTTGGCCTCTACGTCTCCGTGGGAATTTTATATACATCAATAACGTAATATAACCTAGCCCAACCCAACCTAACATCTCGGCACTAATATTTGACAACATTCCTGGCGAGTTGGCCTCTACCTCTCCGTGAGACCTTCATATACATCAATAACGTAATATAATCTAACCTAACCCAACCTATAATCTCGGCGGTAACATTTGACAACATTCCTGGTCGGTTGGCCTCTGCGTCTCCGTGGAACCTTCATATACATCAATAACGTAATATAACATAACCTAACCCAACCTATCATCTCGGCTGTAATATTTGACAACATTCCTGGCGAGTTGGCCTCTACGACTCCGTGGGACTTTTATATACATCAATAACGTAATTTAACCGAACCTAAACCTACGTAACATCTCGGCGGTAATATTTGACAACATTCCTGGCTTGATGGCCTCTACGTCTCCGTGGGACCTTCATATACATCAATAACATAATATTACCTAACCTAACCCAACTTATCATCTCGGCGGTAATACTTGACAACATTCCTGGCGAGTTGGACTCCACGTCTCCGTGGGACCTTCATATACATCAATAACGTAATATAACCTAACCTAACCCAACATATCATCTCGGCGGTAATATTTGACAACATTCCTGACGAGTTGGCCTCTACATCTCCGTGGGACTTTTATATACATCAATAACGTAATTTAACCTAACCTAAACCAACGTAACATCTCGGCGGTAATATTTGACAACATTCCTGGCTTGCTGGCCTCTATGTTTCCGTGGGACCTTTATATACATCAATAACGTAGTATAACCTAACCTAACCCAACCTATCATCTCGGCACTAATATTTGACACCATTCCTGGCTTGATGGCCTCTACGTCTCCGTGGCAATTTTATATACATCAATAACGTAATATAACCTAACCTAACCCAACCTATCATCTCGGCGGTAATATTTGACTTCATTCCTGGCGAGTTGGCCTCTACGCCTCCGTGGGACTTTTATATACATCAAAGCGTAATTTACCCTAACCTAACCCAACGTAACATCTCGGCGGTAATACTTGACAACATTCCTGGCGAGTTGGCCTCTACGTCTCCGTGGGACTTTTATATACATCAATAACGTAATATAACCTAACCTAACCCAACCTATCATCTCGGCGGTAATATTTGACATCATTCCTGGCGAGTTGGCCTCTACGCCTCCGTGGGACTTTTATATACATCAATAACATAATATTACCTAACCTAACCCAACCTATCATCTCGGCGGTAATAGTTGACAACATTCCTGGCGAGTTGGCCTCTACGTCTCCGTGGGACCTTCATATACATCAATAACGTAATATAACCTAACCTAAACCAAGCTATCATCTCGGCGGTAATATTTGACAACATTCCAGGCGAGTTGGCCTCTACGTCTCCGTGGGAATTTTATATACATCAATAACGTAATATAACCTAACCTAACCCAACCTAACATCTCGGCACTAATATTTGACAACATTCCTGGCGAGTTGGCCTCTACCTCTCCGTGAGACCTTCATATACATCAATAACATAATATTACCTAACCTAACCCAACCTATCATCTCGGCGGTAATACTTGACAACATTCCTGGCGAGTTGGCCTCCACGTCTCCGTGGGACCTTCATATACATCAATAACGTAATATAACCTAACCTAACCCAACCTATCATCTCGGCGGTAATATTTGACAACATTCCTGACGAGTTGGCCTCTACGTCTCCGTGGGACTTTTATATACATCAATAACGTAATTTAACCTAACCTAAACCTACGTAACATATCGGCGGTAATATTTGACAACATTCCTGGCTTGATGGCCTCTACGTCTCCGTGGGACCTTCATATACATCAATAACATAATATTACCTAACCTAACCCAACCTATCATCTCGGCGGTAATACTTGACAACATTCCTGGCGAGTAGGCCTCTACGTCTCCGTGGGACCTTCATATACATCAATAACGTAATACAACCTAACCTAACCCAACCTATCATCTCGGCGGTAATATTTGATAACATTCCTGACGAGTTGGCCTCTACGCCTCCGTGGGACTTTTATATACATCAAAACGTAATTTACCCTAACCTAACCCAACGCAACATTTCGGCGGTAATATTCGGCAACATTTCTGGCTTGATGGCCTCTACGTCTCCGTGGGATCTTCATATACATCAATAACATAATATTACCTAACCTAACCCAACCTATCATCTCGGCGGTAATACTTGACAACATTCCTGGCGAGTTGGCCTCTACGTCTCCGTGGGACCTTCATATACATCAATAACGTAATATAACCTAACCTAACCCAACCTATAATCTCGGCGGTAATATTTGACAACATTCCTGGTCAGTTGGCCTCTGCGTCTCCGTGGAACCTTCATATACATCAATAACGTAATATAACCTAACCTAACCCAACCTATCATCTCGGCGGTAATATTTGACAACATTCCTGGCGAGTTGGCCTCTACGTCTCCGTGGGACTTTTATATACATCAATAACGTAATTTAACCTAACCTAAACCTACGTAACATCTCGGCGGTAATATTTGACAACATTCCTGGCTTGATGGCCTCTACGTCTCCGTGGGACCTTCATATACATCAATAACATAATATTACCTAACCTAACCCAACCTATCATCTCGGCGGTAATACTTGACAACATTCCTGGCGAGTTGGCCTCTACGTCTCCGTGGGACCTTCATATACATCAATAACGTAATATAACCTAACCTAAACCAAGCTATCATCTCGGCGGTAATATTTGACAACATTCCAGGCGAGTTGGCCTCTACGTCTCCGTGGGAATTTTATATACATCAATAACGTAATATAACCTAACCTAACCCAACCTAACATCTCGGCACTAATATTTGACAACATTCCTGGCGAGTTGGCCTCTACCTCTCCGTGAGACCTTCATATACATCAATAACGTAATATAATCTAACCTAACCCAACCTATAATCTCGGCGGTAATATTTGACAACATTCCTGGTCAGTTGGCCTCTGCGTCTCCGTGGAACCTTCATATACATCAATAACGTAATATAACCTAACCTAACCCAACCTATCATCTCGGCGGTAATATTTGACAACATTCCTGGCGAGTTGGCCTCTACGTCTCCGTGGGACTTTTATATACATCAATAACGTAATTTAACCTAACCTAAACCTACGTAACATCTCGGCGGTAATATTTGACAACATTCCTGGCTTGATGGCCTCTACGTCTCCGTGGGACCTTCATATACATCAATAACATAATATTACCTAACCTAACCCAACCTATCATCTCGGCGGTAATACTTGACAACATTCCTGGCGAGTAGGCCTCTACGTCTCCGTGGGACCTTCATATACATCAATAACGTAATACAACCTAACCTAACCCAACCTATCATCTCGGCGGTAATATTTGATAACATTCCTGACGAGTTGGCCTCTACGCCTCCGTGGGACTTTTATATACATCAAAACGTAATTTACCCTAACCTAACCCAACGCAACATCTCGGCGGTAATATTCGGCAACATTTCTGGCTTGATGGCCTCTACGTCTCCGTGGGATCTTCATATACATCAATAACATAATATTACCTAACCTAACCCAACCTATCATCTCGGCGGTAATACTTGACAACATTCCTGGCGAGTTGGCCTCTACGTCTCCGTGGGACCTTCATATACATCAATAACGTAATATAACCTAACCTAACCCAACCTATAATCTCGGCGGTAATATTTGACAACATTCCTGGTCAGTTGGCCTCTGCGTCTCCGTGGAACCTTCATATACATCAATAACGTAATATAACCTAACCTAACCCAACCTATCATCTCGGCGGTAATATTTGACAACATTCCTGGCGAGTTGGCCTCTACGTCTCCGTGGGACTTTTATATACATCAATAACGTAATTTAACCTAACCTAAACCTACGTAACATCTCGGCGGTAATATTTGACAACATTCCTGGCTTGATGGCCTCTACGTCTCCGTGGGACCTTCATATACATCAATAACATAATATTACCTAACCTAACCCAACCTATGATCTCGGCGGTAATACTTGACAACATTCCTGGCGAGTTGGCCTCTACGTCTCCGTGGGACCTTCATATACATCAATAACGTATTATAACCTAACCTAAACCAAGCTATCATCTCGGCGGTAATATTTGACAACATTCCAGGCGAGTTGGCCTCTACGTCTCCGTGGGAATTTTATATACATCAATAACGTAATATAACCTAACCTAACCCAACCTAACATCTCGGCACTAATATTTGACAACATTCCTGGCGAGTTGGCCTCTACCTCTCCGTGAGACCTTCATATACATCAATAACGTAATATAATCTAACCTAACCCAACCTATAATCTCGGCGGTAATATTTGACAACATTCCTGGTCAGTTGGCCTCTGCGTCTCCGTGGAACCTTCATATACATCAATAACGTAATATAACCTAACCTAACCCAACCTATCATCTCGGCGGTAATATTTGACAACATTCCTGGCGAGTTGGCCTCTACGTCTCCGTGGGACTTTTATATACATCAATAACGTAATTTAACCTAACCTAAACCTACGTAACATCTCGGCGGTAATATTTGACAACATTCCTGGCTTGATGGCCTCTACGTCTCCGTGGGACCTTCATATACATCAATAACATAATATTACCTAACCTAACCCAACCTATCATCTCGGCGGTAATACTTGACAACATTCCTGGCGAGTAGGCCTCTACGTCTCCGTGGGACCTTCATATACATCAATAACGTAATATAACCTAACCTAACCTAACCTATCATCTCGGCGGTAATATTTGACAACATTCCTGACGAGATGGCCTCTACGCCTCCGTGGGACTTTTATATACATCAAAACGTAATTTACCCTAACCTAACCCAACGCAACATCTCGGCGGTAATATTCGGCAACATTTCTGACTTGATGGCCTCTACGTCTCCGTGGGATCTTCATATACATCAATAACATAATATTACCTAACCTAACCCAACCTATCATCTCGGCGGTAATACTTGACAACATTCCTGGCGAGTTGGCCTCTACGTCTCCGTGGGACCTTCATATACATCAATAACGTAATATAACCTAACCTAACCCAACCTATAATCTCGGCGGTAATATTTGACAACATTCCTGGTCAGTTGGCCTCTGCGTCTCCGTGGAACCTTCATATACATCAATAACGTAATATAACCTAACATAACCCAACCTATCATCTCGGCGGTAATATTTGACAACATTCCTGGCGAGTTGGCCTCTACGTCTCCGTGGGACTTTTATATACATCAATAACGTAATTTAACCTAACCTAAACCTACGTAACATCTCGGCGGTAATATTTGACAACATTCCTGGCTTGATGGCCTCTACGTCTCCGTGGGACCTTCATATGCATCAATAACGTAATATAACCTAACCTAACCCAACCTATCATCTCGGCGGTAATATTTGACAACATTCCTGGCGAGTTGGCCTCTACGTCTCCGTGGGACTTTTATATACATCAATAACGTAATTTAACCTAACCTAAACCTACGTAACATCTCGGCGGTAATATTTGACAACATTCCTGGCTTGATGGCCTCTACGTCTCCGTGGGACCTTCATATACATCAATAACATAATATTACCTAACCTAACCCAACCTATCATCTCGGCGGTAATACTTGACAACATTCCTGGCGAGTAGGCCTCTACGTCTCCGTGGGACCTTCATATACATCAATAACGTAATATAACCTAACCTAACCCAACCTATCATCTCGGCGGTAATATTTGACAACATTCCTGACGAGTTGGCCTCTACGCCTCCGTGGGACTTTTATATACATCAAAACGTAATTTACCCTAACCTAACCCAACGCAACATCTCGGCGGTAATATTCGGCAACATTTCTGGCTTGATGGCCTCTACGTCTCCGTGGGATCTTCATATACATCAATAACATAATATTACCTAACCTAACCCAACCTATCATCTCGGCGGTAATACTTGACAACATTCCTGGCGAGTTGGCCTCTACGTCTCCGTGGGACCTTCATATACATCAATAACGTAATATAACCTAACCTAACCCAACCTATAATCTCGGCGGTAATATTTGACAACATTCCTGGTCAGTTGGCCTCTGCGTCTCCGTGGAACCTTCATATACATCAATAACGTAACATAACCTAACCTAACCCAACCTATCATCTCGGCGGTAATATTTGACAACATTCCTGGCGAGTTGGCCTCTACGTCTCCGTGGGACTTTTATATACATCAATAACGTAATTTAACCTAACCTAAAGCTACGTAACATCTCGGCGGTAATATTTGACAACATTCCTGGCTTGATGGCCTCTACGTCTCCGTGGGACCTTCATATACATCAATAACATAATATTACCTAACCTAACACAACCTATCATCTCGGCGGTAATACTTGACAACATTCCTAGCGAGTTGGCCTCTACGTCTCCGTGGGCCCTTCATATACATCAATAACGTAATATAACCTAACCTAACCCAACCTATCATCTCGGCGGTAATATTTGACAACATTCCTGACGAGTTGGCCTCTACATCTCCGTGGGACTTTTATATACATCAATAACGTAATTTAACCTAACCTAAACCAACGTAACATCTCGGCGGTAATATTTGACAACATTCCTGGCTTGCTGGCCTCTGTGTTTCCGTGGGACCTTTATATACATCAATAACGTAGTATAACCTAACCTAACCCAACGTAACATCTCGGCACTAATATTTGACAACATTCCTGGCTTGATGGCCTCTACGTCTCCGTGGGACCTTCATATACATCAATAACATAATATTACCTAACCTAACCCAACCTATCATCTCGGCGGTAATACTTGACAACATTCCTGGCGAGTTGGCCTCTACGTCTCCGTGGGACTTTTATATACATCAATAACGTAATATAACCTAACCTAACCCAACGTAACATCTCTGCGGTAATATTCGGCAACATTCCCGGAGTGTTGGTCCCTACGTCTCCGTGGGATCTTCATATACATCAATAACGTAATATAACCTAACCTAAACCAACCTATCATCTCGGCGGTAATATTTGACAACATTCCTGGCGAGTTGGCCTCTACGTCTCCGTGGGAATTTTATATACATCAATAACGTAATATAACCTAACCTAACCCAACCTATCATCTCGGCGGTAATATTTGACATCATTCCTGGCGAGTTGGCCTCTACGCCTCCGTGGGACTTTTATATACATCAAAGCGTAATTTACCCTAACCTAACCCAACGTAACATCTCGGCGGTAATACTTGACAACATTCCTGGCGAGTTGGCCTCTACGTCTCCGTGGGACTTTTATATACATCAATAACGTAATATAACCTAACCTAAACCAAGCTATCATCTCGGCGGTAATATTTGACAACATTCCAGGCGAGTTGGCCTCTACGTCTCCGTGGAACCTTCATATACATCAATAACGTAATATAACCTAAGCTAACCCAACCTATCATCTCGGCGGTAATATTTGACAACATTCCTGACGAGTTGGCCTCTACGCCTCCGTGGGACTTTTATATACATCAAAACGTAATTTACCCTAACCTAACCCAACGCAACATCTCGGCGGTAATATGCGGCAACATTTCTGGCTTGATGGCCTCTACGTCTCCGTGGGATCTTCATATACATCAATAACATAATATTACCTAACCTAACCCAACCTATCATCTCGGCGGTAATACTTGACAACATTCCTGGCGAGTTGGCCTCTACGTCTCCGTGGGACCTTCATATACATCAATAACGTAATATAACCTAACCTAACCCAACCAATCATCTCGGCGGTAACGTTTGACAACATTCCTGACGAGTTGGCCTCTACATCTCCGTGGGACTTTTATATACATCAATAACGTAATTTAACCTAACCTAAACCAACGTAACATCTCGGCGGTAATATTTGAGAACATTCCTGGCTTGCTGGCCTCTATGTTTCCGTGGGACCTTTATATACATCAATAACGTAGTATAACCTAACCTAGCCCAACCTATCATATCGGCGGTAATATTTGGCAACATTCCTGGCTTGTTGGCCTCTACGTCTCCGTGGGACCTTCATATACATCAATAACGTAATATAACCTAACCTAACCCAACCTATAAACTCGGCGGTAATATTTGACAACATTCCTGGCGAGTTGGCCTCTACGTCTCCGTGGGACCTTCATATACATCAATAACATAATATTACCTAACCTAACCCAACCTATCATCTCGGCGGTAATATTTGACATCATTCCTGGCGAGTTGGCCTCTACGCCTCCGTGGGACTTTTATATACATCAATAACATAATATTACCTAACCTAACCCAACCTATCATCTCGGCGGTAATACTTGACAACATTCCTGGCGAGTTGGCCTCTACGTCTCCGTGGGACCTTCATATACATCAATAACGTAATATAACCTAACCTAAACCAAGCTATCATCTCGGCGGTAATATTTGACATCATTCCTGGCGAGTTGGCCTCTACGCCTCCGTGGGACTTTTATATACATCAAAACGTAATTTACCCTAACCTAACCCAACGGATCATCTCGGCGGTAATATTCGGCAACATTCCTGGAGTGTTGGTCTCTACGTCTCCGTGGGATCTTCATATACATCAATAACGTATTATAACCAAACCTAAACCAACCTATCATCTCGGCGGTAATATTTGACAACATTCCTGGCGAGTCGGCCTCTACGTCTCCGTGCGACCTTCATATACATCAATAACGTAATATAACGTAACCTAACCCAACCTATCATCTCGGCACTAATATTTGACAACATTACAGGCGAGTTGGCCTCTACGTCTCCGTGGGAATTTTATATACATCAATAACGTAATATAACCTAACCTAACCCAACCTATAATCTCGGCGGTAATATTTGACAACATTCCTGGTCAGTTGGCCTCTGCGTCTCCGTGGAACCTTCATATACATCAATAACGTAATATAACCTAACCTAACCCAACCTATCATCTCGGCGGTAATATTTGACAACATTCCTGGCGAGTTGGCCTCTACGTCTCCGTGGGACTTTTATATACATCAATAACGTAATTTAACCTAACCTAAACCTACGTAACATCTCGGCGGTAATATTTGACAACATTCCTGGCTTGATGGCCTCTACGTCTCCGTGGGACCTTCATATACATCAATAACATAATATTACCTAACCTAACCCAACCTATCATCTCGGCGGTAATACTTGACAACATTCCTGGCGAGTTGGCCTCTACGTCTCCGTGGGACCTTCATATACATCAATAACGTAATATAACCTAACCTAACCCAACCTATCATCTCGGCGGTAATATTTGACAACATTCCAGGCGAGTTGGCCTCTACGTCTCCGTGGGAATTTTATATACATCAATAACGTAATATAACCTAACCTAACCCAACCTAACATCTCGGCACTAATATTTGACAACATTCCTGGCGAGTTGGCCTCTACATCTCCGTGAGACCTTCATATACATCAATAACGTAATATAATCTAACCTAACCCAACCTATAATCTCGGCGGTAATATTTGACAACATTCCTGGTCAGTTGGCCTCTGCGTCTCCGTGGAACCTTCATATACATCAATAACGTAATATAACCTAACCTAACCCAACCTATCATCTCGGCTGTAATATTTGACAACATTCCTGGCGAGTTGGCCTCTACGACTCCGTGGGACTTTTATATACATCAATAACGTAATTTAACCGAACCTAAACCTACGTAACATCTCGGCGGTAATATTTGACAACATTCCTGGCTTGATGGCCTCTACGTCTCCGTGGGACCTTCATATACATCAATAACATAATATTACCTAACCTAACCCAACCTATCATCTCGGCGGTAATACTTGACAACATTCCTGGCGAGTTGGCCTCCACGTCTCCGTGGGACCTTCATATACATCAATAACGTAATATAACCTAACCTAACCCAACCTATCATCTCGGCGGTAATATTTGACAACATTCCTGACGAGTTGGCCTCTACATCTCCGTGGGACTTTTATATACATCAATAACGTAATTTAACCTAACCTAAACCAACGTAACATCTCGGCGGTAATATTTGACAACATTCCTGGCGAGTTGGCCTCTACGTCTCCGTGGGACCTTCATATACATCAATAACGTAATATAACCTAACCTAAACCAAGCTATCATCTCGGCGGTAATATTTGACAACATTCCAGGCGAGTTGGCCTCTACGTCTCCGTGGGAATTTTATATACATCAATAACGTAATATAACCTAGCCCAACCCAACCTAACATCTCGGCACTAATATTTGACAACATTCCTGGCGAGTTGGCCTCTACCTCTCCGTGAGACCTTCATATACATCAATAACGTAATATAATCTAACCTAACCCAACCTATAATCTCGGCGGTAACATTTGACAACATTCCTGGTCGGTTGGCCTCTGCGTCTCCGTGGAACCTTCATATACATCAATAACGTAATATAACATAACCTAACCCAACCTATCATCTCGGCTGTAATATTTGACAACATTCCTGGCGAGTTGGCCTCTACGACTCCGTGGGACTTTTATATACATCAATAACGTAATTTAACCGAACCTAAACCTACGTAACATCTCGGCGGTAATATTTGACAACATTCCTGGCTTGATGGCCTCTACGTCTCCGTGGGACCTTCATATACATCAATAACATAATATTACCTAACCTAACCCAACTTATCATCTCGGCGGTAATACTTGACAACATTCCTGGCGAGTTGGACTCCACGTCTCCGTGGGACCTTCATATACATCAATAACGTAATATAACCTAACCTAACCCAACATATCATCTCGGCGGTAATATTTGACAACATTCCTGACGAGTTGGCCTCTACATCTCCGTGGGACTTTTATATACATCAATAACGTAATTTAACCTAACCTAAACCAACGTAACATCTCGGCGGTAATATTTGACAACATTCCTGGCTTGCTGGCCTCTATGTTTCCGTGGGACCTTTATATACATCAATAACGTAGTATAACCTAACCTAACCCAACCTATCATCTCGGCACTAATATTTGACACCATTCCTGGCTTGATGGCCTCTACGTCTCCGTGGCAATTTTATATACATCAATAACGTAATATAACCTAACCTAACCCAACCTATCATCTCGGCGGTAATATTTGACTTCATTCCTGGCGAGTTGGCCTCTACGCCTCCGTGGGACTTTTATATACATCAAAGCGTAATTTACCCTAACCTAACCCAACGTAACATCTCGGCGGTAATACTTGACAACATTCCTGGCGAGTTGGCCTCTACGTCTCCGTGGGACTTTTATATACATCAATAACGTAATATAACCTAACCTAACCCAACCTATCATCTCGGCGGTAATATTTGACATCATTCCTGGCGAGTTGGCCTCTACGCCTCCGTGGGACTTTTATATACATCAATAACATAATATTACCTAACCTAACCCAACCTATCATCTCGGCGGTAATAGTTGACAACATTCCTGGCGAGTTGGCCTCTACGTCTCCGTGGGACCTTCATATACATCAATAACGTAATATAACCTAACCTAAACCAAGCTATCATCTCGGCGGTAATATTTGACAACATTCCAGGCGAGTTGGCCTCTACGTCTCCGTGGGAATTTTATATACATCAATAACGTAATATAACCTAACCTAACCCAACCTAACATCTCGGCACTAATATTTGACAACATTCCTGGCGAGTTGGCCTCTACCTCTCCGTGAGACCTTCATATACATCAATAACATAATATTACCTAACCTAACCCAACCTATCATCTCGGCGGTAATACTTGACAACATTCCTGGCGAGTTGGCCTCCACGTCTCCGTGGGACCTTCATATACATCAATAACGTAATATAACCTAACCTAACCCAACCTATCATCTCGGCGGTAATATTTGACAACATTCCTGACGAGTTGGCCTCTACGTCTCCGTGGGACTTTTATATACATCAATAACGTAATTTAACCTAACCTAAACCTACGTAACATATCGGCGGTAATATTTGACAACATTCCTGGCTTGATGGCCTCTACGTCTCCGTGGGACCTTCATATACATCAATAACATAATATTACCTAACCTAACCCAACCTATCATCTCGGCGGTAATACTTGACAACATTCCTGGCGAGTAGGCCTCTACGTCTCCGTGGGACCTTCATATACATCAATAACGTAATACAACCTAACCTAACCCAACCTATCATCTCGGCGGTAATATTTGATAACATTCCTGACGAGTTGGCCTCTACGCCTCCGTGGGACTTTTATATACATCAAAACGTAATTTACCCTAACCTAACCCAACGCAACATTTCGGCGGTAATATTCGGCAACATTTCTGGCTTGATGGCCTCTACGTCTCCGTGGGATCTTCATATACATCAATAACATAATATTACCTAACCTAACCCAACCTATCATCTCGGCGGTAATACTTGACAACATTCCTGGCGAGTTGGCCTCTACGTCTCCGTGGGACCTTCATATACATCAATAACGTAATATAACCTAACCTAACCCAACCTATAATCTCGGCGGTAATATTTGACAACATTCCTGGTCAGTTGGCCTCTGCGTCTCCGTGGAACCTTCATATACATCAATAACGTAATATAACCTAACCTAACCCAACCTATCATCTCGGCGGTAATATTTGACAACATTCCTGGCGAGTTGGCCTCTACGTCTCCGTGGGACTTTTATATACATCAATAACGTAATTTAACCTAACCTAAACCTACGTAACATCTCGGCGGTAATATTTGACAACATTCCTGGCTTGATGGCCTCTACGTCTCCGTGGGACCTTCATATACATCAATAACATAATATTACCTAACCTAACCCAACCTATCATCTCGGCGGTAATACTTGACAACATTCCTGGCGAGTTGGCCTCTACGTCTCCGTGGGACCTTCATATACATCAATAACGTATTATAACCTAACCTAAACCAAGCTATCATCTCGGCGGTAATATTTGACAACATTCCAGGCGAGTTGGCCTCTACGTCTCCGTGGGAATTTTATATACATCAATAACGTAATATAACCTAACCTAACCCAACCTAACGTCTCGGCACTAATATTTGACAACATTCCTGGCGAGTTGGCCTCTACCTCTCCGTGAGACCTTCATATACATCAATAACGTAATATAATCTAACCTAACCCAACCTATAATCTCGGCGGTAATATTTGACAACATTCCTGGTCAGTTGGCCTCTGCGTCTCCGTGGAACCTTCATATACATCAATAACGTAATATAACCTAACCTAACCCAACCTATCATCTCGGCGGTAATATTTGACAACATTCCTGGCGAGTTGGCCTCTACGTCTCCGTGGGACTTTTATATACATCAATAACGTAATTTAACCTAACCTAAACCTACGTAACATCTCGGCGGTAATATTTGACAACATTCCTGGCTTGATGGCCTCTACGTCTCCGTGGGACCTTCATATACATCAATAACATAATATTACCTAACCTAACCCAACCTATCATCTCGGCGGTAATACTTGACAACATTCCTGGCGAGTAGGCCTCTACGTCTCCGTGGGACCTTCATATACATCAATAACGTAATATAACCTAACCTAACCTAACCTATCATCTCGGCGGTAATATTTGACAACATTCCTGACGAGATGGCCTCTACGCCTCCGTGGGACTTTTATATACATCAAAACGTAATTTACCCTAACCTAACCCAACGCAACATCTCGGCGGTAATATTCGGCAACATTTCTGACTTGATGGCCTCTACGTCTCCGTGGGATCTTCATATACATCAATAACATAATATTACCTAACCTAACCCAACCTATCATCTCGGCGGTAATACTTGACAACATTCCTGGCGAGTTGGCCTCTACGTCTCCGTGGGACCTTCATATACATCAATAACGTAATATAACCTAACCTAACCCAACCTATAATCTCGGCGGTAATATTTGACAACATTCCTGGTCAGTTGGCCTCTGCGTCTCCGTGGAACCTTCATATACATCAATAACGTAATATAACCTAACATAACCCAACCTATCATCTCGGCGGTAATATTTGACAACATTCCTGGCGAGTTGGCCTCTACGTCTCCGTGGGACTTTTATATACATCAATAACGTAATTTAACCTAACCTAAACCTACGTAACATCTCGGCGGTAATATTTGACAACATTCCTGGCTTGATGGCCTCTACGTCTCCGTGGGACCTTCATATGCATCAATAACGTAATATAACCTAACCTAACCCAACCTATCATCTCGGCGGTAATATTTGACAACATTCCTGGCGAGTTGGCCTCTACGTCTCCGTGGGACTTTTATATACATCAATAACGTAATTTAACCTAACCTAAACCTACGTAACATCTCGGCGGTAATATTTGACAACATTCCTGGCTTGATGGCCTCTACGTCTCCGTGGGACCTTCATATACATCAATAACATAATATTACCTAACCTAACCCAACCTATCATCTCGGCGGTAATACTTGACAACATTCCTGGCGAGTAGGCCTCTACGTCTCCGTGGGACCTTCATATACATCAATAACGTAATACAACCTAACCTAACCCAACCTATCATCTCGGCGGTAATATTTGATAACATTCCTGACGAGTTGGCCTCTACGCCTCCGTGGGACTTTTATATACATCAAAACGTAATTTACCCTAACCTAACCCAACGCAACACCTCGGCGGTAATATTCGGCAACATTTCTGGCTTGATGGCCTCTACGTCTCCGTGGGATCTTCATATACATCAATAACATAATATTACCTAACCTAACCCAACCTATCATCTCGGCGGTAATACTTGACAACATTCCTGGCGAGTTGGCCTCTACGTCTCCGTGGGACCTTCATATACATCAATAACGTAATATAACCTAACCTAACCCAACCTATAATCTCGGCGGTAATATTTGACAACATTCCTGGTCAGTTGGCCTCTGCGTCTCCGTGGAACCTTCATATACATCAATAACGTAATATAACCTAACCTAACCCAACCTATCATCTCGGCGGTAATATTTGACAACATTCCTGGCGAGTTGGCCTCTACGTCTCCGTGGGACTTTTATATACATCAATAACGTAATTTAACCTAACCTAAACCTACGTAACATCTCGGCGGTAATATTTGACAACATTCCTGGCTTGATGGCCTCTACGTCTCCGTGGGACCTTCATATACATCAATAACATAATATTACCTAACCTAACCCAACCTATCATCTCGGCGGTAATACTTGACAACATTCCTGGCGAGTTGGCCTCTACGTCTCCGTGGGACCTTCATATACATCAATAACGTATTATAACCTAACCTAAACCAAGCTATCATCTCGGCGGTAATATTTGACAACATTCCAGGCGAGTTGGCCTCTACGTCTCCGTGGGAATTTTATATACATCAATAACGTAATATAACCTAACCTAACCCAACCTAACGTCTCGGCACTAATATTTGACAACATTCCTGGCGAGTTGGCCTCTACCTCTCCGTGAGACCTTCATATACATCAATAACGTAATATAATCTAACCTAACCCAACCTATAATCTCGGCGGTAATATTTGACAACATTCCTGGTCAGTTGGCCTCTGCGTCTCCGTGGAACCTTCATATACATCAATAACGTAATATAACCTAACCTAACCCAACCTATCATCTCGGCGGTAATATTTGACAACATTCCTGGCGAGTTGGCCTCTACGTCTCCGTGGGACTTTTATATACATCAATAACGTAATTTAACCTAACCTAAACCTACGTAACATCTCGGCGGTAATATTTGACAACATTCCTGGCTTGATGGCCTCTACGTCTCCGTGGGACCTTCATATACATCAATAACATAATATTACCTAACCTAACCCAACCTATCATCTCGGCGGTAATACTTGACAACATTCCTGGCGAGTAGGCCTCTACGTCTCCGTGGGACCTTCATATACATCAATAACGTAATATAACCTAACCTAACCTAACCTATCATCTCGGCGGTAATATTTGACAACATTCCTGACGAGATGGCCTCTACGCCTCCGTGGGACTTTTATATACATCAAAACGTAATTTACCCTAACCTAACCCAACGCAACATCTCGGCGGTAATATTCGGCAACATTTCTGACTTGATGGCCTCTACGTCTCCGTGGGATCTTCATATACATCAATAACATAATATTACCTAACCTAACCCAACCTATCATCTCGGCGGTAATACTTGACAACATTCCTGGCGAGTTGGCCTCTACGTCTCCGTGGGACCTTCATATACATCAATAACGTAATATAACCTAACCTAACCCAACCTATAATCTCGGCGGTAATATTTGACAACATTCCTGGTCAGTTGGCCTCTGCGTCTCCGTGGAACCTTCATATACATCAATAACGTAATATAACCTAACATAACCCAACCTATCATCTCGGCGGTAATATTTGACAACATTCCTGGCGAGTTGGCCTCTACGTCTCCGTGGGACTTTTATATACATCAATAACGTAATTTAACCTAACCTAAACCTACGTAACATCTCGGCGGTAATATTTGACAACATTCCTGGCTTGATGGCCTCTACGTCTCCGTGGGACCTTCATATGCATCAATAACGTAATATAACCTAACCTAACCCAACCTATCATCTCGGCGGTAATATTTGACAACATTCCTGGCGAGTTGGCCTCTACGTCTCCGTGGGACTTTTATATACATCAATAACGTAATTTAACCTAACCTAAACCTACGTAACATCTCGGCGGTAATATTTGACAACATTCCTGGCTTGATGGCCTCTACGTCTCCGTGGGACCTTCATATACATCAATAACATAATATTACCTAACCTAACCCAACCTATCATCTCGGCGGTAATACTTGACAACATTCCTGGCGAGTAGGCCTCTACGTCTCCGTGGGACCTTCATATACATCAATAACGTAATATAACCTAACCTAACCCAACCTATCATCTCGGCGGTAATATTTGACAACATTCCTGACGAGTTGGCCTCTACGCCTCCGTGGGACTTTTATATACATCAAAACGTAATTTACCCTAACCTAACCCAACGCAACATCTCGGCGGTAATATTCGGCAACATTTCTGGCTTGATGGCCTCTACGTCTCCGTGGGATCTTCATATACATCAATAACATAATATTACCTAACCTAACCCAACCTATCATCTCGGCGGTAATACTTGACAACATTCCTGGCGAGTTGGCCTCTACGTCTCCGTGGGACCTTCATATACATCAATAACGTAATATAACCTAACCTAACCCAACCTATAATCTCGGCGGTAATATTTGACAACATTCCTGGTCAGTTGGCCTCTGCGTCTCCGTGGAACCTTCATATACATCAATAACGTAATATAACCTAACCTAACCCAACCTATCATCTCGGCGGTAATATTTGACAACATTCCTGGCGAGTTGGCCTCTACGTCTCCGTGGGACTTTTATATACATCAATAACGTAATTTAACCTAACCTAAAGCTACGTAACATCTCGGCGGTAATATTTGACAACATTCCTGGCTTGATGGCCTCTACGTCTCCGTGGGACCTTCATATACATCAATAACATAATATTACCTAACCTAACACAACCTATCATCTCGGCGGTAATACTTGACAACATTCCTAGCGAGTTGGCCTCTACGTCTCCGTGGGCCCTTCATATACATCAATAACGTAATATAACCTAACCTAACCCAACCTATCATCTCGGCGGTAATATTTGACAACATTCCTGACGAGTTGGCCTCTACATCTCCGTGGGACTTTTATATACATCAATAACGTAATTTAACCTAACCTAAACCAACGTAACATCTCGGCGGTAATATTTGACAACATTCCTGGCTTGCTGGCCTCTGTGTTTCCGTGGGACCTTTATATACATCAATAACGTAGTATAACCTAACCTAACCCAACGTAACATCTCGGCACTAATATTTGACAACATTCCTGGCTTGATGGCCTCTACGTCTCCGTGGGACCTTCATATACATCAATAACATAATATTACCTAACCTAACCCAACCTATCATCTCGGCGGTAATACTTGACAACATTCCTGGCGAGTTGGCCTCTACGTCTCCGTGGGACTTTTATATACATCAATAACGTAATATAACCTAACCTAACCCAACGTAACATCTCTGCGGTAATATTCGGCAACATTCCCGGAGTGTTGGTCCCTACGTCTCCGTGGGATCTTCATATACATCAATAACGTAATATAACCTAACCTAAACCAACCTATCATCTCGGCGGTAATATTTGACAACATTCCTGGCGAGTTGGCCTCTACGTCTCCGTGGGAATTTTATATACATCAATAACGTAATATAACCTAACCTAACCCAACCTATCATCTCGGCGGTAATATTTGACATCATTCCTGGCGAGTTGGCCTCTACGCCTCCGTGGGACTTTTATATACATCAAAGCGTAATTTACCCTAACCTAACCCAACGTAACATCTCGGCGGTAATACTTGACAACATTCCTGGCGAGTTGGCCTCTACGTCTCCGTGGGACTTTTATATACATCAATAACGTAATATAACCTAACCTAAACCAAGCTATCATCTCGGCAGTAATATTTGACAACATTCCAGGCGAGTTGGCCTCTACGTCTCCGTGGAACCTTCATATACATCAATAACGTAATATAACCTAAGCTAACCCAACCTATCATCTCGGCGGTAATATTTGACAACATTCCTGACGAGTTGGCCTCTACGCCTCCGTGGGACTTTTATATACATCAAAACGTAATTTACCCTAACCTAACCCAACGCAACATCTCGGCGGTAATATGCGGCAACATTTCTGGCTTGATGGCCTCTACGTCTCCGTGGGATCTTCATATACATCAATAACATAATATTACCTAACCTAACCCAACCTATCATCTCGGCGGTAATACTTGACAACATTCCTGGCGAGTTGGCCTCTACGTCTCCGTGGGACCTTCATATACATCAATAACGTAATATAACCTAACCTAACCCAACCAATCATCTCGGCGGTAACGTTTGACAACATTCCTGACGAGTTGGCCTCTACATCTCCGTGGGACTTTTATATACATCAATAACGTAATTTAACCTAACCTAAACCAACGTAACATCTCGGCGGTAATATTTGAGAACATTCCTGGCTTGCTGGCCTCTATGTTTCCGTGGGACCTTTATATACATCAATAACGTAGTATAACCTAACCTAGCCCAACCTATCATATCGGCGGTAATATTTGGCAACATTCCTGGCTTGTTGGCCTCTACGTCTCCGTGGGACCTTCATATACATCAATAACGTAATATAACCTAACCTAACCCAACCTATAATCTCGGCGGTAATATTTGACAACATTCCTGGCGAGTTGGCCTCTACGTCTCCGTGGGACCTTCATATACATCAATAACATAATATTACCTAACCTAACCCAACCTATCATCTCGGCGGTAATATTTGACATCATTCCTGGCGAGTTGGCCTCTACGCCTCCGTGGGACTTTTATATACATCAATAACATAATATTACCTAACCTAACCCAACCTATCATCTCGGCGGTAATACTTGACAACATTCCTGGCGAGTTGGCCTCTACGTCTCCGTGGGACCTTCATATACATCAATAACGTAATATAACCTAACCTAAACCAAGCTATCATCTCGGCGGTAATATTTGACATCATTCCTGGCGAGTTGGCCTCTACGCCTCCGTGGGACTTTTATATACATCAAAACGTAATTTACCCTAACCTAACCCAACGGATCATCTCGGCGGTAATATTCGGCAACATTCCTGGAGTGTTGGTCTCTACGTCTCCGTGGGATCTTCATATACATCAATAACGTATTATAACCAAACCTAAACCAACCTATCATCTCGGCGGTAATATTTGACAACATTCCTGGCGAGTCGGCCTCTACGTCTCCGTGCGACCTTCATATACATCAATAACGTAATATAACGTAACCTAACCCAACCTATCATCTCGGCACTAATATTTGACAACATTACAGGCGAGTTGGCCTCTACGTCTCCGTGGGAATTTTATATACATCAATAACGTAATATAACCTAACCTAACCCAACCTATAATCTCGGCGGTAATATTTGACAACATTCCTGGTCAGTTGGCCTCTGCGTCTCCGTGGAACCTTCATATACATCAATAACGTAATATAACCTAACCTAACCCAACCTATCATCTCGGCGGTAATATTTGACAACATTCCTGGCGAGTTGGCCTCTACGTCTCCGTGGGACTTTTATATACATCAATAACGTAATTTAACCTAACCTAAACCTACGTAACATCTCGGCGGTAATATTTGACAACATTCCTGGCTTGATGGCCTCTACGTCTCCGTGGGACCTTCATATACATCAATAACATAATATTACCTAACCTAACCCAACCTATCATCTCGGCGGTAATACTTGACAACATTCCTGGCGAGTTGGCCTCTACGTCTCCGTGGGACCTTCATATACATCAATAACGTAATATAACCTAACCTAACCCAACCTATCATCTCGGCGGTAATATTTGACAACATTCCTGACGAGTTGGCCTCTACGCCTCCGTGGGACTTTTATATACATCAAAACGTAATTTACCCTAACCTAACCCAACGCAACATCTCGGCGGTAATATTCGGCAACATTTCTGGCTTGATGGCCTCTACGTCTCCGTGGGATCTTCATATACATCAATAACATAATATTACCTAACCTAACCCAACCTATCACCTCGGCGGTAATACTTGACAACATTCCTGGCGAGTTGGCCTCTACGTCTCCGTGGGACCTTCATATACATCAATAACGTAATATAACCTAACCTAACCCAACCTATCATCTCGGCGGTAATATTTGACAACATTCCTGACGAGTTGGCCTCTACATCTCCGTGGGACTTTTATATACATCAATAACGTAATTTAACCTAACCTAAACCAACGTAACATCTCGGCGGTAATATTTGAGAACATTCCTGGCTTGCTGGCCTCTATGTTTCCGTGGGACCTTTATATACATCAATAACGTAGTATAACCTAACCTAGCCCAACCTATCATATCGGCGGTAATATTTGGCAACATTCCTGGCTTGTTGGCCTCTACGTCTCCGTGGGACCTTCATATACATCAATAACGTAATATAACCTAACCTAACCCAACCTATAATCTCGGCGGTAATATTTGACAACATTCCTGGTCAGTTGGCCTCTGCGTCTCCGTGGAACCTTCATATACATCAATAACGTAATATAACCTAACCTAACCCAACCTATCATCTCGGCGGTAATATTTGACAACATTCCTGGCGAGTTGGCCTCTACGTCTCCGTGGGACTTTTATATACATCAATAACGTAATTTAACCTAACCTAAACCTACGTAACATCTCGGCGGTAATATTTGACAACATTCCTGGCTTGATGGCCTCTACGTCTCCGTGGGACCTTCATATACATCAATAACATAATATTACCTAACCTAACCCAACCTATCATCTCGGCGGTAATACTTGACAACATTCCTAGCGAGTTGGCCTCTACGTCTCCGTGGGACCTTCATATACATCAATAACGTAATATAACCTAACCTAACCCAACCTATCATCTCGGCGGTAATATTTGACAACATTCCTGACGAGTTGGCCTCTACATCTCCGTGGGACTTTTATATACATCAATAACGTAATTTAACCTAACCTAAACCAACGTAACATCTCGGCGGTAATATTTGACAACATTCCTGGCTTGCTGGCCTCTGTGTTCCCGTGGGACCTTTATATACATCAATAACGTAGTATAACCAAACCTAACCCAACGTAACATCTCGGCACTAATATTTAACAACATTCCTGGCTTGATGGCCTCTACGTCTCCGTGGGATCTTCATATACATCAATAACATAATATTACCTAACCTAACCCAACCTATCATCTCGGCGGTAATACTTGACAACATTCCTGGCGAGTTGGCCTCTACGTCTCCGTGGGACTTTTATATACATCAATAACGTAATATAACCTAACCTAACCCAACCTATCATCTCGGCGGTAATATTTGACATCATTCCTGGCGAGTTGGCCTCTACGCCTCCGTGGGACCTTTATATACATCAAAACGTAATTTACCCTAACCTAACCCAACGTAACATCTCTGCGGTAATATTCGGCAACATTCCCGGAGTGTTGGTCCCTACGTCTCCGTGGGATCTTCATATACATCAATAACGTAATATAACCTAACCTAAACCAACCTATCATCTCGGCGGTAATATTTGACAACATTCCTGGCGAGTTGGCCTCTACGTCTCCGTGGGAATTTTATATACATCAATAAAGTAATATAACCTAGCCTAACCCAACCTATCACCTCGGCGGTAATACTTGACAACATTCCTGGCGAGTTGGCCTCTACGTCTCCGTGGGACCTTCATATACATCAATAACGTAATATAACCTAACCTAACCCAACCTATCATCTCGGCGGTAATATTTGACAACATTCCTGACGAGTTGGCCTCTACATCTCCGTGGGACTTTTATATACATCAATAACGTAATTTAACCTAACCTAAACCAACGTAACATCTCGGCGGTAATATTTGAGAACATTCCTGGCTTGCTGGCCTCTATGTTTCCGTGGGACCTTTATATACATCAATAACGTAGTATAACCTAACCTAGCCCAACCTATCATATCGGCGGTAATATTTGGCAACATTCCTGGCTTGTTGGCCTCTACGTCTCCGTGGGACCTTCATATACATCAATAACGTAATATAACCTAACCTAACCCAACCTATAATCTCGGCGGTAATATTTGACAACATTCCTGGTCAGTTGGCCTCTGCGTCTCCGTGGAACCTTCATATACATCAATAACGTAATATAACCTAACCTAACCCAACCTATCATCTCGGCGGTAATATTTGACAACATTCCTGGCGAGTTGGCCTCTACGTCTCCGTGGGACTTTTATATACATCAATAACGTAATTTAACCTAACCTAAACCTACGTAACATCTCGGCGGTAATATTTGACAACATTCCTGGCTTGATGGCCTCTACGTCTCCGTGGGACCTTCATATACATCAATAACATAATATTACCTAACCTAACCCAACCTATCATCTCGGCGGTAATACTTGACAACATTCCTAGCGAGTTGGCCTCTACGTCTCCGTGGGACCTTCATATACATCAATAACGTAATATAACCTAACCTAACCCAACCTATCATCTCGGCGGTAATATTTGACAACATTCCTGACGAGTTGGCCTCTACATCTCCGTGGGACTTTTATATACATCAATAACGTAATTTAACCTAACCTAAACCAACGTAACATCTCGGCGGTAATATTTGACAACATTCCTGGCTTGCTGGCCTCTGTGTTCCCGTGGGACCTTTATATACATCAATAACGTAGTATAACCAAACCTAACCCAACGTAACATCTCGGCACTAATATTTAACAACATTCCTGGCTTGATGGCCTCTACGTCTCCGTGGGATCTTCATATACATCAATAACATAATATTACCTAACCTAACCCAACCTATCATCTCGGCGGTAATACTTGACAACATTCCTGGCGAGTTGGCCTCTACGTCTCCGTGGGACTTTTATATACATCAATAACGTAATATAACCTAACCTAACCCAACCTATCATCTCGGCGGTAATATTTGACATCATTCCTGGCGAGTTGGCCTCTACGCCTCCGTGGGACCTTTATATACATCAAAACGTAATTTACCCTAACCTAACCCAACGTAACATCTCTGCGGTAATATTCGGCAACATTCCCGGAGTGTTGGTCCCTACGTCTCCGTGGGATCTTCATATACATCAATAACGTAATATAACCTAACCTAAACCAACCTATCATCTCGGCGGTAATATTTGACAACATTCCTGGCGAGTTGGCCTCTACGTCTCCGTGGGAATTTTATATACATCAATAAAGTAATATAACCTAGCCTAACCCAACCTATCACCTCGGCGGTAATACTTGACAACATTCCTGGCGAGTTGGCCTCTACGTCTCCGTGGGACCTTCATATACATCAATAACGTAATATAACCTAACCTAACCCAACCTATCATCTCGGCGGTAATATTTGACAACATTCCTGACGAGTTGGCCTCTACATCTCCGTGGGACTTTTATATACATCAATAACGTAATTTAACCTAACCTAAACCAACGTAACATCTCGGCGGTAATATTTGAGAACATTCCTGGCTTGCTGGCCTCTATGTTTCCGTGGGACCTTTATATACATCAATAACGTAGTATAACCTAACCAAGCCCAACCTATCATATCGGCGGTAATATTTGGCAACATTCCTGGCTTGTTGGCCTCTACGTCTCCGTGGGACCTTCATATACATCAATAACGTAATATAACCTAACCTAACCCAACCTATAATCTCGGCGGTAATATTTGACAACATTCCTGGTCAGTTGGCCTATGCGTCTCCGTGGAACCTTCATATACATCAATAACGTAATATAACCTAACCTAACCCAACCTATCATCTCGGCGGTAATATTTGACAACATTCCTGGCGAGTTGGCCTCTACGTCTCCGTGGGACTTTTATATACATCAATAACGTAATTTAACCTAACCTAAACCTACGTAACATCTCGGCGGTAATATTTGACAACATTCCTGGCTTGATGGCCTCTACGTCTCCGTGGGACCTTCATATACATCAATAACATAATATTACCTAACCTAACCCAACCTATCATCTCGGCGGTAATACTTGACAACATTCCTAGCGAGTTGGCCTCTACGTCTCCGTGGGACCTTCATATACATCAATAACGTAATATAACCTAACCTAACCCAACCTATCATCTCGGCGGTAATATTTGACAACATTCCTGACGAGTTGGCCTCTACATCTCCGTGGGACTTTTATATACATCAATAACGTAATTTAACCTAACCTAAACCAACGTAACATCTCGGCGGTAATATTTGACAACATTCCTGGCTTGCTGGCCTCTGTGTTCCCGTGGGACCTTTATATACATCAATAACGTAGTATAACCTAACCTAACCCAACGTAACATCTCGGCACTAATATTTAACAACATTCCTGGCTTGATGGCCTCTACGTCTCCGTGGGATCTTCATATACATCAATAACATAATATTACCTAACCTAACCCAACCTATCATCTCGGCGGTAATACTTGACAACATTCCTGGCGAGTTGGCCTCTACGTCTCCGTGGGACTTTTATATACATCAATAACGTAATATAACCTAACCTAACCCAACCTATCATCTCGGCGGTAATATTTGACATCATTCCTGGCGAGTTGGCCTCTACGCCTCCGTGGGACCTTTATATACATCAAAACGTAATTTACCCTAACCTAACCCAACGTAACATCTCTGCGGTAATATTCGGCAACATTCCCGGAGTGTTGGTCCCTACGTCTCCGTGGGATCTTCATATACATCAATAACGTAATATAACCTAACCTAAACCAACCTATCATCTCGGCGGTAATATTTGACAACATTCCTGGCGAGTTGGCCTCTACGTCTCCGTGGGAATTTTATATACATCAATAAAGTAATATAACCTAGCCTAACCCAACCTATCATCTCGGCGGTAATATTTGACATCATTCCTGGCGAGTTGGCCTCTACGCCTCCGTGGGACTTTTATATACATCAAAGCGTAATTTACCCTAACCTAACCCAACGTAACATCTCGGCGGTAATACTTGACAACATTCCTGGCGAGTTGGCCTCTACGTCTCCGTGGGACTTTTATATACATCAATAACGTAATATAACCTAACCTAACCCAACCTATCATCTCGGCGGTAATATTTGACATCATTCCTGGCGAGTTGGCCTCTACGCCTCCGTGGGACTTTTATATACATCAATAACATAATATTACCTAACCTAACCCAACCTATCATCTCGGCGGTAATACTTGACAACATTCCTGGCGAGTTGGCCTCTACGTCTCCGTGGGACCTTCATATACATCAATAACGTAATATAACCTAACCTAAACCAAGCTATCATCTCGGCGGTAATATTTGACAACATTCCAGGCGAGTTGGCCTCTACGTCTCCGTGGGAATTTTATATACATCAATAACGTAATATAACCTAACCTAACCCAACCTACCATCTCGGCACTAATATTTGACAACATTCCTGGCGAGTTGGCCTCTACCTCTCCGTGAGACCTTCATATACATCAATAACGTAATATAATCTAACCTAACCCAACCTATAATCTCGGCGGTAATATTTGACAACATTCCTGGTCAGTTGGCCTCTGCGTCTCCGTGGAACCTTCATATACATCAATAACGTAATATAACCTAACCTAACACAACCTATCATCTCGGCGGTAATATTTGACAACATTCCTGGCGAGTTGGCCTCTACGTCTCCGTGGGACTTTTATATACATCAAAACGTAATTTACCCTAACCTAACCCAACGCAACATCTCGGCGGTAATATTCGGCAACATTTCTGGCTTGATGGCCTCTACGTCTCCGTGGGATCTTCATATACATCAATAACATAATATTACCTAACCTAACCCAACCTATCATCTCGGCGGTAATACTTGACAACATTCCTGGCGAGTTGGCCTCTACGTCTCCGTGGGACCTTCATATACATCAATAACGTAATATAACCTAACCTAAACCAAGCTATCACCTCGGCGGTAATATTTGACATCATTCCTGGCGAGTTGGCCTCTACGCCTCCGTGGGACTTTTATATACATCAAAACGTAATTTACCCTAACCTAACCCAACGGATCATCTCGGCGGTAATATTCGGCAACATTCCTGGAGTGTTGGTCTCTACGTCTCCGTGGGATCGTCATATACATCAATAACGTAATATAACCAAACCTAAACCAACCTATCATCTCGGCGGTAATATTTGACAACATTCCTGGCGAGTCGGCCTCTACGTCTCCGTGCGACCTTCATATACATCAATAACGTAATATAACGTAACCTAACCCAACCTATCATCTCGGCACTAATATTTGACAACATTACAGGCGAGTTGGCCTCTACGTCTCCGTGGGAATTTTATATACATCAATAACGTAATATAACCTAACCTAACCCAACCTAACATCTCGGCACTAATATTTGACAACATTCCTGGCGAGTTGGCCTCTACCTCTCCGTGAGACCTTCATATACATCAATAACGTAATATAATCTAACCTAACCCAACCTATCATCTCGGCACTAATATTTGACAACATTCCTGGCTTGACGGCCTCTACGTCTCCGTGGGACCTTCATATACATCAATAACATAATATTACCTAACCTAACCCAACCTATCATCTCGGCGGTAATACTTGACAACATTCCTGGCGAGTTGGCCTCTACGTCTCCGTGGGACTTTTATATACATCAATAACGTAATATAACCTAACCTAACCCAACCAATCATCTCGGCGGTAATATTTGACATCATTCCTGGCGAGTTGGCCTCTACGCCTCCGTGGGATATTTATATACATCAAAACGTAATTTACCCTAACCGAACCCAACGTAACATCTCGGCGGTAATATTTGACAACATTCCTGGTCAGTTGGCCTCTGCGTCTCCGTGGAACCTTCATATACATCAATAACGTAATATAACCTAACCTAAACCAAGCTATCATCTCGGCGGTAATATTTGACAACATTCCAGGCGAGTTGGCCTCTACGTCTCCGTGGGAATTTTATATACATCAATAACGTAATATAACCTAACCTAACCCAACCTAACATCTCGTCACTAATATTTGACAACATTCCTGGCGAGTTGGCCTCTACCTCTCCGTGAGACCTTCATATACATCAATAACGTAATATAATCTAACCTAGCCCAACCTATAATCTCGGCGGTAATATTTGACAACATTCCTGGTCAGTTGGCCTCTGCGTCTCCGTGGAACCTTCATATACATCAATAACGTAATATAACCTAACCTAACCCAACCTATCATCTCGGCGGTAATATTTGACAACATTCCTGGCGAGTTGGCCTCTACGTCTCCGTGGGACTTTTATATACATCAATAACGTAATTTAACCTAACCTAAACCTACGTAACATCTCGGCGGTAATATTTGACAACATTCCTGGCGAGTCGGCCTCTACGTCTCCGTGCGACCTTCATATACATCAATAACGTAATATAACGTAACCTAACCCAACCTATCATCTCGGCACTAATATTTGACAACATTACAGGCGAGTTGGCCTCTACGTCTCCGTGGGAATTTTATATACATCAATAACGTAATATAACCTAACCTAACCCAACCTAACATCTCGGCACTAATATTTGACAACATTCCTGGCGAGTTGGCCTCTACCTCTCCGTGAGACCTTCATATACATCAATAACGTAATATAATCTAACCTAACCCAACCTATCATCTCGGCACTAATATTTGACAACATTCCTGGCTTGACGGCCTCTACGTCTCCGTGGGACCTTCATATACATCAATAACATAATATTACCTAACCTAACCCAACCTATCATCTCGGCGGTAATACTTGACAACATTCCTGGCGAGTTGGCCTCTACGTCTCCGTGGGACTTTTATATACATCAATAACGTAATATAACCTAACCTAACCCAACCAATCATCTCGGCGGTAATATTTGACATCATTCCTGGCGAGTTGGCCTCTACGCCTCCGTGGGATATTTATATACATCAAAACGTAATTTACCCTAACCGAACCCAACGTAACATCTCGGCGGTAATATTTGACAACATTCCTGGTCAGTTGGCCTCTGCGTCTCCGTGGAACCTTCATATACATCAATAACGTAATATAACCTAACCTAAACCAAGCTATCATCTCGGCGGTAATATTTGACAACATTCCAGGCGAGTTGGCCTCTACGTCTCCGTGGGAATTTTATATACATCAATAACGTAATATAACCTAACCTAACCCAACCTAACATCTCGTCACTAATATTTGACAACATTCCTGGCGAGTTGGCCTCTACCTCTCCGTGAGACCTTCATATACATCAATAACGTAATATAATCTAACCTAACCCAACCTATAATCTCGGCGGTAATATTTGACAACATTCCTGGTCAGTTGGCCTCTGCGTCTCCGTGGAACCTTCATATACATCAATAACGTAATATAACCTAACCTAACCCAACCTATCATCTCGGCGGTAATATTTGACAACATTCCTGGCGAGTTGGCCTCTACGTCTCCGTGGGACTTTTATATACATCAATAACGTAATTTAACCTAACCTAAACCTACGTAACATCTCGGCGGTAATATTTGACAACATTCCTGGCTTGATGGCCTGTACGTCTCCGTGGGACCTTCATATACATCAATAACATAATATTACCTAACCTAACCCAACCTATCATCTCGGCGGTAATACTTGACAACATTCCTGGCGAGTTGGCCTCTACGTCTCCGTGGGACCTTCATATACATCAATAACGTAATATAACCTAACCTAACCCAACCTATCATCTCGGCGGTAATATTTGACAACATTCCTGACGAGTTGGCCTCTACGCCTCCGTGGGACTTTTATATACATCAAAACGTAATTTACCCTAACCTAACCCAACGCAACATCTCGGCGGTAATATTCGGCAAAATTTCTGGCTTGATGGCCTCTACGTCTCCGTGGGATCTTCATATACATCAATAACATAATATTACCTAACCTAACCCAACCTATCATCTCGGCGGTAATACTTGACAACATTCCTGGCGAGTTGGCCTCTACGTCTCCGTGGGACCTTCATATACATCAATAACGTAATATAACCTAACCTAACCCAACCTATCATCTCGGCGGTAATATTTGACAACATTCCTGACGAGTTGGCCTCTACATCTCCGTGGGACTTTTATATACATCAATAACGTAATTTAACCTAACCTAAACCAACGTAACATCTCGGCGGTAATATTTGAGAACATTCCTGGCTTGCTGGCCTCTATGTTTCCGTGGGACCTTTATATACATCAATAACGTAGTATAACCTAACCTAGCCCAACCTATCATATCGGCGGTAATATTTGGCAACATTCCTGGCTTGTTGGCCTCTACGTCTCCGTGGGACCTTCATATACATCAATAACGTAATATAACCTAACGTAACCCAACCTATAATCTCGGCGGTAATATTTGACAACATTCCTGGTCAGTTGGCCTCTGCGTCTCCGTGGAACCTTCATATACATCAATAACGTAATATAACCTAACCTAACCCAACCTATCATCTCGGCGGTAATATTTGACAACATTCCTGGCGAGTTGGCCTCTACGTCTCCGTGGGACTTTTATATACATCAATAACGTAATTTAACCTAACCTAAACCTACGTAACATCTCGGCGGTAATATTTGACAACATTCCTGGCTTGATGGCCTCTACGTCTCCGTGGGACCTTCATATACATCAATAACATAATATTACCTAACCTAACCCAACCTATCATCTCGGCGGTAATACTTGACAACATTCCTAGCGAGTTGGCCTCTACGTCTCCGTGGGACCTTCATATACATCAATAACATAATATTACCTAACCTAACCCAACCTATCATCTCGGCGGTAATACTTGACAACATTCCTGGCGAGTTGGCCTCTACGTCTCCGTGGGAATTTTATATACATCAATAACGTAATATAACCTAACCTAACCCAACCTATCATCTCGGCGGTAATATTTGACATCATTCCTGGCGAGTTGGCCTCTACGCCTCCGTGGGACTTTTATATACATCAAAACGTAATTTACCCTAACCTAACCCAACGGATCATCTCGGCGGTAATATTCGGCAACATTCCTGGAGTGTTGGTCTCTACGTCTCCGTGGGATCGTCATATACATCAATAACGTAATATAACCAAACCTAAACCAACCTATCATCTCGGCGGTAATATTTGACAACATTCCTGGCGAGTCGGCCTCTACGTCTCCGTGCGACCTTCATATACATCAATAACGTAATATAACGTAACCTAACCCAACCTATCATCTCGGCACTAATATTTGACAACATTACAGGCGAGTTGGCCTCTACGTCTCCGTGGGAATTTTATATACATCAATAACGTAATATAACCTAACCTAACCCAACCTAACATCTCGGCACTAATATTTGACAACATTCCTGGCGAGTTGGCCTCTACCTCTCCGTGAGACCTTCATATACATCAATAACGTAATATAATCTAACCTAACCCAACCTATCATCTCGGCACTAATATTTGACAACATTCCTGGCTTGACGGCCTCTACGTCTCCGTGGGACCTTCATATACATCAATAACATAATATTACCTAACCTAACCCAACCTATCATCTCGGCGGTAATACTTGACAACATTCTTGGCGAGTTGGCCTCTACGTCTCCGTGGGACTTTTATATACATCAATAACGTAATATAACCTAACCTAACCCAACCAATCATCTCGGCGGTAATATTTGACATCATTCCTGGCGAGTTGGCCTCTACGCCTCCGTGGGATTTTTATATACATCAAAACGTAATTTACCCTAACCGAACCCAACGTAACATCTCGGCGGTAATATTTGACAACATTCCTGGTCAGTTGGCCTCTGCGTCTCCGTGGAACCTTCATATACATCAATAACGTAATATAACCTAACCTAAACCAAGCTATCATCTCGGCGGTAATATTTGACAACATTCCAGGCGAGTTGGCCTCTACGTCTCCGTGGGAATTTTATATACATCAATAACGTAATATAACCTAACCTAACCCAACCTAACATCTCGTCACTAATATTTGACAACATTCCTGGCGAGTTGGCCTCTACCTCTCCGTGAGACCTTCATATACATCAATAACGTAATATAATCTAACCTAACCCAACCTATAATCTCGGCGGTAATATTTGACAACATTCCTGGTCAGTTGGCCTCTGCGTCTCCGTGGAACCTTCATATACATCAATAACGTAATATAACCTAACCTAACCCAACCTATCATCTCGGCGGTAATATTTGACAACATTCCTGGCGAGTTGGCCTCTACGTCTCCGTGGGACTTTTATATACATCAATAACGTAATTTAACCTAACCTAAACCTACGTAACATCTCGGCGGTAATATTTGACAACATTCCTGGCTTGATGGCCTGTACGTCTCCGTGGGACCTTCATATACATCAATAACATAATATTACCTAACCTAACCCAACCTATCATCTCGGCGGTAATACTTGACAACATTCCTGGCGAGTTGG
The DNA here is from genome assembly GCA_963969225.1 of Xylocopa violacea. NCBI lineage: Eukaryota > Metazoa > Arthropoda > Insecta > Hymenoptera > Apidae > Xylocopa > Xylocopa violacea. The sequence goes on along the minus strand of CAXAJV010000755.1, from coordinate 160,485 downwards.
CCTCTACGTCTCCGTGGGACCTTCATATACATCAATAACGTAATATAACCTAACCTAACCCAACCTATCATCTCGGCGGTAATATTTGACAACATTCCTGACGAGTTGGCCTCTACGCCTCCGTGGGACTTTTATATACATCAAAACGTAATTTACCCTAACCTAACCCAACGCAACATCTCGGCGGTAATATTCGGCAAAATTTCTGGCTTGATGGCCTCTACGTCTCCGTGGGATCTTCATATACATCAATAACATAATATTACCTAACCTAACCCAACCTATCATCTCGGCGGTAATACTTGACAACATTCCTGGCGAGTTGGCCTCTACGTCTCCGTGGGACCTTCATATACATCAATAACGTAATATAACCTAACCTAACCCAACCTATCATCTCGGCGGTAATATTTGACAACATTCCTGACGAGTTGGCCTCTACATCTCCGTGGGACTTTTATATACATCAATAACGTAATTTAACCTAACCTAAACCAACGTAACATCTCGGCGGTAATATTTGAGAACATTCCTGGCTTGCTGGCCTCTATGTTTCCGTGGGACCTTTATATACATCAATAACGTAGTATAACCTAACCTAGCCCAACCTATCATATCGGCGGTAATATTTGGCAACATTCCTGGCTTGTTGGCCTCTACGTCTCCGTGGGACCTTCATATACATCAATAACGTAATATAACCTAACGTAACCCAACCTATAATCTCGGCGGTAATATTTGACAACATTCCTGGTCAGTTGGCCTCTGCGTCTCCGTGGAACCTTCATATACATCAATAACGTAATATAACCTAACCTAACCCAACCTATCATCTCGGCGGTAATATTTGACAACATTCCTGGCGAGTTGGCCTCTACGTCTCCGTGGGACTTTTATATACATCAATAACGTAATTTAACCTAACCTAACCCAACGTAACATCTCGGCGGTAATATTTGACAACATTCCTGGTCAGTTGGCCTCTGCGTCTCCGTGGAACCTTCATATACATCAATAACGTAATATAACCTAACCTAAACCAAGCTATCATCTCGGCGGTAATATTTGACAACATTCCAGGCGAGTTGGCCTCTACGTCTCCGTGGGAATTTTATATACATCAATAACGTAATATAACCTAACCTAACCCAACCTAACATCTCGTCACTAATATTTGACAACATTCCTGGCGAGTTGGCCTCTACCTCTCCGTGAGACCTTCATATACATCAATAACGTAATATAATCTAACCTAACCCAACCTATAATCTCGGCGGTAATATTTGACAACATTCCTGGTCAGTTGGCCTCTGCGTCTCCGTGGAACCTTCATATACATCAATAACGTAATATAACCTAACCTAACCCAACCTATCATCTCGGCGGTAATATTTGACAACATTCCTGGCGAGTTGGCCTCTACGTCTCCGTGGGACTTTTATATACATCAATAACGTAATTTAACCTAACCTAAACCTACGTAACATCTCGGCGGTAATATTTGACAACATTCCTGGCTTGATGGCCTGTACGTCTCCGTGGGACCTTCATATACATCAATAACATAATATTACCTAACCTAACCCAACCTATCATCTCGGCGGTAATACTTGACAACATTCCTGGCGAGTTGGCCTCTACGTCTCCGTGGGACCTTCATATACATCAATAACGTAATATAACCTAACCTAACCCAACCTATCATCTCGGCGGTAATATTTGACATCATTCCTGGCGAGTTGGCCTCTACGTCTCCGTGGGACCTTCATATACATCAATAACATAATATTACCTAACCTAACCCAACCTATCATCTCGGCGGTAATACTTGACAACATTCCTAGCGAGTTGGCCTCTACGTCTCCGTGGGACCTTCATATACATCAATAACATAATATTACCTAACCTAACCCAACCTATCATCTCGGCGGTAATACTTGACAACATTCCTGGCGAGTTGGCCTCTACGTCTCCGTGGGACTTTTATATACATCAATAACGTAATATAACCTAACCTAACCCAACCAATCATCTCGGCGGTAATATTTGACATCATTCCTCGCGAGTTGGCCTCTACGCCTCCGTGGGATTTTTATATACATCAAAACGTAATTTACCCTAACCGAACCCAACGTAACATCTCGGCGGTAATATTTGACAACATTCCTGGTCAGTTGGCCTCTGCGTCTCCGTGGAACCTTCATATACATCAATAACGTAATATAACCTAACCTAAACCAAGCTATCATCTCGGCGGTAATATTTGACAACATTCCAGGCGAGTTGGCCTCTACGTCTCCGTGGGAATTTTATATACATCAATAACGTAATATAACCTAACCTAACCCAACCTAACATCTCGTCACTAATATTTGACAACATTCCTGGCGAGTTGGCCTCTACCTCTCCGTGAGACCTTCATATACATCAATAACGTAATATAATCTAACCTAACCCAACCTATAATCTCGGCGGTAATATTTGACAACATTCCTGGTCAGTTGGCCTCTGCGTCTCCGTGGAACCTTCATATACATCAATAACGTAATATAACCTAACCTAACCCAACCTATCATCTCGGCGGTAATATTTGACAACATTCCTGGCGAGTTGGCCTCTACGTCTCCGTGGGACTTTTATATACATCAATAACGTAATTTAACCTAACCTAAACCTACGTAACATCTCGGCGGTAATATTTGACAACATTCCTGGCTTGATGGCCTGTACGTCTCCGTGGGACCTTCATATACATCAATAACATAATATTACCTAACCTAACCCAACCTATCATCTCGGCGGTAATACTTGACAACATTCCTGGCGAGTTGGCCTCTACGTCTCCGTGGGACCTTCATATACATCAATAACGTAATATAACCTAACCTAACCCAACCTATCATCTCGGCGGTAATATTTGACAACATTCCTGACGAGTTGGCCTCTACGCCTCCGTGGGACTTTTATATACATCAAAACGTAATTTACCCTAACCTAACCCAACGCAACATCTCGGCGGTAATATTCGGCAACATTTCTGGCTTGATGGCCTCTACGTCTCCGTGGGATCTTCATATACATCAATAACATAATATTACCTAACCTAACCCAACCTATCATCTCGGCGGTAATACTTGACAACATTCCTGGCGAGTTGGCCTCTACGTCTCCGTGGGACCTTCATATACATCAATAACGTAATATAACCTAACCTAACCCAACCTATCATCTCGGCGGTAATATTTGACAACATTCCTGACGAGTTGGCCTCTACATCTCCGTGGGACTTTTATATACATCAATAACGTAATTTAACCTAACCTAAACCAACGTAACATCTCGGCGGTAATATTTGAGAACATTCCTGGCTTGCTGGCCTCTATGTTTCCGTGGGACCTTTATATACATCAATAACGTAGTATAACCTAACCTAGCCCAACCTATCATATCGGCGGTAATATTTGGCAACATTCCTGGCTTGTTGGCCTCTACGTCTCCGTGGGACCTTCATATACATCAATAACGTAATATAACCTAACGTAACCCAACCTATAATCTCGGCGGTAATATTTGACAACATTCCTGGTCAGTTGGCCTCTGCGTCTCCGTGGAACCTTCATATACATCAATAACGTAATATAACCTAACCTAACCCAACCTATCATCTCGGCGGTAATACTTGACAACATTCCTGGCGAGTTGGCCTCTACGTCTCCGTGGGACCTTCATATACATCAATAACGTAATATAACCTAACCTAACCCAACCTATCATCTCGGCGGTAATATTTGACAACATTCCTGACGAGTTGGCCTCTACGCCTCCGTGGGACTTTTATATACATCAAAACGTAATTTACCCTAACCTAACCCAACGCAACATCTCGGCGGTAATATTCGGCAAAATTTCTGGCTTGATGGCCTCTACGTCTCCGTGGGATCTTCATATACATCAATAACATAATATTACCTAACCTAACCCAACCTATCATCTCGGCGGTAATACTTGACAACATTCCTGGCGAGTTGGCCTCTACGTCTCCGTGGGACCTTCATATACATCAATAACGTAATATAACCTAACCTAACCCAACCTATCATCTCGGCGGTAATATTTGACAACATTCCTGACGAGTTGGCCTCTACATCTCCGTGGGACTTTTATATACATCAATAACGTAATTTAACCTAACCTAAACCAACGTAACATCTCGGCGGTAATATTTGAGAACATTCCTGGCTTGCTGGCCTCTATGTTTCCGTGGGACCTTTATATACATCAATAACGTAGTATAACCTAACCTAGCCCAACCTATCATATCGGCGGTAATATTTGGCAACATTCCTGGCTTGTTGGCCTCTACGTCTCCGTGGGACCTTCATATACATCAATAACGTAATATAACCTAACGTAACCCAACCTATAATCTCGGCGGTAATATTTGACAACATTCCTGGTCAGTTGGCCTCTGCGTCTCCGTGGAACCTTCATATACATCAATAACGTAATATAACCTAACCTAACCCAACCTATCATCTCGGCGGTAATATTTGACAACATTCCTGGCGAGTTGGCCTCTACGTCTCCGTGGGACTTTTATATACATCAATAACGTAATTTAACCTAACCTAAACCTACGTAACATCTCGGCGGTAATATTTGACAACATTCCTGGCTTGATGGCCTCTACGTCTCCGTGGGACCTTCATATACATCAATAACATAATATTACCTAACCTAACCCAACCTATCATCTCGGCGGTAATACTTGACAACATTCCTAGCGAGTTGGCCTCTACGTCTCCGCGGGACCTTCATATACATCAATAACATAATATTACCTAACCTAACCCAACCTATCATCTCGGCGGTAATACTTGACAACATTCCTGGCGAGTTGGCCTCTACGTCTCCGTGGGACTTTTATATACATCAATAACGTAATATAACCTAACCTAACCCAACCAATCATCTCGGCGGTAATATTTGACATCATTCCTGGCGAGTTGGCCTCTACGCCTCCGTGGGATTTTTATATACATCAAAACGTAATTTACCCTAACCGAACCCAACGTAACATCTCGGCGGTAATATTTGACAACATTCCTGGTCAGTTGGCCTCTGCGTCTCCGTGGAACCTTCATATACATCAATAACGTAATATAACCTAACCTAAACCAAGCTATCATCTCGGCGGTAATATTTGACAACATTACAGGCGAGTTGGCCTCTACGTCTCCGTGGGAATTTTATATACATCAATAACGTAATATAACCTAACCTAACCCAACCTAACATCTCGTCACTAATATTTGACAACATTCCTGGCGAGTTGGCCTCTACCTCTCCGTGAGACCTTCATATACATCAATAACGTAATATAATCTAACCTAACCCAACCTATAATCTCGGCGGTAATATTTGACAACATTCCTGGTCAGTTGGCCTCTGCGTCTCCGTGGAACCTTCATATACATCAATAACGTAATATAACCTAACCTAACCCAACCTATCATCTCGGCGGTAATATTTGACAACATTCCTGGCGAGTTGGCCTCTACGTCTCCGTGGGACTTTTATATACATCAATAACGTAATTTAACCTAACCTAAACCTACGTAACATCTCGGCGGTAATATTTGACAACATTCCTGGCTTGATGGCCTGTACGTCTCCGTGGGACCTTCATATACATCAATAACATAATATTACCTAACCTAACCCAACCTATCATCTCGGCGGTAATACTTGACAACATTCCTGGCGAGTTGGCCTCTACGTCTCCGTGGGACCTTCATATACATCAATAACGTAATATAACCTAACCTAACCCAACCTATCATCTCGGCGGTAATATTTGACAACATTCCTGACGAGTTGGCCTCTACGCCTCCGTGGGACTTTTATATACATCAAAACGTAATTTACCCTAACCTAACCCAACGCAACATCTCGGCGGTAATATTCGGCAACATTTCTGGCTTGATGGCCTCTACGTCTCCGTGGGATCTTCATATACATCAATAACATAATATTACCTAACCTAACCCAACCTATCATCTCGGCGGTAATACTTGACAACATTCCTGGCGAGTTGGCCTCTACGTCTCCGTGGGACCTTCATATACATCAATAACGTAATATAACCTAACCTAACCCAACCTATCATCTCGGCGGTAATATTTGACAACATTCCTGACGAGTTGGCCTCTACATCTCCGTGGGACTTTTATATACATCAATAACGTAATTTAACCTAACCTAAACCAACGTAACATCTCGGCGGTAATATTTGAGAACATTCCTGGCTTGCTGGCCTCTATGTTTCCGTGGGACCTTTATATACATCAATAACGTAGTATAACCTAACCTAGCCCAACCTATCATATCGGCGGTAATATTTGGCAACATTCCTGGCTTGTTGGCCTCTACGTCTCCGTGGGACCTTCATATACATCAATAACGTAATATAACCTAACGTAACCCAACCTATAATCTCGGCGGTAATATTTGACAACATTCCTGGTCAGTTGGCCTCTGCGTCTCCGTGGAACCTTCATATACATCAATAACGTAATATAACCTAACCTAACCCAACCTATCATCTCGGCGGTAATATTTGACAACATTCCTGGCGAGTTGGCCTCTACGTCTCCGTGGGACTTTTATATACATCAATAACGTAATTTAACCTAACCTAAACCTACGTAACATCTCGGCGGTAATATTTGACAACATTCCTGGCTTGATGGCCTCTACGTCTCCGTGGGACCTTCATATACATCAATAACATAATATTACCTAACCTAACCCAACCTATCATCTCGGCGGTAATACTTGACAACATTCCTAGCGAGTTGGCCTCTACGTCTCCGTGGGACCTTCATATACATCAATAACGTAATATAACCTAACCTAACCCAACCTAACATCTCGGCACTAATATTTGACAACATTCCTGGCGAGTTGGCCTCTACCTCTCCGTGAGACCTTCATATACATCAATAACGTAATATAATCTAACCTAACCCAACCTATAATCTCGGCGGTAATATTTGACAACATTCCTGGTCAGTTGGCCTCTGCGTCTCCGTGGAACCTTCATATACATCAATAACGTAATATAACCTAACCTAACCCAACCTAACATCTCGGCACTAATATTTGACAACATTCCTGGCGAGTTGGCCTCTACCTCTCCGTGAGACCTTCATATACATCAATAACGTAATATAATCTAACCTAACCCAACCTATCATCTCGGCACTAATATTTGACAACATTCCTGGCTTGACGGCCTCTACGTCTCCGTGGGACCTTCATATACATCAATAACATAATATTACCTAACCTAACCCAACCTATCATCTCGGCGGTAATATTTGACAACATTCCTGGCTTGCTGGCCTCTGTGTTTCCGTGGGACCTTTATATACATCAATAACGTAGTATAACCTAACCTAACCCAACGTAACATCTCGGCACTAATATTTGACAACATTCCTGGCTTGATGGCCTCTACGTCTCCGTGGGACCTTCATATACATCAATAACATAATATTACCTAACCTAACCCAACCTATCATCTCGGCGGTAATACTTGACAACATTCCTGGCGAGTTGGCCTCTACGTCTCCGTGGGACTTTTATATACATCAATAACGTAATATAACCTAACCTAACCCAACCTATCATCTCGGCGGTAATATTTGACATCATTCCTGGCGAGTTGGCCTCTACGCCTCCGTGGGACCTTTATATACATCAAAACGTAATTTACCCTAACCTAACCCAACGTAACATCTCTGCGGTAATATTCGGCAACATTCCCGGAGTGTTGGTCCCTACGTCTCCGTGGGATCTTCATATACATCAATAACGTAATATAACCTAACCTAAACCAAGCTATCATCTCGGCGGTAATATTTGACAACATTCCTGGCGAGTTGGCCTCTACGTCTCCGTGGGAATTTTATATACATCAATAAAGTAATATAACCTAACCTAACCCAACCTATCATCTCGGCGGTAATATTTGACATCATTCCTGGCGAGTTGGCCTCTACGCCTCCGTGGGACTTTTATATACATCAAAGCGTAATTTACCCTAACCTAACCCAACGTAACATCTCGGCGGTAATACTTGACAACATTCCTGGCGAGTTGGCCTCTACGTCTCCGTGGGACTTTTATATACATCAATAACGTAATATAACCTAACCTAACCCAACCTATCATCTCGGCGGTAATATTTGACATCATTCCTGGCGAGTTGGCCTCTACGCCTCCGTGGGACTTTTATATACATCAATAACATAATATTACCTAACCTAGCCCAACCTATCATCTCGGCGGTAATACTTGACAACATTCCTGGCGAGTTGGCCTCTACGTCTCCGTGGGACCTTCATATACATCAATAACGTAATATAACCTAACCTAAACCAAGCTATCATCTCGGCGGTAATATTTGACAACATTCCAGGCGAGTTGGCCTCTACGTCTCCGTGGGAATTTTATATACATCAATAACGTAATATAACCTAACCTAACCCAACCTAACATCTCGGCACTAATATTTGACAACATTCCTGGCGAGTTGGCCTCTACCTCTCCGTGAGACCTTCATATACATCAATAACGTAATATAATCTAACCTAACCCAACCTATAATCTCGGCGGTAATATTTGACAACATTCCTGGTCAGTTGGCCTCTGCGTCTCCGTGGAACCTTCATATACATCAATAACGTAATATAACCTAACCTAACCCAACCTAACATCTCGGCACTAATATTTGACAACATTCCTGGCGAGTTGGCCTCTACCTCTCCGTGAGACCTTCATATACATCAATAACGTAATATAATCTAACCTAACCCAACCTATCATCTCGGCACTAATATTTGACAACATTCCTGGCTTGACGGCCTCTACGTCTCCGTGGGACCTTCATATACATCAATAACATAATATTACCTAACCTAACCCAACCTATCATCTCGGCGGTAATACTTGACAACATTCCTGGCGAGTTGGCCTCTACGTCTCCGTGGGACTTTTATATACATCAATAACGTAATATAACCTAACCTAACCCAACCAATCATCTCGGCGGTAATATTTGACATCATTCCTGGCGAGTTGGCCTCTACGCCTCCGTGGGATTTTTATATACATCAAAACGTAATTTACCCTAACCGAACCCAACGTAACATCTCGGCGGTAATATTTGACAACATTCCTGGTCAGTTGGCCTCTGCGTCTCCGTGGAACCTTCATATACATCAATAACGTAATATAACCTAACCTAAACCAAGCTATCATCTCGGCGGTAATATTTGACAACATTCCAGGCGAGATGGCCTCTACGTCTCCGTGGGAATTTTATATACATCAATAACGTAATATAACCTAACCTAACCCAACCTAACATCTCGTCACTAATATTTGACAACATTCCTGGCGAGTTGGCCTCTACCTCTCCGTGAGACCTTCATATACATCAATAACGTAATATAATCTAACCTAACCCAACCTATAATCTCGGCGGTAATATTTGACAACATTCCTGGTCAGTTGGCCTCTGCGTCTCCGTGGAACCTTCATATACATCAATAACGTAATATAACCTAACCTAACCCAACCTATCATCTCGGCGGTAATATTTGACAACATTCCTGGCGAGTTGGCCTCTACGTCTCCGTGGGACTTTTATATACATCAATAACGTAATTTAACCTAACCTAAACCTACGTAACATCTCGGCGGTAATATTTGACAACATTCCTGGCTTGATGGCCTGTACGTCTCCGTGGGACCTTCATATACATCAATAACATAATATTACCTAACCTAACCCAACCTATCATCTCGGCGGTAATACTTGACAACATTCCTGGCGAGTTGGCCTCTACGTCTCCGTGGGACCTTCATATACATCAATAACGTAATATAACCTAACCTAACCCAACCTATCATCTCGGCGGGAATATTTGACAACATTCCTGACGAGTTGGCCTCTACGCCTCCGTGGGACTTTTATATACATCAAAACGTAATTTACCCTAACCTAACCCAACGCAACATCTCGGCGGTAATATTCGGCAACATTTCTGGCTTGATGGCCTCTACGTCTCCGTGGGATCTTCATATACATCAATAACATAATATTACCTAACCTAACCCAACCTATCATCTCGGCGGTAATACTTGACAACATTCCTGGCGAGTTGGCCTCTACGTCTCCGTGGGACCTTCATATACATCAATAACGTAATATAACCTAACCTAACCCAACCTATCATCTCGGCGGTAATATTTGACAACATTCCTGACGAGTTGGCCTCTACATCTCCGTGGGACTTTTATATACATCAATAACGTAATTTAACCTAACCTAAACCAACGTAACATCTCGGCGGTAATATTTGAGAACATTCCTGGCTTGCTGGCCTTTATGTTTCCGTGGGACCTTTATATACATCAATAACGTAGTATAACCTAACCTAGCCCAACCTATCATATCGGCGGTAATATTTGGCAACATTCCTGGCTTGTTGGCCTCTACGTCTCCGTGGGACCTTCATATACATCAATAACGTAATATAACCTAACGTAACCCAACCTATAATCTCGGCGGTAATACTTGACAACATTCCTAGCGAGTTGGCCTCTACGTCTCCGTGGGACCTTCATATACATCAATAACGTAATATAACCTAACCTAACCCAACCTATCATCTCGGCGGTAATATTTGACAACATTCCTGGCGAGTTGGCCTCTACGTCTCCGTGGGACTTTTATATACATCAATAACGTAATTTAACCTAACCTAAACCTACGTAACATCTCGGCGGTAATATTTGACAACATTCCTGGCTTGATGGCCTCTACGTCTCCGTGGGACCTTCATATACATCAATAACATAATATTACCTAACCTAACCCAACCTATCATCTCGGCGGTAATACTTGACAACATTCCTAGCGAGTTGGCCTCTACGTCTCCGCGGGACCTTCATATACATCAATAACATAATATTACCTAACCTAACCCAACCTATCATCTCGGCGGTAATACTTGACAACATTCCTGGCGAGTTGGCCTCTACGTCTCCGTGGGACTTTTATATACATCAATAACGTAATATAACCTAACCTAACCCAACCAATCATCTCGGCGGTAATATTTGACATCATTCCTGGCGAGTTGGCCTCTACGCCTCCGTGGGATTTTTATATACATCAAAACGTAATTTACCCTAACCGAACCCAACGTAACATCTCGGCGGTAATATTTGACAACATTCCTGGTCAGTTGGCCTCTGCGTCTCCGTGGAACCTTCATATACATCAATAACGTAATATAACCTAACCTAAACCAAGCTATCATCTCGGCGGTAATATTTGACAACATTACAGGCGAGTTGGCCTCTACGTCTCCGTGGGAATTTTATATACATCAATAACGTAATATAACCTAACCTAACCCAACCTAACATCTCGTCACTAATATTTGACAACATTCCTGGCGAGTTGGCCTCTACCTCTCCGTGAGACCTTCATATACATCAATAACGTAATATAATCTAACCTAACCCAACCTATAATCTCGGCGGTAATATTTGACAACATTCCTGGTCAGTTGGCCTCTGCGTCTCCGTGGAACCTTCATATACATCAATAACGTAATATAACCTAACCTAACCCAACCTATCATCTCGGCGGTAATATTTGACAACATTCCTGGCGAGTTGGCCTCTACGTCTCCGTGGGACTTTTATATACATCAATAACGTAATTTAACCTAACCTAAACCTACGTAACATCTCGGCGGTAATATTTGACAACATTCCTGGCTTGATGGCCTGTACGTCTCCGTGGGACCTTCATATACATCAATAACGTAATATAACCTAACCTAACCCAACCTATCATCTCGGCGGTAATATTTGACAACATTCCTGACGAGTTGGCCTCTACATCTCCGTGGGACTTTTATATACATCAATAACGTAATTTAACCTAACCTAAACCAACGTAACATCTCGGCGGTAATATTTGAGAACATTCCTGGCTTGCTGGCCTCTATGTTTCCGTGGGACCTTTATATACATCAATAACGTAGTATAACCTAACCTAGCCCAACCTATCATATCGGCGGTAATATTTGGCAACATTCCTGGCTTGTTGGCCTCTACGTCTCCGTGGGACCTTCATATACATCAATAACGTAATATAACCTAACGTAACCCAACCTATAATCTCGGCGGTAATATTTGACAACATTCCTGGTCAGTTGGCCTCTGCGTCTCCGTGGAACCTTCATATACATCAATAACGTAATATAACCTAACCTAACCCAACCTATCATCTCGGCGGTAATATTTGACAACATTCCTGGCGAGTTGGCCTCTACGTCTCCGTGGGACTTTTATATACATCAATAACGTAATTTAACCTAACCTAAACCTACGTAACATCTCGGCGGTAATATTTGACAACATTCCTGGCTTGATGGCCTCTACGTCTCCGTGGGACCTTCATATACATCAATAACATAATATTACCTAACCTAACCCAACCTATCATCTCGGCGGTAATACTTGACAACATTCCTAGCGAGTTGGCCTCTACGTCTCCGTGGGACCTTCATATACATCAATAACGTAATATAACCTAACCTAACCCAACCTAACATCTCGGCACTAATATTTGACAACATTCCTGGCGAGTTGGCCTCTACCTCTCCGTGAGACCTTCATATACATCAATAACGTAATATAATCTAACCTAACCCAACCTATAATCTCGGCGGTAATATTTGACAACATTCCTGGTCAGTTGGCCTCTGCGTCTCCGTGGAACCTTCATATACATCAATAACGTAATATAACCTAACCTAACCCAACCTAACATCTCGGCACTAATATTTGACAACATTCCTGGCGAGTTGGCCTCTACCTCTCCGTGAGACCTTCATATACATCAATAACGTAATATAATCTAACCTAACCCAACCTATCATCTCGGCACTAATATTTGACAACATTCCTGGCTTGACGGCCTCTACGTCTCCGTGGGACCTTCATATACATCAATAACATAATATTACCTAACCTAACCCAACCTATCATCTCGGCGGTAATATTTGACAACATTCCTGGCTTGCTGGCCTCTGTGTTTCCGTGGGACCTTTATATACATCAATAACGTAGTATAACCTAACCTAACCCAACGTAACATCTCGGCACTAATATTTGACAACATTCCTGGCTTGATGGCCTCTACGTCTCCGTGGGACCTTCATATACATCAATAACATAATATTACCTAACCTAACCCAACCTATCATCTCGGCGGTAATACTTGACAACATTCCTGGCGAGTTGGCCTCTACGTCTCCGTGGGACTTTTATATACATCAATAACGTAATATAACCTAACCTAACCCAACCTATCATCTCGGCGGTAATATTTGACATCATTCCTGGCGAGTTGGCCTCTACGCCTCCGTGGGACCTTTATATACATCAAAACGTAATTTACCCTAACCTAACCCAACGTAACATCTCTGCGGTAATATTCGGCAACATTCCCGGAGTGTTGGTCCCTACGTCTCCGTGGGATCTTCATATACATCAATAACGTAATATAACCTAACCTAAACCAAGCTATCATCTCGGCGGTAATATTTGACAACATTCCTGGCGAGTTGGCCTCTACGTCTCCGTGGGAATTTTATATACATCAATAAAGTAATATAACCTAACCTAACCCAACCTATCATCTCGGCGGTAATATTTGACATCATTCCTGGCGAGTTGGCCTCTACGCCTCCGTGGGACTTTTATATACATCAAAGCGTAATTTACCCTAACCTAACCCAACGTAACATCTCGGCGGTAATACTTGACAACATTCCTGGCGAGTTGGCCTCTACGTCTCCGTGGGACTTTTATATACATCAATAACGTAATATAACCTAACCTAACCCAACCTATCATCTCGGCGGTAATATTTGACATCATTCCTGGCGAGTTGGCCTCTACGCCTCCGTGGGACTTTTATATACATCAATAACATAATATTACCTAACCTAGCCCAACCTATCATCTCGGCGGTAATACTTGACAACATTCCTGGCGAGTTGGCCTCTACGTCTCCGTGGGACCTTCATATACATCAATAACGTAATATAACCTAACCTAAACCAAGCTATCATCTCGGCGGTAATATTTGACAACATTCCAGGCGAGTTGGCCTCTACGTCTCCGTGGGAATTTTATATACATCAATAACGTAATATAACCTAACCTAACCCAACCTAACATCTCGGCACTAATATTTGACAACATTCCTGGCGAGTTGGCCTCTACCTCTCCGTGAGACCTTCATATACATCAATAACGTAATATAATCTAACCTAACCCAACCTATAATCTCGGCGGTAATATTTGACAACATTCCTGGTCAGTTGGCCTCTGCGTCTCCGTGGAACCTTCATATACATCAATAACGTAATATAACCTAACCTAACCCAACCTAACATCTCGGCACTAATATTTGACAACATTCCTGGCGAGTTGGCCTCTACCTCTCCGTGAGACCTTCATATACATCAATAACGTAATATAATCTAACCTAACCCAACCTATCATCTCGGCACTAATATTTGACAACATTCCTGGCTTGACGGCCTCTACGTCTCCGTGGGACCTTCATATACATCAATAACATAATATTACCTAACCTAACCCAACCTATCATCTCGGCGGTAATACTTGACAACATTCCTGGCGAGTTGGCCTCTACGTCTCCGTGGGACTTTTATATACATCAATAACGTAATATAACCTAACCTAACCCAACCAATCATCTCGGCGGTAATATTTGACATCATTCCTGGCGAGTTGGCCTCTACGCCTCCGTGGGATTTTTATATACATCAAAACGTAATTTACCCTAACCGAACCCAACGTAACATCTCGGCGGTAATATTTGACAACATTCCTGGTCAGTTGGCCTCTGCGTCTCCGTGGAACCTTCATATACATCAATAACGTAATATAACCTAACCTAAACCAAGCTATCATCTCGGCGGTAATATTTGACAACATTCCAGGCGAGATGGCCTCTACGTCTCCGTGGGAATTTTATATACATCAATAACGTAATATAACCTAACCTAACCCAACCTAACATCTCGTCACTAATATTTGACAACATTCCTGGCGAGTTGGCCTCTACCTCTCCGTGAGACCTTCATATACATCAATAACGTAATATAATCTAACCTAACCCAACCTATAATCTCGGCGGTAATATTTGACAACATTCCTGGTCAGTTGGCCTCTGCGTCTCCGTGGAACCTTCATATACATCAATAACGTAATATAACCTAACCTAACCCAACCTATCATCTCGGCGGTAATATTTGACAACATTCCTGGCGAGTTGGCCTCTACGTCTCCGTGGGACTTTTATATACATCAATAACGTAATTTAACCTAACCTAAACCTACGTAACATCTCGGCGGTAATATTTGACAACATTCCTGGCTTGATGGCCTGTACGTCTCCGTGGGACCTTCATATACATCAATAACATAATATTACCTAACCTAACCCAACCTATCATCTCGGCGGTAATACTTGACAACATTCCTGGCGAGTTGGCCTCTACGTCTCCGTGGGACCTTCATATACATCAATAACGTAATATAACCTAACCTAACCCAACCTATCATCTCGGCGGGAATATTTGACAACATTCCTGACGAGTTGGCCTCTACGCCTCCGTGGGACTTTTATATACATCAAAACGTAATTTACCCTAACCTAACCCAACGCAACATCTCGGCGGTAATATTCGGCAACATTTCTGGCTTGATGGCCTCTACGTCTCCGTGGGATCTTCATATACATCAATAACATAATATTACCTAACCTAACCCAACCTATCATCTCGGCGGTAATACTTGACAACATTCCTGGCGAGTTGGCCTCTACGTCTCCGTGGGACCTTCATATACATCAATAACGTAATATAACCTAACCTAACCCAACCTATCATCTCGGCGGTAATATTTGACAACATTCCTGACGAGTTGGCCTCTACATCTCCGTGGGACTTTTATATACATCAATAACGTAATTTAACCTAACCTAAACCAACGTAACATCTCGGCGGTAATATTTGAGAACATTCCTGGCTTGCTGGCCTTTATGTTTCCGTGGGACCTTTATATACATCAATAACGTAGTATAACCTAACCTAGCCCAACCTATCATATCGGCGGTAATATTTGGCAACATTCCTGGCTTGTTGGCCTCTACGTCTCCGTGGGACCTTCATATACATCAATAACGTAATATAACCTAACGTAACCCAACCTATAATCTCGGCGGTAATATTTGACAACATTCCTGGTCAGTTGGCCTCTGCGTCTCCGTGGAACCTTCATATACATCAATAACGTAATATAACCTAACCTAACCCAACCTATCATCTCGGCGGTAATATTTGACAACATTCCTGGCGAGTTGGCCTCTACGTCTCCGTGGGACTTTTATATACATCAATAACGTAATTTAACCTAACCTAAACCTACGTAACATCTCGGCGGTAATATTTGACAACATTCCTGGCTTGATGGCCTCTACGTCTCCGTGGGACCTTCATATACATCAATAACATAACATTACCTAACCTAAGCCAACCTATCACCTCGGCGGTAATACTTGACAACATTCCTAGCGAGTTGGCCTCTACGTCTCCGTGGGACCTTCATATACATCCATAACGTAATATAACCTAACCTAACCCAACCTATCATCTCGGCGGTAATATTTGACAACATTCCTGACGAGTTGGCCTCTACATCTCCGTGGGACTTTTATATACATCAATAACGTAATTTAACATAACCTAAACCAACGTAACATCTCGGCGGTAATATTTGACAACATTCCTGGCTTGCTGGCCTCTGTGTTTCCGTCGGACCTTTATATACATCAATAACGTAGTATAACCTAACCTAAACCTACGTAACATCTCGGCGGTAATATTTGACAACATTCCTGGCTTGATGGCCTGTACGTCTCCGTGGGACCTTCATATACATCAATAACATAATATTACCTAACCTAACCCAACCTATCATCTCGGCGGTAATACTTGACAACATTCCTGGCGAGTTGGCCTCTACGTCTCCGTGGGACTTTTATATACATCAATAACGTAATATAACCTAACCTAACCCAACCTATCATCTCGGCGGTAATATTTGACATCATTCCTGGCGAGTTGGCCTCTACGCCTCCGTGGGACCTTTATATACATCAAAACGTAATTTACCCTAACCTAACCCAACGTAACATCTCTGCGGTAATATTCGGCAACATTCCCGGAGTGTTGGTCCCTACGTCTCCGTGGGATCTTCATATACATCAATAACGTAATATAACCTAATCTAAACCAACCTATCATCTCGGCGGTAATATTTGACAACATTCCTGGCGAGTTGGCCTCTACGTCTCCGTGGGAATTTTATATACATCAATAAAGTAATATAACCTAACCTAACCCAACCTATCATCTCGGCGGTAATATTTGACATCATTCCTGGCGAGTTGGCCTCTACGCCTCCGTGGGACTTTTATATACATCAAAGCGTAATTTACCCTAACCTAACCCAACGTAACATCTCGGCGGTAATACTTGACAACATTCCTGGCGAGTTGGCCTCTACGTCTCCGTGGGACTTTTATATACATCAATAACGTAATATAACCTAACCTAACCCAACCTATCATCTCGGCGGTAATATTTGACATCATTCCTGGCGAGTTGGCCTCTACGCCTCCGTGGGACTTTTATATACATCAATAACATAATATTACCTAACCTAGCCCAACCTATCATCTCGGCGGTAATACTTGACAACATTCCTGGCGAGTTGGCCTCTACGTCTCCGTGGGACCTTCATATACATCAATAACGTAATATAACCTAACCTAAACCAAGCTATCATCTCGGCGGTAATATTTGACAACATTCCAGGCGAGTTGGCCTCTACGTCTCCGTGGGAATTTTATATACATCAATAACGTAATATAACCTAACCTAACCCAACCTAACATCTCGGCACTAATATTTGACAACATTCCTGGCGAGTTGGCCTCTACCTCTCCGTGAGACCTTCATATACATCAATAACGTAATATAATCTAACCTAACCCAACCTATAATCTCGGCGGTAATATTTGACAACATTCCTGGTCAGTTGGCCTCTGCGTCTCCGTGGAACCTTCATATACATCAATAACGTAATATAACCTAACCTAACCCAACCTAACATCTCGGCACTAATATTTGACAACATTCCTGGCGAGTTGGCCTCTACCTCTCCGTGAGACCTTCATATACATCAATAACGTAATATAATCTAACCTAACCCAACCTATCATCTCGGCACTAATATTTGACAACATTCCTGGCTTGACGGCCTCTACGTCTCCGTGGGACCTTCATATACATCAATAACATAATATTACCTAACCTAACCCAACCTATCATCTCGGCGGTAATACTTGACAACATTCCTGGCGAGTTGGCCTCTACGTCTCCGTGGGACTTTTATATACATCAATAACGTAATATAACCTAACCTAACCCAACCAATCATCTCGGCGGTAATATTTGACATCATTCCTGGCGAGTTGGCCTCTACGCCTCCGTGGGATTTTTATATACATCAAAACGTAATTTACCCTAACCGAACCCAACGTAACATCTCGGCGGTAATATTTGACAACATTCCTGGTCAGTTGGCCTCTGCGTCTCCGTGGAACCTTCATATACATCAATAACGTAATATAACCTAACCTAAACCAAGCTATCATCTCGGCGGTAATATTTGACAACATTCCAGGCGAGATGGCCTCTACGTCTCCGTGGGAATTTTATATACATCAATAACGTAATATAACCTAACCTAACCCAACCTAACATCTCGTCACTAATATTTGACAACATTCCTGGCGAGTTGGTCTCTACCTCTCCGTGAGACCTTCATATACATCAATAACGTAATATAATCTAACCTAACCCAACCTATAATCTCGGCGGTAATATTTGACAACATTCCTGGTCAGTTGGCCTCTGCGTCTCCGTGGAACCTTCATATACATCAATAACGTAATATAACCTAACCTAACCCAACCTATCATCTCGGCGGTAATATTTGACAACATTCCTGGCGAGTTGGCCTCTACGTCTCCGTGGGACTTTTATATACATCAATAACGTAATTTAACCTAACCTAACCCAACCTATCATCTCGGCGGTAATATTTGACAACATTCCTGGCGAGTTGGCCTCTACGTCTCCGTGGGACTTTTATATACATCAATAACGTAATATAACCTAACCTAACCCAACCTATCATCTCGGCGGTAATATTTGACATCATTCCTGGCGAGTTGGCCTCTACGCCTCCGTGGGACTTTTATATACATCAATAACATAATATTACCTAACCTAGCCCAACCTATCATCTCGGCGGTAATACTTGACAACATTCCTGGCGAGTTGGCCTCTACGTCTCCGTGGGACCTTCATATACATCAATAACGTAATATAACCTAACCTAAACCAAGCTATCATCTCGGCGGTAATATTTGACAACATTCCAGGCGAGTTGGCCTCTACGTCTCCGTGGGAATTTTATATACATCAATAACGTAATATAACCTAACCTAACCCAACCTAACATCTCGGCACTAATATTTGACAACATTCCTGGCGAGTTGGCCTCTACCTCTCCGTGAGACCTTCATATACATCAATAACGTAATATAATCTAACCTAACCCAACCTATAATCTCGGCGGTAATATTTGACAACATTCCTGGTCAGTTGGCCTCTGCGTCTCCGTGGAACCTTCATATACATCAATAACGTAATATAACCTAACCTAACCCAACCTAACATCTCGGCACTAATATTTGACAACATTCCTGGCGAGTTGGCCTCTACCTCTCCGTGAGACCTTCATATACATCAATAACGTAATATAATCTAACCTAACCCAACCTATCATCTCGGCACTAATATTTGACAACATTCCTGGCTTGACGGCCTCTACGTCTCCGTGGGACCTTCATATACATCAATAACATAATATTACCTAACCTAACCCAACCTATCATCTCGGCGGTAATACTTGACAACATTCCTGGCGAGTTGGCCTCTACGTCTCCGTGGGACTTTTATATACATCAATAACGTAATATAACCTAACCTAACCCAACCAATCATCTCGGCGGTAATATTTGACATCATTCCTGGCGAGTTGGCCTCTACGCCTCCGTGAGATTTTTATATACATCAAAACGTAATTTACCCTAACCGAACCCAACGTAACATCTCGGCGGTAATATTTGACAACATTCCTGGTCAGTTGGCCTCTGCGTCTCCGTGGAACCTTCATATACATCAATAACGTAATATAACCTAACCTAAACCAAGCTATCATCTCGGCGGTAATATTTGACAACATTCCAGGCGAGATGGCCTCTACGTCTCCGTGGGAATTTTATATACATCAATAACGTAATATAACCTAACCTAACCCAACCTAACATCTCGTCACTAATATTTGACAACATTCCTGGCGAGTTGGTCTCTACCTCTCCGTGAGACCTTCATATACATCAATAACGTAATATAATCTAACCTAACCCAACCTATAATCTCGGCGGTAATATTTGACAACATTCCTGGTCAGTTGGCCTCTGCGTCTCCGTGGAACCTTCATATACATCAATAACGTAATATAACCTAACCTAACCCAACCTATCATCTCGGCGGTAATATTTGACAACATTCCTGGCGAGTTGGCCTCTACGTCTCCGTGGGACTTTTATATACATCAATAACGTAATTTAACCTAACCTAAACCTACGTAACATCTCGGCGGTAATATTTGACAACATTCCTGGCTTGATGGCCTGTACGTCTCCGTGGGACCTTCATATACATCAATAACATAATATTACCTAACCTAACCCAACCTATCATCTCGGCGGTAATACTTGACAACATTCCTGGCGAGTTGGCCTCTACGTCTCCGTGGGACCTTCATATACATCAATAACGTAATATAACCTAACCTAACCCAACCTATCATCTCGGCGGGAATATTTGACAACATTCCTGACGAGTTGGCCTCTACGCCTCCGTGGGACTTTTATATACATCAAAACGTAATTTACCCTAACCTAACCCAACGCAACATCTCGGCGGTAATATTCGGCAACATTTCTGGCTTGATGGCCTCTACGTCTCCGTGGGATCTTCATATACATCAATAACATAATATTACCTAACCTAACCCAACCTATCATCTCGGCGGTAATACTTGACAACATTCCTGGCGAGTTGGCCTCTACGTCTCCGTGGGACCTTCATATACATCAATAACGTAATATAACCTAACCTAACCCAACCTATCATCTCGGCGGTAATATTTGACAACATTCCTGACGAGTTGGCCTCTACATCTCCGTGGGACTTTTATATACATCAATAACGTAATTTAACCTAACCTAAACCAACGTAACATCTCGGCGGTAATATTTGAGAACATTCCTGGCTTGCTGGCCTCTATGTTTCCGTGGGACCTTTATATACATCAATAACGTAGTATAACCTAACCTAGCCCAACCTATCATATCGGCGGTAATATTTGGCAACATTCCTGGCTTGTTGGCCTCTACGTCTCCGTGGGACCTTCATATACATCAATAACGTAATATAACCTAACGTAACCCAACCTATAATCTCGGCGGTAATATTTGACAACATTCCTGGTCAGTTGGCCTCTGCGTCTCCGTGGAACCTTCATATACATCAATAACGTAATATAACCTAACCTAACCCAACCTATCATCTCGGCGGTAATATTTGACAACATTCCTGGCGAGTTGGCCTCTACGTCTCCGTGGGACTTTTATATACATCAATAACGTAATTTAACCTAACCTAAACCTACGTAACATCTCGGCGGTAATATTTGACAACATTCCTGGCTTGATGGCCTCTACGTCTCCGTGGGACCTTCATATACATCAATAACATAATATTACCTAACCTAAGCCAACCTATCATCTCGGCGGTAATACTTGACAACATTCCTAGCGAGTTGGCCTCTACGTCTCCGTGGGACCTTCATATACATCAATAACGTAATATAACCTAACCTAACCCAACCTATCATCTCGGCGGTAATATTTGACGACATTCCTGACGAGTTGGCCTCTACATCTCCGTGGGACTTTTATATACATCAATAACGTAATTTAACCTAACCTAAACCAACGTAACATCTCGGCGGTAATATTTGACAACATTCCTGGCTTGCTGGCCTCTGTGTTTCCGTGGGACCTTTATATACATCAATAACGTAGTATAACCTAACCTAAACCTACGTAACATCTCGGCGGTAATATTTGACAACATTCCTGGCTTGATGGCCTGTACGTCTCCGTGGGACCTTCATATACATCAATAACATAATATTACCTAACCTAACCCAACCTATCATCTCGGCGGTAATACTTGACAACATTCCTGGCGAGTTGGCCTCTACGTCTCCGTGGGACTTTTATATACATCAATAACGTAATATAACCTAACCTAACCCAACCTATCATCTCGGCGGTAATATTTGACATCATTCCTGGCGAGTTGGCCTCTACGCCTCCGTGGGACCTTTATATACATCAAAACGTAATTTACCCTAACCTAACCCAACGTAACATCTCTGCGGTAATATTCGGCAACATTCCCGGAGTGTTGGTCCCTACGTCTCCGTGGGATCTTCATATACATCAATAACGTAATATAACCTAACCTAAACCAACCTATCATCTCGGCGGTAATATTTGACAACATTCCTGGCGAGTTGGCCTCTACGTCTCCGTGGGAATTTTATATACATCAATAAAGTAATATAACCTAACCTAACCCAACCTATCATCTCGGCGGTAATATTTGACATCATTCCTGGCGAGTTGGCCTCTACGCCTCCGTGGGACTTTTATATACATCAAAGCGTAATTTACCCTAACCTAAACCAAGCTATCATCTCGGCGGTAATATTTGACAACATTCCAGGCGAGTTGGCCTCTACGTCTCCGTGGGAATTTTATATACATCAATAACGTAATATAACCTAACCTAACCCAACCTAACATCTCGGCACTAATATTTGACAACATTCCTGGCGAGTTGGCCTCTACCTCTCCGTGAGACCTTCATATACATCAGTAACGTAATATAATCTAACCTAACCCAACCTATAATCTCGGCGGTAATATTTGACAACATTCCTGGTCAGTTGGCCTCTGCGTCTCCGTGGAACCTTCATATACATCAATAACGTAATATAACCTAACCTAACCCAACCTAACATCTCGGCACTAATATTTGACAACATTCCTGGCGAGTTGGCCTCTACCTCTCCGTGAGACCTTCATATACATCAATAACGTAATATAATCTAACCTAACCCAACCTATCATCTCGGCACTAATATTTGACAACATTCCTGGCTTGACGGCCTCTACGTCTCCGTGGGACCTTCATATACATCAATAACATAATATTACCTAACCTAACCCAACCTATCATCTCGGCGGTAATACTTGACAACATTCCTGGCGAGTTGGCCTCTACGTCTCCGTGGGACTTTTATATACATCAATAACGTAATATAACCTAACCTAACCCAACCTAACATCTCGGCACTAATATTTGACAACATTCCTGGCGAGTTGGCCTCTACCTCTCCGTGAGACCTTCATATACATCAATAACGTAATATAATCTAACCTAACCCAACCTATCATCTCGGCACTAATATTTGACAACATTCCTGGCTTGACGGCCTCTACGTCTCCGTGGGACCTTCATATACATCAATAACATAATATTACCTAACCTAACCCAACCTATCATCTCGGCGGTAATACTTGACAACATTCCTGGCGAGTTGGCCTCTACGTCTCCGTGGGACTTTTATATACATCAATAACGTAATATAACCTAACGTAACCCAACCTATAATCTCGGCGGTAATATTTGACAACATTCCTGGTCAGTTGGCCTCTGCGTCTCCGTGGAACCTTCATATACATCAATAACGTAATATAACCTAACCTAACCCAACCTATCATCTCGGCGGTAATATTTGACAACATTCCTGGCGAGTTGGCCTCTACGTCTCCGTGGGACTTTTATATACATCAATAACGTAATTTAACCTAACCTAAACCTACGTAACATCTCGGCGGTAATATTTGACAACATTCCTGGCTTGATGGCCTCTACGTCTCCGTGGGACCTTCATATACATCAATAACATAATATTACCTAACCTAAGCCAACCTATCATCTCGGCGGTAATACTTGACAACATTCCTAGCGAGTTGGCCTCTACGTCTCCGTGGGACCTTCATATACATCAATAACGTAATATAACCTAACCTAACCCAACCTATCATCTCGGCGGTAATATTTGACAACATTCCTGACGAGTTGGCCTCTACATCTCCGTGGGACTTTTATATACATCAATAACGTAATTTAACCTAACCTAAACCAACGTAACATCTCGGCGGTAATATTTGACAACATTCCTGGCTTGCTGGCCTCTGTGTTTCCGTGGGACCTTTATATACATCAATAACGTAGTATAACCTAACCTAAACCTACGTAACATCTCGGCGGTAATATTTGACAACATTCCTGGCTTGATGGCCTGTACGTCTCCGTGGGACCTTCATATACATCAATAACATAATATTACCTAACCTAACCCAAACTATCATCTCGGCGGTAATACTTGACAACATTCCTGGCGAGTTGGCCTCTACGTCTCCGTGGGACTTTTATATACATCAATAACGTAATATAACCTAACCTAACCCAACCTATCATCTCGGCGGTAATATTTGACATCATTCCTGGCGAGTTGGCCTCTACGCCTCCGTGGGACCTTTATATACATCAAAACGTAATTTACCCTAACCTAACCCAACGTAACATCTCTGCGGTAATATTCGGCAACATTCCCGGAGTGTTGGTCCCTACGTCTCCGTGGGATCTTCATATACATCAATAACGTAATATAACCTAACCTAAACCAACCTATCATCTCGGCGGTAATATTTGACAACATTCCTGGCGAGTTGGCCTCTACGTCTCCGTGGGAATTTTATATACATCAATAAAGTAATATAACCTAACCTAACCCAACCTATCATCTCGGCGGTAATATTTGACATCATTCCTGGCGAGTTGGCCTCTACGCCTCCGTGGGACTTTTATATACATCAAAGCGTAATTTACCCTAACCTAAACCAAGCTATCATCTCGGCGGTAATATTTGACAACATTCCAGGCGAGTTGGCCTCTACGTCTCCGTGGGAATTTTATATACATCAATAACGTAATATAACCTAACCTAACCCAACCTAACATCTCGGCACTAATATTTGACAACATTCCTGGCGAGTTGGCCTCTACCTCTCCGTGAGACCTTCATATACATCAATAACGTAATATAATCTAACCTAACCCAACCTATAATCTCGGCGGTAATATTTGACAACATTCCTGGTCAGTTGGCCTCTGCGTCTCCGTGGAACCTTCATATACATCAATAACGTAATATAACCTAACCTAACCCAACCTAACATCTCGGCACTAATATTTGACAACATTCCTGGCGAGTTGGCCTCTACCTCTCCGTGAGACCTTCATATACATCAATAACGTAATATAATCTAACCTAACCCAACCTATCATCTCGGCACTAATATTTGACAACATTCCTGGCTTGACGGCCTCTACGTCTCCGTGGGACCTTCATATACATCAATAACATAATATTACCTAACCTAACCCAACCTATCATCTCGGCGGTAATACTTGACAACATTCCTGGCGAGTTGGCCTCTACGTCTCCGTGGGACTTTTATATACATCAATAACGTAATATAACCTAACCTAACCCAACCAATCATCTCGGCGGTAATATTTGACATCATTCCTGGCGAGTTGGCCTCTACGCCTCCGTGGGATTTTTATATACATCAAAACGTAATTTACCCTAACCGAACCCAACGTAACATCTCGGCGGTAATATTTGACAACATTCCTGGTCAGTTGGCCTCTGCGTCTCCGTGGAACCTTCATATACATCAATAACGTAATATAACCTAACCTAAACCAAGCTATCATCTCGGCGGTAATATTTGACAACATTCCAGGCGAGTTGGCCTCTACGTCTCCGTGGGAATTTTATATACATCAATAACGTAATATAACCTAACCTAACCCAACCTAACATCTCGTCACTAATATTTGACAACATTCCTGGCGAGTTGGCCTCTACCTCTCCGTGAGACCTTCATATACATCAATAACGTAATATAATCTAACCTAACCCAACCTATAATCTCGGCGGTAATATTTGACAACATTCCTGGTCAGTTGGCCTCTGCGTCTCCGTGGAACCTTCATATACATCAATAACGTAATATAACCTAACCTAACCCAACCTATCATCTCGGCGGTAATATTTGACAACATTCCTGGCGAGTTGGCCTCTACGTCTCCGTGGGACTTTTATATACATCAATAACGTAATTTAACCTAACCTAAACCTACGTAACATCTCGGCGGTAATATTTGACAACATTCCTGGCTTGATGGCCTGTACGTCTCCGTGGGACCTTCATATACATCAATAACATAATATTACCTAACCTAACCCAACCTATCATCTCGGCGGTAATACTTGACAACATTCCTGGCGAGTTGGCCTCTACGTCTCCGTGGGACCTTCATATACATCAATAACGTAATATAACCTAACCTAACCCAACCTATCATCTCGGCGGTAATATTTGACAACATTCCTGACGAGTTGGCCTCTACGCCTCCGTGGGACTTTTATATACATCAAAACGTAATTTACCCTAACCTAACCCAACGCAACATCTCGGCGGTAATATTCGGCAACATTTCTGGCTTGATGGCCTCTACGTCTCCGTGGGATCTTCATATACATCAATAACTTAATATTACCTAACCTAACCCAACCTATCATCTCGGCGGTAATACTTGACAACATTCCTGGCGAGTTGGCCTCTACGTCTCCGTGGGACCTTCATATACATCAATAACGTAATATAACCTAACCTAACCCAACCTATCATCTCGGCGGTAATATTTGACAACATTCCTGACGAGTTGGCCTCTACATCTCCGTGGGACTTTTATATACATCAATAACGTAATTTAACCTAACCTAAACCAACGTAACATCTCGGCGGTAATATTTGAGAACATTCCTGGCTTGCTGGCCTCTATGTTTCCGTGGGACATTTATATACATCAATAACGTAGTATAACCTAACCTAGCCCAACCTATCATATCGGCGGTAATATTTGGCAACATTCCTGGCTTGTTGGCCTCTACGTCTCCGTGGGACCTTCATATACATCAATAACGTAATATAACCTAACGTAACCCAACCTATAATCTCGGCGGTAATATTTGACAACATTCCTGGTCAGTTGGCCTCTGCGTCTCCGTGGAACCTTCATATACATTAATAACGTAATATAACCTAACCTAACCCAACCTATCATCTCGGCGGTAATATTTGACAACATTCCTGACGAGTTGGCCTCTACATCTCCGTGGGACTTTTATATACATCAATAACGTAATTTAACCTAACCTAAACCAACGTAACATCTCGGCGGTAATATTTGACAACATTCCTGGCTTGCTGGCCTCTACGTCTCCGTGGGACCTTCATATACATCAATAACATAATATTACCTAACCTAACCCAACCTATCATCTCGGCGGTAATACTTGACAACATTCCTAGCGAGTTGGCCTCTACGTCTCCGTGGGACCTTCATATACATCAATAACGTAATATAACCTAACCTAACCCAACCTATCATCTCGGCGGTAATATTTGACAACATTCCTGACGAGTTGGCCTCTACATCTCCGTGGGACTTTTATATACATCAATAACGTAATTTAACCTAACCTAAACCAACGTAACATCTCGGCGGTAATATTTGAGAACATTCCTGGCTTGCTGGCCTCTATGTTTCCGTGGGACCTTTATATACATCAATAACGTAGTATAACCTAACCTAGCCCAACCTATCATATCGGCGGTAATATTTGGCAACATTCCTGGCTTGTTGGCCTCTACGTCTCCGTGGGACCTTCATATACATCAATAACGTAATATAACCTAACGTAACCCAACCTATAATCTCGGCGGTAATATTTGACAACATTCCTGGTCAGTTGGCCTCTGCGTCTCCGTGGAACCTTCATATACATCAATAACGTAATATAACCTAACCTAACCCAACCTATCATCTCGGCGGTAATATTTGACAACATTCCTGGCGAGTTGGCCTCTACGTCTCCGTGGGACTTTTATATACATCAATAACGTAATTTAACCTAACCTAAACCTACGTAACATCTCGGCGGTAATATTTGACAACATTCCTGGCTTGATGGCCTCTACGTCTCCGTGGGACCTTCATATACATCAATAACATAATATTACCTAACCTAACCCAACCTATCATCTCGGCGGTAATACTTGACAACATTCCTAGCGAGTTGGCCTCTACGTCTCCGTGGGACCTTCATATACATCAATAACGTAATATAACCTAACCTAACCCAACCTATCATCTCGGCGGTAATATTTGACAACATTCCTGGCGAGTTGGCCTCTACGTCTCCGTGGGAATTTTATATACATCAATAAAGTAATATAACCTAACCTAACCCAACCTATCATCTCGGCGGTAATATTTGACATCATTCCTGGCGAGTTGGCCTCTACGCCTCCGTGGGACTTTTATATACATCAAAGCGTAATTTACCCTAACCTAACCCAACGTAACATCTCGGCGGTAATACTTGACAGCATTCCTGGCGAGTTGGCCTCTACGTCTCCGTGGGAATTTTATATACATCAATAACGTAATATAACCTAACCTAACCCAACCTATCATCTCGGCGGTAATATTTGACATCATTCCTGGCGAGTTGGCCTCTACGCCTCCGTGGGACTTTTATATACATCAATAACTTAATATTACCTAACCTAACCCAACCTATCATCTCGGCGGTAATACTTGACAACATTCATGGCGAGTTGGCCTCTACGTCTCCGTGGGACCTTCATATACATCAATAACGTAATATAACCTAACCTAAACCAAGCTATCATCTCGGCGGTAATATTTGACAACATTCCAGGCGAGTTGGCCTCTACGTCTCCGTGGGAATTTTATATACATCAATAACGTAATATAACCTAACCTAACCCAACCTAACATCTCGGCACTAATATTTGACAACATTCCTGGCGAGTTGGCCTCTACCTCTCCGTGAGACCTTCATATACATCAATAACGTAATATAATCTAACCTAACCCAACCTATAATCTCGGCGGTAATATTTGACAACATTCCTGGTCAGTTGGCCTCTGCGTCTCCGTGGAACCTTCATATACATCAATAACGTAATATAACCTAACCTAACCCAACCTAACATCTCGGCACTAATATTTGACAACATTCCTGGCGAGTTGGCCTCTACCTCTCCGTGAGACCTTCATATACATCAATAACGTAATATAATCTAACCTAACCCAACCTATCATCTCGGCACTAATATTTGACAACATTCCTGGCTTGACGGCCTCTACGTCTCCGTGGGACCTTCATATACATCAATAACATAATATTACCTAACCTAACCCAACCTATCATCTCGGCGGTAATACTTGACAACATTCCTGGCGAGTTGGCCTCTACGTCTCCGTGGGACTTTTATATACATCAATAACGTAATATAACCTAACCTAACCCAACCAATCATCTCGGCGGTAATATTTGACATCATTCCTGGCGAGTTGGCCTCTACGCCTCCGTGGGATTTTTATATACATCAAAACGTAATTTACCCTAACCGAACCCAACGTAACATCTCGGCGGTAATATTTGACAACATTCCTGGTCAGTTGGCCTCTGCGTCTCCGTGGAACCTTCATATACATCAATAACGTAATATAACCTAACCTAAACCAAGCTATCATCTCGGCGGTAATATTTGACAACATTCCAGGCGAGTTGGCCTCTACGTCTCCGTGGGAATTTTATATACATCAATAACGTAATATAACCTAACCTAACCCAACCTAACATCTCGTCACTAATATTTGACAACATTCCTGGCGAGTTGGCCTCTACCTCTCCGTGAGACCTTCATATACATCAATAACGTAATATAATCTAACCTAACCCAACCTATAATCTCGGCGGTAATATTTGACAACATTCCTGGTCAGTTGGCCTCTGCGTCTCCGTGGAACCTTCATATACATCAATAACGTAATATAACCTAACCTAACCCAACCTATCATCTCGGCGGTAATATTTGACAACATTCCTGGCGAGTTGGCCTCTACGTCTCCGTGGGACTTTTATATACATCAATAACGTAATTTAACCTAACCTAAACCTACGTAACATCTCGGCGGTAATATTTGACAACATTCCTGGCTTGATGGCCTGTACGTCTCCGTGGGACCTTCATATACATCAATAACATAATATTACCTAACCTAACCCAACCTATCATCTCGGCGGTAATATTTGACAACATTCCTGGTCAGTTGGCCTCTGCGTCTCCGTGGAACCTTCATATACATCAATAACGTAATATAACCTAACCTAACCCAACCTATCATCTCGGCGGTAATATTTGACAACATTCCTGGCGAGTTGGCCTCTACGTCTCCGTGGGACTTTTATATACATCAATAACGTAATTTAACCTAACCTAAACCTACGTAACATCTCGGCGGTAATATTTGACAACATTCCTGGCTTGATGGCCTCTACGTCTCCGTGGGACCTTCATATACATCAATAACATAATATTACCTAACCTAACCCAACCTATCATCTCGGCGGTAATACTTGACAACATTCCTAGCGAGTTGGCCTCTACGTCTCCGTGGGACCTTCATATACATCAATAACGTAATATAACCTAACCTAACCCAACCTATCATCTCGGCGGTAATATTTGACAACATTCCTGACGAGTTGGCCTCTACATCTCCGTGGGACTTTTATATACATCAATAACGTAATTTAACCTAACCTAAACCAACGTAACATCTCGGCGGTAATATTTGACAACATTCCTGGCTTGCTGGCCTCTGTGTTTCCGTGGGACCTTTATATACATCAATAACGTAGTATAACCTAACATAACCCAACGTAACATCTCGGCACTAATATTTGACAACATTCCTGGCTTGATGGCCTCTACGTCTCCGTGGGACCTTCATATACATCAATAACATAATATTACCTAACCTAACCCAACCTATCATCTCGGCGGTAATACTTGACAACATTCCTGGCGAGTTGGCCTCTACGTCTCCGTGGGACTTTTATATACATCAATAACGTAATATAACCTAACCTAACCCAACCTATCATCTCGGCGGTAATATTTGACATCATTCCTGGCGAGTTGGCCTCTACGCCTCCGTGGGACCTTTATATACATCAAAACGTAATTTACCCTAACCTAACCCAACGTAACATCTCTGCGGTAATATTCGGCAACATTCCCGGAGTGTTGGTCCCTACGTCTCCGTGGGATCTTCATATACATCAATAACGTAATATAACCTAACCTAAACCAACCTATCATCTCGGCGGTAATATTTGACAACATTCCTGGCGAGTTGGCCTCTACGTCTCCGTGGGAATTTTATATACATCAATAAAGTAATATAACCTAACCTAACCCAACCTATCATCTCGGCGGTAATATTTGACATCATTCCTGGCGAGTTGGCCTCTACGCCTCCGTGGGACTTTTATATACATCAAAGCGTAATTTACCCTAACCTAACCCAACGTAACATCTCGGCGGTAATACTTGACAACATTCCTGGCGAGTTGGCCTCTACGTCTCCGTGGGACTTTTATATACATCAATAACGTAATATAACCTAACCTAACCCAACCTATCATCTCGGCGGTAATATTTGACATCATTCCTGGCGAGTTGGCCTCTA
This sequence comes from Xylocopa violacea, assembly GCA_963969225.1. NCBI lineage: Eukaryota > Metazoa > Arthropoda > Insecta > Hymenoptera > Apidae > Xylocopa > Xylocopa violacea. Next base: position 128,245 of record CAXAJV010000755.1, on the reverse strand, counting down.
CGCCTCCGTGGGACTTTTATATACATCAATAACATAATATTACCTAACCTAACCCAACCTATCATCTCGGCGGTAATACTTGACAACATTCCTGGCGAGTTGGCCTCTACGTCTCCGTGGGACCTTCATATACATCAATAACGTAATATAACCTAACCTAAACCAAGCTATCATCTCGGCGGTAATATTTGACAACATTCCAGGCGAGTTGGCCTCTACGTCTCCGTGGGAATTTTATATACATCAATAACGTAATATAACCTAACCTAACCCAACCTAACATCTCGGCACTAATATTTGACAACATTCCTGGCGAGTTGGCCTCTACCTCTCCGTGAGACCTTCATATACATCAATAACGTAATATAATCTAACCTAACCCAACCTATAATCTCGGCGGTAATATTTGACAACATTCCTGGTCAGTTGGCCTCTGCGTCTCCGTGGAACCTTCATATACATCAATAACGTAATATAACCTAACCTAACACAACCTATCATCTCGGCGGTAATATTTGACAACATTCCTGGCGAGTTGGCCTCTACGTCTCCGTGGGACTTTTATATACATCAATAACGTAATTTAACCTAACCTAAACCTACGTAACATCTCGGCGGTAATATTTGACAACATTCCTGGCTTGATGGCCTCTACGTCTCCGTGGGACCTTCATATACATCAATAACATAATATTACCTAACCTAACCCAACCTATCATCTCGGCGGTAATACTTGACAACATTCCTGGCGAGTTGGCCTCTACGTCTCCGTGGGACCTTCATATACATCAATAACGTAATATAACCTAAGCTAACCCAACCTATCATCTCGGCGGTAATATTTGACAACATTCCTGACGAGTTGGCCTCTACGCCTCGGTGGGACTTTTATATACATCAAAACGTAATTTACCCTAACCTAACCCAACGCAACATCTCGGCGGTAATATTCGGCAACATTTCTGGCTTGATGGCCTCTACGTCTCCGTGGGATCTTCATATACATCAATAACATAATATTACCTAACCTAACCCAACCTATCATCTCGGCGGTAATACTTGACAACATTCCTGGCGAGTTGGCCTCTACGTCTCCGTGGGACCTTCATATACATCAATAACGTAATATAACCTAACCTAACCCAACCAATCATCTCGGCGGTAATATTTGACAACATTCCTGACGAGTTGGCCTCTACATCTCCGTGGGACTTTTATATACATCAATAACGTAATTTAACCTAACCTAAACCAACGTAACATCTCGGCGGGAATATTTGAGAACATTCCTGGCTTGCTGGCCTCTATGTTTCCGTGGGACCTTTATATACATCAATAACGTAGTATAACCTAACCTAGCCCAACCTATCATATCGGCGGTAATATTTGGCAACATTCTTGGCTTGTTGGCCTCTACGTCTCCGTGGGACCTTCATATACATCAATAACGTAATATAAAATAACCTAACCCAACCTATAATCTCGGCGGTAATATTTGACAACATTCCTGGCGAGTTGGCCTCTACGTCTCCGTGGAACCTTCATATACATCAATAACGTAATATAACCTAACCTAACCCAACCTATCATCTCGGCGGTAATATTTGACATCATTCCTGGCGAGTTGGCCTCTACGCCTCCGTGGGACTTTTATATACATCAATAACGTAATTTAACCTAACCTAAACCAACGTAACATCTCGGCGGTAATATTTGACAACATTCCTGGCTTGCTGGCCTCTGTGTTTCCGTGGGACCTTTATATACATCAATAACGTAGTATAACCTAACCTAACCCAACGTAACATCTCGGCACTAATATTTGACAACATTCCTGGCTTGATGGCCTCTACGTCTCCGTGGGACTTTTATATACATCAATAACGTAATATAACCTAACCTAAACCAAGCTATCATCTCGGCGGTAATATTTGACAACATTCCAGGCGAGTTGGCCTCTACGTCTCCGTGGGAATTTTATATACATCAATAACGTAATATAACCTAACCTAACCCAACCTAACATCTCGGCACTAATATTTGACAACATTCCTGGCGAGTTGGCCTCTACCTCTCCGTGAGTCCTTCACATACACCAATAACGTAATATAATCTAACCTAACCCAACCTATAATCTCGGCGGTAATATTTGACAACATTCCTGGTCAGTTGGCCTCTGCGTCTCCGTGGAACCTTCATATACATCAATAACGTAATATAACCTAACCTAACACAACCTATCATCTCGGCGGTAATATTTGACAACATTCCTGGCGAGTTGGCCTCTACGTCTCCGTGGGACTTTTATATACATCAATAACGTAATTTAACCTAACCTAAACCTACGTAACATCTCGGCGGTAATATTTGACAACATTCCTGGCTTGATGGCCTCTACGTCTCCGTGGGACCTTCATATACATCAATAACATAATATTACCTAACCTAACCCAACCTATCATCTCGGCGGTAATACTTGACAACATTCCTGGCGAGTTGGCCTCTACGTCTCCGTGGGACCTTCATATACATCAATAACGTATATAACCTAAGCTAACCCAACCTATCATCTCGGCGGTAATATTTGACAACATTCCTGACGAGTTGGCCTCTACGCCTCCGTGGGACTTTTATATACATCAAAACGTAATTTACCCTAACCTAACCCAACGCAACATCTCGGCGGTAATATTCGGCAACATTTCTGGCTTGATGGCCTCTACGTCTCCGTGGGATCTTCATATACATCAATAACATAATATTACCTAACCTAACCCAACCTATCATCTCGGCGGTAATACTTGACAACATTCCTGGCGAGTTGGCCTCTACGTCTCCGTGGGACCTTCATATACATCAATAACGTAATATAACCTAACCTAACCCAACCAATCATCTCGGCGGTAATATTTGACAACATTCCTGACGAGTTGGCCTCTACATCTCCGTGGGACTTTTATATACATCAATAACGTAATTTAACCTAACCTAAACCAACGTAACATCTCGGCGGTAATATTTGAGAACATTCCTGGCTTGCTGGCCTCTATGTTTCCGTGGGACCTTTATATACATCAATAACGTAGTATAACCTAACCTAGCCCAACCTATCATATCGGCGGTAATATTTGGCAACATTCCTGGCTTCTTGGCCTCTACGTCTCCGTGGGACCTTCATATACATCAATAACGTAATATAACCTAACCTAACCCAACCTATAATCTCGGCGGTAATATTTGACAACATTCCTGGCGAGTTGGCCTCTACGTCTCCGTGGAACCTTCATATACATCAATAACGTAATATAACCTAACCTAACCCAACCTATCATCTCGGCGGTAATATTTGACATCATTCCTGGCGAGTTGGCCTCTACGCCTCCGTGGGACTTTTATATACATCAATAACGTAATTTAACCTAACCTAAACCAACGTAACATCTCGGCGGTAATATTTGACAACATTCCTGGCTTGCTGGCCTCTGTGTTTCCGTGGGACCTTTATATACATCAATAACGTAGTATAACCTAACCTAACCCAACGTAACATCTCGGCACTAATATTTGACAACATTCCTGGCTTGATGGCCTCTACGTCTCCGTGGGACCTTCATATACATCAATAACATAATATTACCTAACCTAACCCAACCTTTCATCTCGGCGGTAATACTTGACAACATTCCTGGCGAGTTGGCCTCTACGTCTCCGTGGGACTTTTATATACATCAATAACGTAATATAACCTAACCTAACCCAACCTATCATCTCGGCGGTAATATTTGACATCATTCCTGGCGAGTTGGCCTCTACGCCTCCGTGGGACCTTTATATACATCAAAACGTAATTTACCCTAACCTAACCCAACGTAACATCTCTGCGGTAATATTCGGCAACATTCCCGGAGTGTTGGTCCCTACGTCTCCGTGGGATCTTCATATACATCAATAACGTAATATAACCTAACCTAAACCAACCTATCATCTCGGCGGTAATATTTGACAACATTCCTGGCGAGTTGGCCTCTACGTCTCCGTGGGAATTTTATATAAATCAATAACGTAATATAACCTAACCTAACCCAACCTATCATCTCGGCGGTAATATTTGACATCATTCCTGGCGAGTTGGCCTCTACGCCTCCGTGGGACTTTTATATACATCAAAGCGTAATTTACCCTAACCTAACCCAACGTAACATCTCGGCGGTAATACTTGACAACATTCCTGGCGAGTTGGCCTCTACGTCTCCGTGGGACTTTTATATACATCAATAACGTAATATAACCTAACCTAAACCAAGCTATCATCTCGGCGGTAATATTTGACAACATTCCAGGCGAGTTGGCCTCTACGTCTCCGTGGGAATTTTATATACATCAATAACGTAATATAACCTAACCTAACCCAACCTAACATCTCGGCACTAATATTTGACAACATTCCTGGCGAGTTGGCCTCTACCTCTCCGTGAGTCCTTCATATACACCAATAACGTAATATAATCTAACCTAACCCAACCTATAATCTCGGCGGTAATATTTGACAACATTCCTGGTCAGTTGGCCTCTGCGTCTCCGTGGAACCTTCATATACATCAATAACGTAATATAACCTAACCTAACACAACCTATCATCTCGGCGGTAATATTTGACAACATTCCTGGCGAGTTGGCCTCTACGTCTCCGTGGGACTTTTATATACATCAATAACGTAATTTAACCTAACCTAAACCTACGTAACATCTCGGCGGTAATATTTGACAACATTCCTGGCTTGATGGCCTCTACGTCTCCGTGGGACCTTCATATACATCAATAACATAATATTACCTAACCTAACCCAACCTATCATCTCGGCGGTAATACTTGACAACATTCCTGGCGAGTTGGCCTCTACGTCTCCGTGGGACCTTCATATACATCAATAACGTATATAACCTAAGCTAACCCAACCTATCATCTCGGCGGTAATATTTGACAACATTCCTGACGAGTTGGCCTCTACGCCTCCGTGGGACTTTTATATACATCAAAACGTAATTTACCCTAACCTAACCCAACGCAACATCTCGGCGGTAATATTCGGCAACATTTCTGGCTTGATGGCCTCTACGTCTCCGTGGGATCTTCATATACATCAATAACATAATATTACCTAACCTAACCCAACCTATCATCTCGGCGGTAATACTTGACAACATTCCTGGCGAGTTGGCCTCTACATCTCCGTGGGACCTTCATATACATCAATAACGTAATATAACCTAACCTAACCCAACCAATCATCTCGGCGGTAATATTTGACAACATTCCTGACGAGTTGGCCTCTACATCTCCGTGGGACTTTTATATACATCAATAACGTAATTTAACCTAACCTAAACCAACGTAACATCTCGGCGGTAATATTTGAGAACATTCCTGGCTTGCTGGCCTCTATGTTTCCGTGGGACCTTTATATACATCAATAACGTAGTATAACCTAACCTAGCCCAACCTATCATATCGGCGGTAATATTTGGCAACATTCCTGGCTTGTTGGCCTCTACGTCTCCGTGGGACCTTCATATACATCAATAACGTAATATAACCTAACCTAACCCAACCTATAATCTCGGCGGTAATATTTGACAACATTCCTGACGAGTTGGCCTCTACGTCTCCGTGGGACCTTCATATACATCAATAACATAATATTACCTAACCTAACCCAACCTATCATCTCGGCGGTAATATTTGACATCATTCCTGGCGAGTTGGCCTCTACGCCTCCGTGGGACTTTTATATACATCAAAGCGTAATTTACCCTAACCTAACCCAACGTAACATCTCGGCGGTAATACTTGACAACATTCCTGGCGAGTTGGCCTCTACGTCTCCGTGGGACTTTTATATACATCAATAACGTTATATAACCTAACCTAACCCAACCTATCATCTCGGCGGTAATATTTGACATCATTCCTGGCGAGTTGGCCTCTACGCCTCCGTGGGACTTTTATATACATCAATAACATAATATTACCTAACCTAACCCAACCTATCATCTCGGCGGTAATACTTGACAACATTCCTGGCGAGTTGGCCTCTACGTCTCCGTGGGACCTTCATATACATCAATAACGTAATATAACCTAACCTAAACCAAGCTATCATCTCGGCGGTAATATTTGACAACATTCCAGGCGAGTTGGCCTCTACGTCTCCGTGGGAATTTTATATACATCAATAACGTAATATAACCTAACCTAACCCAACCTAACATCTCGGCACTAATATTTGAAAACATTCCTGGCTTGATGGCCTCTACGTCTCCGTGGGACCTTCATATACATCAATAACATAATATTACCTAACCTAACCCAACCTATCATCTCGGCGGTAATACTTGACAACATTCCTGGCGAGTTGGCCTCTACGTCTCCGTGGAACCTTCATATACATCAATAACGTAATATAACCTAACCTAACCCAACCTATCATCTCGGCGGTAATATTTGACATCATTCCTGGCGAGTTGGCCTCTACCTCTCCGTGAGACCTTCATGTACATCAATAACGTAATATAATCTAACCTAACCCAACCTATAATCTCGGCGGTAATATTTGACAACATTCCTGGTCAGTTGGCCTCTGCGTCTCCGTGGAACCGTCATATACATCAATAACGTAATATAACCTAACCTAACCCAACCTATCATCTCGGCGGTAATATTTGACAACATTCCTGGCGAGTTGGCCTCTACGTCTCCGTGGGACTTTTATATACATCAATAACGTAATTTAACCTAACCTAAACCTACGTAACATCTCGGCGGTAATATTTGACAACATTCCTGGCTTGATGGCCTCTACGTCTCCGTGGGACCTTCATATACATCAATAACATAATATTACCTAACCTAACCCAACCTATCATCTCGGCGGTAATACTTGACAACATTCCTGGCGAGTTGGCCTCTACGTCTCCGTGGGACTTTTATATACGACAATAACGTAATATAACCTAACCTAACCCAACCTATCATCTCGGCGGTAATATTTGACAACATTCCTGACGAGTTGGCCTCTACATCTCCGTGGGACTTTTATATACATCAATAACGTAATTTAACCTAACCTAAACCAACGTAACATCTCGGCGGTAATATTTGACAACATTCCTGGCTTGCTGGCCTCTATGTTTCCGTGGGACCTTTATATACATCAATAACGTAGTATAACCTAACCTAACCCAACCTATCATCTCGGCGGTAATATTTGACATCATTCCTGGCGAGTTGGCCTCTACGCCTCCGTGGGACTTTTATATACATTAATAACATAATATTACCTAACCTAACCCAACCTATCATCTCGGCGGTAATACTTGACAACATTCCTGGCGAGTTGGCCTCTACGTCTCCGTGGGACCTTCATATACATCAATAACGTAATATAACCTAACCTAACCCAACCTATCATCTCGGCGGTAATATTTGACATCATTCCTGGCGACTTGGCCTCTACGCCTCCGTGGGACTTTTATATACATCAATAACATAATATTACCTAACCTAACCCAACCTATCATCTCGGCGGTAATACTTGACAACATTCCTGGCGAGTTGGCCTCTACGTCTCCGTGGGACCTTCATATACATCAATAACGTAATATAACCTAACCTAAACCAAGCTATCATCTCGGCGGTAATATTTGACAACATTCCAGGCGAGTTGGCCTCTACGTCTCCGTGGGAATTTTATATACATCAATAACGTAATATAACCTAACCTAACCCAACCTAACATCTCGGCACTAATATTTGACAACATTCCTGGCGAGTTGGCCTCTACCTCTCCGTGAGACCTTCATATACATCAATAACGTAATATAATCTAACCTAACCCAACCTATAATCTCGGCGGTAATATTTGACAACATTCCTGGTCAGTTGGCCTCTGCGTCTCCGTGGAACCTTCATATACATCAATAACGTAATATAACCTAACCTAACCCAACCTATCATCTCGGCGGTAATATTTGACAACATTCCTGGCGAGTTGGCCTCTACGTCTCCGTGGGACTTTTATATACATCAATAACGTAATTTAACCTAACCTAAACCTACGTAACATCTCGGCGGTAATATTTGACAACATTCCTGGCTTGATGGCCTCTACGTCTCCGTGGGACCTTCATATACATCAATAACATAATATTACCTAACCTAACCCAACCTATCATCTCGGCGGTAATACTTGACAACATTCCTGGCGAGTTGGCCTCTACGTCTCCGTGGGACCTTCATATACATCAATAACGTAATATAACCTAACCTAACCCAACCTATAATCTCGGCGGTAATATTTGACAACATTCCTGGTCAGTTGGCCTCTGCGTCTCCGTGGAACCTTCATATACATCAATAACGTAATATAACCTAACCTAACAAAACCTATCATCTCGGCGGTAATATTTGACAACATTCCTGACGAGTTGGCCTCTACATCTCCGTGGGACTTTTATATACATCAATAACGTAATTTAACCTAACATAAACCAACGTAACATCTCGGCGGTAATATTTGACAACATTCCTGGCTTGCTGGCCTCTGTGTTTCCGTGGGACCTTTATATACATCAATATCGTAGTATAACCTAACCTAACCCAACGTAACATCTCGGCACTAATATTTGACAACATTCCTGGCTTGATGGCCTCTACGTCTCCGTGGGACCTTCATATACATCAATAACATAATATTACCTAACCTAACCCAACCTATCATCTCGGCGGTAATACTTGACAACATTCCTGGCGAGTTGGCCTCTACGTCTCCGTGGGACTTTTATATACATAAATAACGTAATATAACCTAACCTAACCCAACCTATCATCTCGGCGGTAATATTTGACATCATTCCTGGCGTGTTGGCCTCTACGCCTCCGTGGGACCTTTATATACATCAAAACGTAATTTACCCTAACCTAACCCAACGTAACATCTCTGCGGTAATATTCGGCAACATTCCCGGAGTGTTGGTCCCTACGTCTCCGTGGGATCTTCATATACATCAATAACGTAATATAACCTAACCTAAACCAACCTATCATCTCGGCGGTAATATTTGACAACATTCCTGGCGAGTTGGCCTCTACGTCTCCGTGGGAATTTTATATACATCAATAACGTAATATAACCTAACCTAACCCAACCTATCATCTCGGCGGTAATATTTGACATCATTCCTGGCGAGTTGGCCTCTACGCCTCCGTGGGACTTTTATATACATCAAAGCGTAATTTACCCTAACCTAACCCAACGTAACATCTCGGCGGTAATACTTGACAACATTCCTGGCGAGTTGGCCTCTACGTCTCCGCGGGACTTTTATATACATCAATAACGTAATATAACCTAACCTAACCCAACCTATCATCTCGGCGGTAATATTTGACATCATTCCTGGCGAGTTGGCCTCTACGCCTCCGTGGGACTTTTATATACATCAATAACATAATATTACCTAACCTAACCCAACCTATCATCTCGGCGGTAATACTTGACAACATTCCTGGCGAGTTGGCCTCTACGTCTCCGTGGGACCTTCATATACATCAATAACGTAATATAACCTAACTTAAACCAAGCTATCATCTCGGCGGTAATATTTGACAACATTCCTGACGAGTTGGCCTCTACGTCTCCGTGGGAATTTTATATACATCAATAACGTAATATAACTTAACCTAACCCAACCTAACATCTCGGCACTAATATTTGACAACATTCCTGGCGAGTTGGCCTCTACCTCTCCGTGAGACCTTCATATACATCAATAACGTAATATAATCTAACCTAACGCAACCTATAATCTCGGCGGTAATATTTGACAACATTCCTGGTCAGTTGGCCTCTGCGTCTCCGTGGAACCTTCATATACATCAATAACGTAATATAACCTAACCTAACACAACCTATCATCTCGGCGGTAATATTTGACAACATTCCTGGCGAGTTGGCCTCTACGTCTCCGTGGGACTTTTATATACATCAATAACGTAATTTAACCTAACCTAAACCTACGTAACATCTCGGCGGTAATATTCGACAACATTCCTGGCTTGATGGCCTCTACGTCTCCGTGGGACCTTCATATACATCAATAACATAATATTACCTAACCTAACCCAACCTATCATCGCGGCGGTAATACTTGACAACATTCCTGGCGAGTTGGCCTCTACGTCTCCGTGGGACCTTCATATACATCAATAACGTATATAACCTAAGCTAACCCAACCTATCATCTCGGCGGTAATATTTGACAACATTCCTGACGAGTTGGCCTCTACGCCTCCGTGGGACTTTTATATACATCAAAACGTAATTTACCCTAACCTAACCCAACGCAACATCTCGGCGGTAATATTCGGCAACATTTCTGGCTTGATGGCCTCTACGTCTCCGTGGGATCTTCATATACATCAATAACATAATATTACCTAACCTAACCCAACCTATCATCTCGGCGGTAATACTTGACAACATTCCTGGTGAGTTGGCCTCTACGTCTCCGTGGGACCTTCATATACATCAATAACGTAATATAACCTAACCTAACCCAACCAATCATCTCGGCGGTAATATTTGACAACATTCCTGACGAGTTGGCCTCTACATCTCCGTGGGACTTTTATATACATCAATAACGTAATTTAACCTAACCTAAACCAACGTAACATCTCGGCGGTAATATTTGAGAACATTCCTGGCTTGCTGGCCTCTATGTTTCCGTGGGACCTTTATATACATCAATAACGTAGTATAACCTAACCTAGCCCAACCTATCATATCGGCGGTAATATTTGGCAACATTCCTGGCTTCTTGGCCTCTACGTCTCCGTGGGACCTTCATATACATCAATAACGTAATATAACCTAACCTAACCCAACCTATAATCTCGGCGGTAATATTTGACAACATTCCTGGCGAGTTGGCCTCTACGTCTCCGTGGGACCTTCATATACATCAATAACATAATATTACCTAACCTAACCCAACCTATCATCTCGGCGGTAATATTTGACATCATTCCTGGCGAGTTGGCCTCTACGCCTCCGTGGGACTTTTATATACATCAAAGCGTAATTTACCCTAACCTAACCCAACGTAACATCTCGGCGGTAATACTTGACAACATTCCTGGCGAGTTGGCCTCTACGTCTCCGTGGGACTTTTATATACATCAATAACGTAATATAACCTAACCTAACCCAACCTATCATCTCGGCGGTAATATTTGACATCATTCCTGGCGAGTTGGCCTCTACGTCTCCGTGGGAATTTTATATACATCAATAACGTAATATAACCTAACCTAACCCAACCTAACATCTCGGCACTAATATTTGACAACATTCCTGGCGAGTTGGCCTCTCCGTCTCCGTGGGACCTTCATATACATCAATAACGTAATATAACCTGACCTAAACCAAGCTATCATCTCGGCGGTAATATTTGACAACATTCCAAGCGAGTTGGCCTCTACGTCTCCGTGGAACCTTCATATACATCAATAACGTAATATAACCTAACCTAACCCAACCTATCATCTCGGCGGTAATATTTGACATCATACCTGGCGAGTTGGCCTCTACGCCTCCGTGGGACTTTTATATACATCAAAACGTAATTTACCCTAACCTAACCCAACGGATCATCTCGGCGGTAATATTCGGCAACATTCCTGGAGTGTTGGTCTCTACGTCTCCGTGGGATCTTCATATACATCAATAACGTAATATAACCAAACCTAAACCAACCTATCATCTCGGCGGTAATATTTGACAACATTCCAGGCGAGTTGGCCCCTACGTCTCCGTGGGAATTTTATATACATCAATAACGTAATATAACCTAACCTAACCCAACCTAACATCTCGGCACTAATATTTGACAACATTCCTGGCGAGTTGGCCTCTACCTCTCCGTGAGACCTTCATGTACATCAATAACGTAATATAATCTAACCTAACCAAACCTATAATCTCGGCGGTAATATTTGACAACATTCCTGGTCAGTTGGCCTCTGCGTCTCCGTGGAACCTTCATATACATCAATAACGTAATATAACCTAACCTAACCCAACCTATCATCTCGGCGGTAATATTTGACAACATTCCTGGCGAGTTGGCCTCTACGTCTCCGTGGGACTTTTATATACATCAATAACGTAATTTAACCTAACCTAAACCTACGTAACATCTCGGCGGTAATATTTGACAACATTCCTGGCTTGATGGCCTCTACGTCTCCGTGGGACCTTCATATACATCAATAACATAATATTACCTAACCTAACCCAACCTATCATCTCGGCGGTAATATTTGACAACATTCCTGGCGAGTTGGCCTCTACGTCTCCGTGGGACTGTTATATACGACAATAACGTAATATAACCTAACCTAACCCAACCTATCATCTCGGCGGTAATATTTGACAACATTCCTGGCTTGCTGGCCTCTATGTTTCCGTGGGACCTTTATATACATCAATAACGTAGTATAACCTAACCTAACCCAACCTATCATCTCGGCGGTAATATTTGACATCATTCCTGGCGAGTTGGCCTCTACGCCTCCGTGGGACTTTTATATACATCAATAACATAATATTACCTAACCTAACCCAACCTATCATCTCGGCGGTAATACTTGACAACATTCCTGGCGAGTTGGCCTCTCCGTCTCCGTGGGACCTTCATATACATCAATAACGTAATATAACCTGACCTAAACCAAGCTATCATCTCGGCGGTAATATTTGACAACATTCCAAGCGAGTTGGCCTCTACGTCTCCGTGGAACCTTCATATACATCAATAACGTAATATAACCTAACCTAACCCAACCTATCATCTCGGCGGTAATATTTGACATCATTCCTGGCGAGTTGGCCTCTACGCCTCCGTGGGACTTTTATATACATCAAAACGTAATTTACCCTAACCTAACCCAACGGATCATCTCGGCGGTAATATTCGGCAACATTCCTGGAGTGTTGGTCTCTACGTCTCCGTGGGATCTTCATATACATCAATAACGTAATATAACCAAACCTAAACCAACCTATCATCTCGGCGGTAATATTTGACAACATTCCAGGCGAGTTGGCCCCTACGTCTCCGTGGGAATTTTATATACATCAATAACGTAATATAACCTAACCTAACCCAACCTAACATCTCGGCACTAATATTTGACAACATTCCTGGCGAGTTGGCCTCTACCTCTCCGTGAGACCTTCATGTACATCAATAACGTAATATAATCTAACCTAACCAAACCTATAATCTCGGCGGTAATATTTGACAACATTCCTGGTCAGTTGGCCTCTGCGTCTCCGTGGAACCTTCATATACATCAATAACGTAATATAACCTAACCTAACCCAACCTATCATCTCGGCGGTAATATTTGACAACATTCCTGGCGAGTTGGCCTCTACGTCTCCGTGGGACTTTTATATACATCAATAACGTAATTTAACCTAACCTAAACCTACGTAACATCTCGGCGGTAATATTTGACAACATTCCTGGCTTGATGGCCTCTAGGTCTCCGTGGGACCTTCATATACATCAATAACATAATATTACCTAACCTAACCCAACCTATCATCTCGGCGGTAATATTTGACAACATTCCTGGCGAGTTGGCCTCTACGTCTCCGTGGGACTGTTATATACGACAATAACGTAATATAACCTAACCTAACCCAACCTATCATCTCGGCGGTAATATTTGACAACATTCCTGGCTTGCTGGCCTCTATGTTTCCGTGGGACCTTTATATACATCAATAACGTAGTATAACCTAACCTAACCCAACCTATCATCTCGGCGGTAATATTTGACATCATTCCTGGCGAGTTGGCCTCTACGCCTCCGTGGGACTTTTATATACATTAATAACATAATATTACCTAACCTAACCCAACCTATCATCTCGGCGGTAATACTTGACAACATTCCTGGCGAGTTGGCCTCTACGTCTCCGTGGGACCTTCATATACATCAATAACGTAATATAACCTAACCTAACCCAACCTATCATCTCGGCGGTAATATTTGACATCATTCCTGGCGAGTTGGCCTCTACGCCTCCGTGGGACTTTTATATACATCAATAACATAATATTACCTAACCTAACCCAACCTATCATCTCGGCGGTAATACTTGACAACATTCCTGGCGAGTTGGCCTCTACGTCTCCGTGGGACCTTCATATACATCAATAACGTAATATAACCTAACCTAAACCAAGCTATCATCTCGGCGGTAATATTTGACAACATTCCAGGCGAGTTGGCCTCTACGTCTCCGTGGGAATTTTATATACATCAATAACGTAATATAACCTAACCTAACCCAACCTAACATCTCGGCACTAATATTTGACAACATTCCTGGCGAGTTGGCCTCTACCTCTCCGTGAGACCTTCATATACATCAATAACGTAATATAATCTAACCTAACCCAACCTATAATCTCGGCGGTAATATTTGACAACATTCCTGGTCAGTTGGCCTCTGCGTCTCCGTGGAACCTTCATATACATCAATAACGTAATATAACCTAACCTAACCCAACCTATCATCTCGGCGGTAATATTTGACAACATTCCTGGCGAGTTGGCCTCTACGTCTCCGTGGGACTTTTATATACATCAATAACGTAATTTAACCTAACCTAAACCAACGTAACATCTCGGCGGTAATATTTGAGAACATTCCTGGCTTGCTGGCCTCTATGTTTCCGTGGGACCTTTATATACATCAATAACGTAGTATAACCTAACCTAGCCCAACCTATCATATCGGCAGTAATATTTGGCAACATTCCTGGCTTGTTGGCCTCTACGTCTCCGTGGGACCTTCATATACATCAATAACGTAATATAACCTAACCTAACCCAACCTATAATCTCGGCACTAATATTTGACAACATTCCTGGCTTGATGGCCTCTACGTCTCCGTGGGACTTTTATATACATCAATAACGTAATATAACCTAACCTAACCCAACCTATCATCTCGGCGGTAATATTTGACATCATTCCTGGCGAGTTGGCCTCTAGGCCTCCGTGGGACTTTTATATACATCAAAGCGTAATTTAACCTAACCTAAACCTACGTAACATCTCGGCGGTAATACTTGACAACATTCCTGGCGAGTTGGCCTCTACGTCTCCGTGGGAATTTTATATACATCAATAACGTAATATAACCTAACCTAACCCAACCTAACATCTCGGCACTAATATTTGACAACATTCCTGGCGAGTTGGCCTCTACCTCTCCGTGAGACCTTCATATACATCAATAACGTAATATAATCTAACCTAACCCAACCTATAATCTCGGCGGTAATATTTCACAACATTCCTGGTCAGTTGGCCTCTGCGTCTCCGTGGAACCTTCATATACATCAATAACGTAATATAACCTAACCTAACACAACCTATCATCTCGGCGGTAATATTTGACGACATTCCTGGCGAGTTGGCCTCTACGTCTCCGTGGGACTTTTATATACATCAATAACGTAATTTAACCTAACCTAAACCTACGTAACATCTCGGCGGTAATATTCGACAACATTCCTGGCTTGATGGCCTCTACGTCTCCGTGGGACCTTCATATACATCAATAACATAATATTACCTAACCTAACCCAACCTATCATCTCGGCGGTAATACTTGACAACATTCCTGGCGAGTTGGCCTCTACGTCTCCGTGGGACCTTCATATACATCAATAACGTATATAACCTAAGCTAACCCAACCTATCATCTCGGCGGTAATATTTGACAACATTCCTGACGAGTTGGCCTCTACGCCTCCGTGGGACTTTTATATACATCAAAACGTAATTTACCCTAACCTAACCCAACGCAACATCTCGGCGGTAATATTCGGCAACATTTCTGGCCTGATGGCCTCTACGTCTCCGTGGGATCTTCATATACATCAATAACATAATATTACCTAACCTAACCCAACCTATCATCTCGGCGGTAATACTTGACAACATTCCTGGCGAGTTGGCCTCTACGTCTCCGTGGGACCTTCATATACATCAATAACGTAATATAACCTAACCTAACCCAACCAATCATCTCGGCGGTAATATTTGACAACATTCCTGACGAGTTGGCCTCTACATCTCCGTGGGACTTTTATATACATCAATAACGTAATTTAACCTAACCTAAACCAACGTAACATCTCGGCGGTAATATTTGAGAACATTCCTGGCTTGCTGGCCTCTATGTTTCCGTGGGACCTTTATATACATCAATAACGTAGTATAACCTAACCTAGCCCAACCTATCATATCGGCGGTAATATTTGGCAACATTCCTGGCTTGTTGGCCTCTACGTCTCCGTGGGACCTTCATATACATCAATAACGTAATATAACCTAACCTAACCCAACCTATAATCTCGGCGGTAATATTTGACAACATTCCTGGCGAGTTGGCCTCTACGTCTCCGTGGGACCTTCATATACATCAATAACATAATATTACCTAACCTAACCCAACCTATCATCTCGGCGGTAATATTTGACATCATTCCTGGCGAGTTGGCCTCTACGTCTCCGTGGGATCTTCATATACATCAATAACGTAATATAACCAAACCTAAACCAACCTATCATCTCGGCGGTAATATTTGACAACATTCCAGGCGAGTTGGCCCCTACGTCTCCGTGGGAATTTTATATACATCAATAACGTAATATAACCTAACCTAACCCAACCTAACATCTCGGCACTAATATTTGACAACATTCCTGGCGAGTTGGCCTCTACCTCTCCGTGAGACCTTCATGTACATCAATAACGTAATATAATCTAACCTAACCAAACCTATAATCTCGGCGGTAATATTTGACAACATTCCTGGTCAGTTGGCCTCTGCGTCTCCGTGGAACCTTCATATACATCAATAACGTAATATAACCTAACCTAACCCAACCTATCATCTCGGCGGTAATATTTGACAACATTCCTGGCGAGTTGGCCTCTACGTCTCCGTGGGACTTTTATATACATCAATAACGTAATTTAACCTAACCTAAACCTACGTAACATCTCGGCGGTAATATTTGACAACATTCCTGGCTTGATGGCCTCTACGTCTCCGTGGGACCTTCATATACATCAATAACATAATATTACCTAACCTAACCCAACCTATCATCTCGGCGGTAATATTTGACAACATTCCTGGCGAGTTGGCCTCTACGTCTCCGTGGGACTGTTATATACGACAATAACGTAATATAACCTAACCTAACCCAACCTATCATCTCGGCGGTAATATTTGACAACATTCCTGGCTTGCTGGCCTCTATGTTTCCGTGGGACCTTTATATACATCAATAACGTAGTATAACCTAACCTAACCCAACCTATCATCTCGGCGGTAATATTTGACATCATTCCTGGCGAGTTGGCCTCTACGCCTCCGTGGGACTTTTATATACATTAATAACATAATATTACCTAACCTAACCCAACCTATCATCTCGGCGGTAATACTTGACAACATTCCTGGCGAGTTGGCCTCTACGTCTCCGTGGGACCTTCATATACATCAATAACGTAATATAACCTAACCTAACCCAACCTATCATCTCGGCGGTAATATTTGACATCATTCCTGGCGAGTTGGCCTCTACGCCTCCGTGGGACTTTTATATACATCAATAACATAATATTACCTAACCTAACCCATCCTATCATCTCGGCGGTAATACTTGACAACATTCCTGGCGAGTTGGCCTCTACGTCTCCGTGGGACCTTCATATACATCAATAACGTAATATAACCTAACCTAAACCAAGCTATCATCTCGGCGGTAATATTTGACAACATTCCAGGCGAGTTGGCCTCTACGTCTCCGTGGGAATTTTATATACATCAATAACGTAATATAACCTAACTTAACCCAACCTAACATCTCGGCACTAATATTTGACAACATTCCTGGCGAGTTGGCCTCTACCTCTCCGTGAGACCTTCATATACATCAATAACGTAATATAATCTAACCTAACCCAACCTATAATCTCGGCGGTAATATTTGACAACATTCCTGGTCAGTTGGCCTCTGCGTCTCCGTGGAACCTTCATATACATCAATAACGTAATATAACCTAACCTAACCCAACCTACCATCTCGGCGGTAATATTTGACAACATTCCTGGCGAGTTGGCCTCTACGTCTCCGTGGGACTTTTATATACATCAATAACGTAATTTAACCTAACCTAAACCAACGTAACATCTCGGCGGTAATATTTGAGAACATTCCTGGCTTGCTGGCCTCTATGTTTCCGTGGGACCTTTATATACATCAATAACGTAGTATAACCTAACCTAGCCCAACCTATCATATCGGCAGTAATATTTGGCAACATTCCTGGCTTGTTGGCCTCTACGTCTCCGTGGGACCTTCATATACATCAATAACGTAATATAACCTAACCTAACCCAACCTATAATCTCGGCACTAATATTTGACAACATTCCTGGCTTGATGGCCTCTACGTCTCCGTGGGACTTTTATATACATCAATAACGTAATATAACCTAACCTAACCCAACCTATCATCTCGGCGGTAATATTTGACATCATTCCTGGCGAGTTGGCCTCTAGGCCTCCGTGGGACTTTTATATACATCAAAGCGTAATTTAACCTAACCTAAACCTACGTAACATCTCGGCGGTAATACTTGACAACATTCCTGGCGAGTTGGCCTCTACGTCTCCGTGGGAATTTTATATACATCAATAACGTAATATAACCTAACCTAACCCAACCTAACATCTCGGCACTAATATTTGACAACATTCCTGGCGAGTTGGCCTCTACCTCTCCGTGAGACCTTCATATACATCAATAACGTAATATAATCTAACCTAACCTAACCTATAATCTCGGCGGTAATATTTGACAACATTCCTGGTCAGTTGGCCTCTGCGACTCCGTGGAACCTTCATATACATCAATAACGTAATATAACCTAACCTAACCCAACCTATCATCTCGGCGGTAATATTTGACAACATTCCTGGCGAGTTGGCCTCTACGTCTCCGTGGGACTTTTATATACATCAATAACGTAATTTAACCTAACCTAAACCTACGTAACATCTCGGCGGTAATATTTGACAACATTCCTGGCTTGATGGCCTCTACGTCTCCGTGGGACCTTCATATACATCAATAACATAATATTACCTAACCTAACCCAACCTATCATCTCGGCGGTAATACTTGACAACATTACTGGCGAGTTGGCCTCTACGTCTCCGTGGGACCTTCATATACATCAATAACGTAATATAACCTAACCTAACCCAACCTATCATCTCGGCGGTAATATTTGACAACATTCCTGACGAGTTGGCCTCTACGCCTCCGTGGGACTTTTATATACATCAAAACGTAATTTACCCTAACCTAACCCAACGCAACATCTCGGCGGTAATATTCGGCAACATTTCTGGCTTGATGGCCTCTACGTCTCCGTGGGATCTTCATATACATCAATAACATAATATTACCTAACCTAACCCAACCTATCATCTCGGCGGTAATACTTGATAACATTCCTGGCGAGTTGGCCTCTACGTCTCCGTGGGACCTTCATATACATCAATAACGTAATATAACCTAACCTAACCCAACCTATCATCTCGGCGGTAATATTTGACAACATTCCTGACGAGTTGGCCTCTACATCTCCGTGGGACTTTTATACACATCAATAACGTAATATAACCTAACCTAAACCTACGTAACATCTCGGCGGTAATATTTGACAACATTCCTGGCTTGATGGCCTCAACGTCTCCGTGGGACCTTCATATACATCAATAACATAATATTACCTAACCTAACCCAACCTATCATCTCGGCGGTAATACTTGACAACATTCCTGGCGAGTTGGCCTCTACGTCTCCGTGGGACCTTCATATACATCAATAACGTAATATAACCTAACCTAACCCAACCTATCATCTCGGCGGTAATATTTGACAACATTCCTGACGAGTTGGCCTCTACGCCTCCGTGGGACCTTCATATACATCAATAACGTAATATAACCTAACCTAACCCAACGCAACATCTCGGCGGTAATATTCGGCAACATTTCTGGCTTGATGGCCTCTACGTCTCCGTGGGATCTTCATATACATCAATAGCATAATATTACCTAACCTAACCCAACCTATCATCTCGGCGGTAATACTTGACAACATTCCTGGCGAGTTGGCCTCTACGTCTCCGTGGGACCTTCATATACATCAATAACGTAATATAACCTAACCTAACCCAACCTATCATCTCGGCGGTAATATTTGACAACATTCCTGGTCAGTTGGCCTCTGCGTCTCCGTGGAACCTTCATATACATCAATAACGTAATATAACCTAACCTAACCCAACCTATCATCTCGGCGGTAATATTTGACAACATTCCTGGCGAGTTGGCCTCTACGTCTCCGTGGGACTTTTATATACATCAATAACGTAATTTAACCTAACCTAAACCTACGTAACATCTCGGCGGTAATATTTGACAACATTCCTGGCTTGATGGCCTCTACGTCTCCGTGGGACCTTCATATACATCAATAACATAATATTACCTAACCTAACCCAACCTATCATCTCGGCGGTAATATTTGACAACATTCCTGGCGAGTTGGCCTCTACGTCTCCGTGGGACTGTTATATACGACAATAACGTAATATAACCTAACCTAACCCAACCTATCATCTCGGCGGTAATACTTGACAACATTCCTGGCGAGTTGGCCTCTACGTCTCCGTGGGACCTTCATATACATCAATAACGTAATATAACCTAACCTAACCCAACCTATCATCTCGGCGGTAATATTTGACATCATTCCTGGCGAGTTGGCCTCTACGCCTCCGTGGGACTTTTATATACATCAATAACATAATATTACCTAACCTAACCCAACCTATCATCTCGGCGGTAATACTTGACAACATTCCTGGCGAGTTGGCCTCTACGTCTCCGTGGGACCTTCATATACATCAATAACGTAATATAACCTAACCTAAACCAAGCTATCATCTCGGCGGTAATATTTGACAACATTCCAGGCGAGTTGGCCTCTACGTCTCCGTGGGAATTTTATATACATCAATAACGTAATATAACCTAACTTAACCCAACCTAACATCTCGGCACTAATATTTGACAACATTCCTGGCGAGTTGGCCTCTACCTCTCCGTGAGACCTTCATATACATCAATAACGTAATATAATCTAACCTAACCCAACCTATAATCTCGGCGGTAATATTTGACAACATTCCTGGTCAGTTGGCCTCTGCGTCTCCGTGGAACCTTCATATACATCAATAACGTAATATAACCTAACCTAACCCAACCTACCATCTCGGCGGTAATATTTGACAACATTCCTGGCGAGTTGGCCTCTACGTCTCCGTGGGACTTTTATATACATCAATAACGTAATTTAACCTAACCTAAACCAACGTAACATCTCGGCGGTAATATTTGAGAACATTCCTGGCTTGCTGGCCTCTATGTTTCCGTGGGACCTTTATATACATCAATAACGTAGTATAACCTAACCTAGCCCAACCTATCATATCGGCAGTAATATTTGGCAACATTCCTGGCTTGTTGGCCTCTACGTCTCCGTGGGACCTTCATATACATCAATAACGTAATATAACCTAACCTAACCCAACCTATAATCTCGGCACTAATATTTGACAACATTCCTGGCTTGATGGCCTCTACGTCTCCGTGGGACTTTTATATACATCAATAACGTAATATAACCTAACCTAACCCAACCTATCATCTCGGCGGTAATATTTGACATCATTCCTGGCGAGTTGGCCTCTAGGCCTCCGTGGGACTTTTATATACATCAAAGCGTAATTTAACCTAACCTAAACCTACGTAACATCTCGGCGGTAATACTTGACAACATTCCTGGCGAGTTGGCCTCTACGTCTCCGTGGGAATTTTATATACATCAATAACGTAATATAACCTAACCTAACCCAACCTAACATCTCGGCACTAATATTTGACAACATTCCTGGCGAGTTGGCCTCTACCTCTCCGTGAGACCTTCATATACATCAATAACGTAATATAATCTAACCTAACCTAACCTATAATCTCGGCGGTAATATTTGACAACATTCCTGGTCAGTTGGCCTCTGCGACTCCGTGGAACCTTCATATACATCAATAACGTAATATAACCTAACCTAACCCAACCTATCATCTCGGCGGTAATATTTGACAACATTCCTGGCGAGTTGGCCTCTACGTCTCCGTGGGACTTTTATATACATCAATAACGTAATTTAACCTAACCTAAACCTACGTAACATCTCGGCGGTAATATTTGACAACATTCCTGGCTTGATGGCCTCTACGTCTCCGTGGGACCTTCATATACATCAATAACATAATATTACCTAACCTAACCCAACCTATCATCTCGGCGGTAATACTTGACAACATTACTGGCGAGTTGGCCTCTACGTCTCCGTGGGACCTTCATATACATCAATAACGTAATATAACCTAACCTAACCCAACCTATCATCTCGGCGGTAATATTTGACAACATTCCTGACGAGTTGGCCTCTACATCTCCGTGGGACTTTTATACACATCAATAACGTAATATAACCTAACCTAAACCTACGTAACATCTCGGCGGTAATATTTGACAACATTCCTGGCTTGATGGCCTCAACGTCTCCGTGGGACCTTCATATACATCAATAACATAATATTACCTAACCTAACCCAACCTATCATCTCGGCGGTAATACTTGACAACATTCCTGGCGAGTTGGCCTCTACGTCTCCGTGGGACCTTCATATACATCAATAACGTAATATAACCTAACCTAACCCAACCTATCATCTCGGCGGTAATATTTGACAACATTCCTGACGAGTTGGCCTCTACGCCTCCGTGGGACCTTCATATACATCAATAACGTAATATAACCTAACCTAACCCAACGCAACATCTCGGCGGTAATATTCGGCAACATTTCTGGCTTGATGGCCTCTACGTCTCCGTGGGATCTTCATATACATCAATAGCATAATATTACCTAACCTAACCCAACCTATCATCTCGGCGGTAATACTTGACAACATTCCTGGCGAGTTGGCCTCTACGTCTCCGTGGGACCTTCATATACATCAATAACGTAATATAACCTAACCTAACCCAACCTATCATCTCGGCGGTAATATTTGACAACATTCCTGGTCAGTTGGCCTCTGCGTCTCCGTGGAACCTTCATATACATCAATAACGTAATATAACCTAACCTAACCCAACCTATCATCTCGGCGGTAATATTTGACAACATTCCTGGCGAGTTGGCCTCTACGTCTCCGTGGGACTTTTATATACATCAATAACGTAATTTAACCTAACCTAAACCTACGTAACATCTCGGCGGTAATATTTGACAACATTCCTGGCTTGATGGCCTCTACGTCTCCGTGGGACCTTCATATACATCAATAACATAATATTACCTAACCTAACCCAACCTATCATCTCGGCGGTAATATTTGACAACATTCCTGGCGAGTTGGCCTCTACGTCTCCGTGGGACTGTTATATACGACAATAACGTAATATAACCTAACCTAACCCAACCTATCATCTCGGCGGTAATACTTGACAACATTCCTGGCGAGTTGGCCTCTACGTCTCCGTGGGACCTTCATATACATCAATAACGTAATATAACCTAACCTAACCCAACCTATCATCTCGGCGGTAATATTTGACATCATTCCTGGCGAGTTGGCCTCTACGCCTCCGTGGGACTTTTATATACATCAATAACATAATATTACCTAACCTAACCCAACCTATCATCTCGGCGGTAATACTTGACAACATTCCTGGCGAGTTGGCCTCTACGTCTCCGTGGGACCTTCATATACATCAATAACGTAATATAACCTAACCTAAACCAAGCTATCATCTCGGCGGTAATATTTGACAACATTCCAGGCGAGTTGGCCTCTACGTCTCCGTGGGAATTTTATATACATCAATAACGTAATATAACCTAACTTAACCCAACCTAACATCTCGGCACTAATATTTGACAACATTCCTGGCGAGTTGGCCTCTACCTCTCCGTGAGACCTTCATATACATCAATAACGTAATATAATCTAACCTAACCCAACCTATAATCTCGGCGGTAATATTTGACAACATTCCTGGTCAGTTGGCCTCTGCGTCTCCGTGGAACCTTCATATACATCAATAACGTAATATAACCTAACCTAACCCAACCTACCATCTCGGCGGTAATATTTGACAACATTCCTGGCGAGTTGGCCTCTACGTCTCCGTGGGACTTTTATATACATCAATAACGTAATTTAACCTAACCTAAACCAACGTAACATCTCGGCGGTAATATTTGAGAACATTCCTGGCTTGCTGGCCTCTATGTTTCCGTGGGACCTTTATATACATCAATAACGTAGTATAACCTAACCTAGCCCAACCTATCATATCGGCAGTAATATTTGGCAACATTCCTGGCTTGTTGGCCTCTACGTCTCCGTGGGACCTTCACATACATCAATAACGTAATATAACCTAACCTAACCCAACCTATAATCTCGGCACTAATATTTGACAACATTCCTGGCTTGATGGCCTCTACGTCTCCGTGGGACTTTTATATACATCAATAACGTAATATAACCTAACCTAACCCAACCTATCATCTCGGCGGTAATATTTGACATCATTCCTGGCGAGTTGGCCTCTAGGCCTCCGTGGGACTTTTATATACATCAAAGCGTAATTTAACCTAACCTAAACCTACGTAACATCTCGGCGGTAATACTTGACAACATTCCTGGCGAGTTGGCCTCTACGTCTCCGTGGGAATTTTATATACATCAATAACGTAATATAACCTAACCTAACCCAACCTAACATCTCGGCACTAATATTTGACAACATTCCTGGCGAGTTGGCCTCTACCTCTCCGTGAGACCTTCATATACATCAATAACGTAATATAATCTAACCTAACCTAACCTATAATCTCGGCGGTAATATTTGACAACATTCCTGGTCAGTTGGCCTCTGCGACTCCGTGGAACCTTCATATACATCAATAACGTAATATAACCTAACCTAACCCAACCTATCATCTCGGCGGTAATATTTGACAACATTCCTGGCGAGTTGGCCTCTACGTCTCCGTGGGACTTTTATATACATCAATAACGTAATTTAACCTAACCTAAACCTACGTAACATCTCGGCGGTAATATTTGACAACATTCCTGGCTTGATGGCCTCTACGTCTCCGTGGGACCTTCATATACATCAATAACATAATATTACCTAACCTAACCCAACCTATCATCTCGGCGGTAATACTTGACAACATTACTGGCGAGTTGGCCTCTACGTCTCCGTGGGACCTTCATATACATCAATAACGTAATATAACCTAACCTAACCCAACCTATCATCTCGGCGGTAATATTTGACAACATTCCTGACGAGTTGGCCTCTACGCCTCCGTGGGACTTTTATATACATCAAAACGTAATTTACCCTAACCTAACCCAACGCAACATCTCGGCGGTAATATTCGGCAACATTTCTGGCTTGATGGCCTCTACGTCTCCGTGGGATCTTCATATACATCAATAACATAATATTACCTAACCTAACCCAACCTATCATCTCGGCGGTAATACTTGATAACATTCCTGGCGAGTTGGCCTCTACGTCTCCGTGGGACCTTCATATACATCAATAACGTAATATAACCTAACCTAACCCAACCTATCATCTCGGCGGTAATATTTGACAACATTCCTGACGAGTTGGCCTCTACATCTCCGTGGGACTTTTATACACATCAATAACGTAATATAACCTAACCTAAACCTACGTAACATCTCGGCGGTAATATTTGACAACATTCCTGGCTTGATGGCCTCAACGTCTCCGTGGGACCTTCATATACATCAATAACATAATATTACCTAACCTAACCCAACCTATCATCTCGGCGGTAATACTTGACAACATTCCTGGCGAGTTGGCCTCTACGTCTCCGTGGGACCTTCATATACATCAATAACGTAATATAACCTAACCTAACCCAACCTATCATCTCGGCGGTAATATTTGACAACATTCCTGACGAGTTGGCCTCTACGCCTCCGTGGGACCTTCATATACATCAATAACGTAATATAACCTAACCTAACCCAACGCAACATCTCGGCGGTAATATTCGGCAACATTTCTGGCTTGATGGCCTCTACGTCTCCGTGGGATCTTCATATACATCAATAGCATAATATTACCTAACCTAACCCAACCTATCATCTCGGCGGTAATACTTGACAACATTCCTGGCGAGTTGGCCTCTACGTCTCCGTGGGACCTTCATATACATCAATAACGTAATATAACCTAACCTAACCCAACCTATCATCTCGGCGGTAATATTTGACAACATTCCTGGCGAGTTGGCCTCTACGTCTCCGTGGGACTTTTATATACATCAATAACGTAATTTAACCTAACCTAAACCTACGTAACATCTCGGCGGTAATATTTGACAACATTCCTGGCTTGATGGCCTCTACGTCTCCGTGGGACCTTCATATACATCAATAACATAATATTACCTAACCTAACCCAACCTATCATCTCGGCGGTAATATTTGACAACATTCCTGGCGAGTTGGCCTCTACGTCTCCGTGGGACTGTTATATACGACAATAACGTAATATAACCTAACCTAACCCAACCTATCATCTCGGCGGTAATATTTGACAACATTCCTGGCTTGCTGGCCTCTATGTTTCCGTGGGACCTTTATATACATCAATAACGTAGTATAACCTAACCTAACCCAACCTATCATCTCGGCGGTAATATTTGACATCATTCCTGGCGAGTTGGCCTCTACGCCTCCGTGGGACTTTTATATACATTAATAACATAATATTACCTAACCTAACCCAACCTATCATCTCGGCGGTAATACTTGACAACATTCCTGGCGAGTTGGCCTCTACGTCTCCGTGGGACCTTCATATACATCAATAACGTAATATAACCTAACCTAACCCAACCTATCATCTCGGCGGTAATATTTGACATCATTCCTGGCGAGTTGGCCTCTACGCCTCCGTGGGACTTTTATATACATCAATAACATAATATTACCTAACCTAACCCATCCTATCATCTCGGCGGTAATACTTGACAACATTCCTGGCGAGTTGGCCTCTACGTCTCCGTGGGACCTTCATATACATCAATAACGTAATATAACCTAACCTAAACCAAGCTATCATCTCGGCGGTAATATTTGACAACATTCCAGGCGAGTTGGCCTCTACGTCTCCGTGGGAATTTTATATACATCAATAACGTAATATAACCTAACTTAACCCAACCTAACATCTCGGCACTAATATTTGACAACATTCCTGGCGAGTTGGCCTCTACCTCTCCGTGAGACCTTCATATACATCAATAACGTAATATAATCTAACCTAACCCAACCTATAATCTCGGCGGTAATATTTGACAACATTCCTGGTCAGTTGGCCTCTGCGTCTCCGTGGAACCTTCATATACATCAATAACGTAATATAACCTAACCTAACCCAACCTACCATCTCGGCGGTAATATTTGACAACATTCCTGGCGAGTTGGCCTCTACGTCTCCGTGGGACTTTTATATACATCAATAACGTAATTTAACCTAACCTAAACCAACGTAACATCTCGGCGGTAATATTTGAGAACATTCCTGGCTTGCTGGCCTCTATGTTTCCGTGGGACCTTTATATACATCAATAACGTAGTATAACCTAACCTAGCCCAACCTATCATATCGGCAGTAATATTTGGCAACATTCCTGGCTTGTTGGCCTCTACGTCTCCGTGGGACCTTCATATACATCAATAACGTAATATAACCTAACCTAACCCAACCTATAATCTCGGCACTAATATTTGACAACATTCCTGGCTTGATGGCCTCTACGTCTCCGTGGGACTTTTATATACATCAATAACGTAATATAACCTAACCTAACCCAACCTATCATCTCGGCGGTAATATTTGACATCATTCCTGGCGAGTTGGCCTCTAGGCCTCCGTGGGACTTTTATATACATCAAAGCGTAATTTAACCTAACCTAAACCTACGTAACATCTCGGCGGTAATACTTGACAACATTCCTGGCGAGTTGGCCTCTACGTCTCCGTGGGAATTTTATATACATCAATAACGTAATATAACCTAACCTAACCCAACCTAACATCTCGGCACTAATATTTGACAACATTCCTGGCGAGTTGGCCTCTACCTCTCCGTGAGACCTTCATATACATCAATAACGTAATATAATCTAACCTAACCTAACCTATAATCTCGGCGGTAATATTTGACAACATTCCTGGTCAGTTGGCCTCTGCGACTCCGTGGAACCTTCATATACATCAATAACGTAATATAACCTAACCTAACCCAACCTATCATCTCGGCGGTAATATTTGACAACATTCCTGGCGAGTTGGCCTCTACGTCTCCGTGGGACTTTTATATACATCAATAACGTAATTTAACCTAACCTAAACCTACGTAACATCTCGGCGGTAATATTTGACAACATTCCTGGCTTGATGGCCTCTACGTCTCCGTGGGACCTTCATATACATCAATAACATAATATTACCTAACCTAACCCAACCTATCATCTCGGCGGTAATACTTGACAACATTACTGGCGAGTTGGCCTCTACGTCTCCGTGGGACCTTCATATACATCAATAACGTAATATAACCTAACCTAACCCAACCTATCATCTCGGCGGTAATATTTGACAACATTCCTGACGAGTTGGCCTCTACGCCTCCGTGGGACTTTTATATACATCAAAACGTAATTTACCCTAACCTAACCCAACGCAACATCTCGGCGGTAATATTCGGCAACATTTCTGGCTTGATGGCCTCTACGTCTCCGTGGGATCTTCATATACATCAATAACATAATATTACCTAACCTAACCCAACCTATCATCTCGGCGGTAATACTTGATAACATTCCTGGCGAGTTGGCCTCTACGTCTCCGTGGGACCTTCATATACATCAATAACGTAATATAACCTAACCTAACCCAACCTATCATCTCGGCGGTAATATTTGACAACATTCCTGACGAGTTGGCCTCTACATCTCCGTGGGACTTTTATACACATCAATAACGTAATATAACCTAACCTAAACCTACGTAACATCTCGGCGGTAATATTTGACAACATTCCTGGCTTGATGGCCTCAACGTCTCCGTGGGACCTTCATATACATCAATAACATAATATTACCTAACCTAACCCAACCTATCATCTCGGCGGTAATACTTGACAACATTCCTGGCGAGTTGGCCTCTACGTCTCCGTGGGACCTTCATATACATCAATAACGTAATATAACCTAACCTAACCCAACCTATCATCTCGGCGGTAATATTTGACAACATTCCTGACGAGTTGGCCTCTACGCCTCCGTGCGACCTTCATATACATCAATAACGTAATATAACCTAACCTAACCCAACGCAACATCTCGGCGGTAATATTCGGCAACATTTCTGGCTTGATGGCCTCTACGTCTCCGTGGGATCTTCATATACATCAATAGCATAATATTACCTAACCTAACCCAACCTATCATCTCGGCGGTAATACTTGACAACATTCCTGGCGAGTTGGCCTCTACGTCTCCGTGGGACCTTCATATACATCAATAACGTAATATAACCTAACCTAACCCAACCTATCATCTCGGCGGTAATATTTGACAACATTCCTGACGAGTTGGCCTCTACATCTCCGTGGGACTTTTATATACATCAATAACGTAGTATAACCTAACCTAGCCCAACCTATCATATCGGCGGTAATATTTGGCAACATTCCTGGCTTGTTGGCCTCTACGTCTCCGTGGGACCTTCATATACATCAATAACGTAATATAACCTAACCTAACCCAACCTATAATCTCGGCGGTAATATTTGACAACATTCCTGGCGAGTTGGCCTCTACGTCTCCGTGGGACCTTCATATACATCAATAACATAATATTACCTAACCTAACCCAACCTATCATCTCGGCGGTAATATTTGACATCATTCCTGGCGAGTTGGCCTCTACGTCTCCGTGGGATCTTCATATACATCAATAACGTAATATAACCAAACCTAAACCAACCTATCATCTCGGCGGTAATATTTGACAACATTCCAGGCGAGTTGGCCCCTACGTCTCCGTGGGAATTTTATATACATCAATAACGTAATATAACCTAACCTAACCCAACCTAACATCTCGGCACTAATATTTGACAACATTCCTGGCGAGTTGGCCTCTACCTCTCCGTGAGACCTTCATGTACATCAATAACGTAATATAATCTAACCTAACCAAACCTATAATCTCGGCGGTAATATTTGACAACATTCCTGGTCAGTTGGCCTCTGCGTCTCCGTGGAACCTTCATATACATCAATAACGTAATATAACCTAACCTAACCCAACCTATCATCTCGGCGGTAATATTTGACAACATTCCTGGCGAGTTGGCCTCTACGTCTCCGTGGGATTTTTATATACATCAATAACGTAATTTAACCTAACCTAAACCTACGTAACATCTCGGCGGTAATATTTGACAACATTCCTGGCTTGATGGCCTCTACGTCTCCGTGGGACCTTCATATACATCAATAACATAATATTACCTAACCTAACCCAACCTATCATCTCGGCGGTAATATTTGACAACATTCCTGGCGAGTTGGCCTCTACGTCTCCGTGGGACTGTTATATACGACAATAACGTAATATAACCTAACCTAACCCAACCTATCATCTCGGCGGTAATACTTGACAACATTCCTGGCGAGTTGGCCTCTACGTCTCCGTGGGACCTTCATATACATCAATAACGTAATATAACCTAACCTAACCCAACCTATCATCTCGGCGGTAATATTTGACATCATTCCTGGCGAGTTGGCCTCTACGCCTCCGTGGGACTTTTATATACATCAATAACATAATATTACCTAACCTAACCCAACCTATCATCTCGGCGGTAATACTTGACAACATTCCTGGCGAGTTGGCCTCTACGTCTCCGTGGGACCTTCATATACATCAATAACGTAATATAACCTAACCTAAACCAAGCTATCATCTCGGCGGTAATATTTGACAACATTCCAGGCGAGTTGGCCTCTACGTCTCCGTGGGAATTTTATATACATCAATAACGTAATATAACCTAACTTAACCCAACCTAACATCTCGGCACTAATATTTGACAACATTCCTGGCGAGTTGGCCTCTACCTCTCCGTGAGACCTTCATATACATCAATAACGTAATATAATCTAACCTAACCCAACCTATAATCTCGGCGGTAATATTTGACAACATTCCTGGTCAGTTGGCCTCTGCGTCTCCGTGGAACCTTCATATACATCAATAACGTAATATAACCTAACCTAACCCAACCTACCATCTCGGCGGTAATATTTGACAACATTCCTGGCGAGTTGGCCTCTACGTCTCCGTGGGACTTTTATATACATCAATAACGTAATTTAACCTAACCTAAACCAACGTAACATCTCGGCGGTAATATTTGAGAACATTCCTGGCTTGCTGGCCTCTATGTTTCCGTGGGACCTTTATATACATCAATAACGTAGTATAACCTAACCTAGCCCAACCTATCATATCGGCAGTAATATTTGGCAACATTCCTGGCTTGTTGGCCTCTACGTCTCCGTGGGACCTTCATATACATCAATAACGTAATATAACCTAACCTAACCCAACCTATAATCTCGGCACTAATATTTGACAACATTCCTGGCTTGATGGCCTCTACGTCTCCGTGGGACTTTTATATACATCAATAACGTAATATAACCTAACCTAACCCAACCTATCATCTCGGCGGTAATATTTGACATCATTCCTGGCGAGTTGGCCTCTAGGCCTCCGTGGGACTTTTATATACATCAAAGCGTAATTTAACCTAACCTAAACCTACGTAACATCTCGGCGGTAATACTTGACAACATTCCTGGCGAGTTGGCCTCTACGTCTCCGTGGGAATTTTATATACATCAATAACGTAATATAACCTAACCTAACCCAACCTAACATCTCGGCACTAATATTTGACAACATTCCTGGCGAGTTGGCCTCTACCTCTCCGTGAGACCTTCATATACATCAATAACGTAATATAATCTAACCTAACCTAACCTATAATCTCGGCGGTAATATTTGACAACATTCCTGGTCAGTTGGCCTCTGCGACTCCGTGGAACCTTCATATACATCAATAACGTAATATAACCTAACCTAACCCAACCTATCATCTCGGCGGTAATATTTGACAACATTCCTGGCGAGTTGGCCTCTACGTCTCCGTGGGACTTTTATATACATCAATAACGTAATTTAACCTAACCTAAACCTACGTAACATCTCGGCGGTAATATTTGACAACATTCCTGGCTTGATGGCCTCTACGTCTCCGTGGGACCTTCATATACATCAATAACATAATATTACCTAACCTAACCCAACCTATCATCTCGGCGGTAATACTTGACAACATTACTGGCGAGTTGGCCTCTACGTCTCCGTGGGACCTTCATATACATCAATAACGTAATATAACCTAACCTAACCCAACCTATCATCTCGGCGGTAATATTTGACATCATTCCTGGCGAGTTGGCCTCTACGCCTCCGTGGGACTTTTATATACATCAAAGCGTAATTTACCCTAACCTAACCCAACGTAACATCTCGGCGGTAATACTTGACAACATTCCTGGCGAGTTGGCCTCTACGTCTCCGTGGGACTTTTATATATATCAATAACGTAATATAACCTAACCTAACCCAACCTATCATCTCGGCGGTAATATTTGACATCATTCCTGGCGAGTTGGCCTCTACGCCTCCGTGGGACTTTTATATACATCAATAACATAATATTACCTAACCTAACCCAACCTATCATCTCGGCGGTAATACTTGACAACATTCCTGGCGAGTTGGCCTCTACGTCTCCGTGGGACCTTCATATACATCAATAACGTAATATAACCTAACCTAAACCAAGCTATCATCTCGGCGGTAATATTTGACAACATTCCAGGCGAGTTGGCCTCTACGTCTCCGTGGGAATTTTATATACATCAATAACGTAATATAACCAAACCTAACCCAACCTAACATCTCGGCACTAATATTTGACAACATTCCTGGCGAGTTGGCCTCTACGTCTCCGTGGGACTTTTATATACGACAATAACGTAATATAACCTAACCTAACCCAACCTATCATCTCGGCGGTAATATTTGACAACATTCCTGACGAGTTGGCCTCTACATCTCCGTGGGACTTTTATATACATCAATAACGTAATTTAACCTAACCTAAACCAACGTAACATCTCGGCGGTAATATTTGACAACATTCCTGGCTTGCTGGCCTCTATGTTTCCGTGGGACCTTTATATACATCAATAACGTAGTATAACCTAACCTAACCCAACCTATCATCTCGGCGGTAATATTTGACATCATTCCTGGCGAGTTGGCCTCTACGCCTCCGTGGGACTTTTATATACATTAATAACATAATATTACCTAACCTAACCCAACCTATCATCTCGGCGGTAATACTTGACAACATTCCTGGCGAGTTGGCCTCTACGTCTCCGTGGGACCTTCATATACATCAATAACGTAATATAACCTAACCTAACCCAACCTATCATCTCGGCGGTAATATTTGACATCATTCCTGGCGAGTTGGCCTCTACGCCTCCGTGGGACTTTTATATACATCAATAACATAATATTACCTAACCTAACCCAACCTATCATCTCGGCGGTAATACTTGACAACATTCCTGGCGAGTTGGCCTCTACGTCTCCGTGGGACCTTCATATACATCAATAACGTAATATAACCTAACCTAAACCAAGCTATCATCTCGGCGGTAATATTTGACAACATTCCAGGCGAGTTGGCCTCTACGTCTCCGTGGGAATTTTATATACATCAATAACGTAATATAACCTAACCTAACCCAACCTAACATCTCGGCACTAATATTTGACAAGATTCCTGGCGAGTTGGCCTCTACCTCTCCGTGAGACCTTCATATACATCAATAACGTAATATAATCTAACCTAACCCAACCTATAATCTCGGCGGTAATATTTGACAACATTCCTGGTCAGTTGGCCTCTGCGTCTCCGTGGAACCTTCATATACATCAATAACGTAATATAACCTAACCTAACCCAACCTATCATCTCGGCGGTAATATTTGACAACATTCCTGACGAGTTGGCCTCTACATCTCCGTGGGACTTTTATATACATCAATAACGTAATTTAACCTAACCTAAACCAACGTAACATCTCGGCGGTAATATTTGACAACATTCCTGGCTTGCTGGCCTCTGTGTTTCCGTGGGACCTTTATATACATCAATAACGTAGTATAACCTAACCTAACCCAACGTAACATCTCGGCACTAATATTTGACAACATTCCTGGCTTGATGGCCTCTACGTCTCCGTGGGACCTTCATATACATCAATAACATAATATTACCTAACCTAACCCAACCTATCATCTCGGCGGTAATACTTGACAACATTCCTGGCGAGTTGGCCTCTACGTCTCCGTGGGACTTTTATATACATCAATAACGTAATATAACCTAACCTAACCCAACCTATCATCTCGGCGGTAATATTTGACATCATTCCTGGCGAGTTGGCCTCTACGCCTCCGTGGGACCTTTATATACATCAAAACGTAATTTACCCTAACCTAACCCAACGTAACATCTCTGCGGTAATATTCGGCAACATTCCCGGAGTGTTGGTCCCTACGTCTCCGTGGGATCTTCATATACATCAATAACGTAATATAACCTAACCTAAACCAACCTATCATCTCGGCGGTAATATTTGACAACATTCCTGGCGAGTTGGCCTCTACGTCTCCGTGGGAATTTTATATACATCAATAACGTAATATAACCTAACCTAACCCAACCTATCATCTCGGCGGTAATATTTGACATCATTCCTGGCGAGTTGGCCTCTACGCCTCCGTGGGACTTTTATATATATCAAAGCGTAATTTACCCTAACCTAACCCAACGTAACATCTCGGCGGTAATACTTGACAACATTCCTGGCGAGTTGGCCTCTACGTCTCCGTGGGACTTTTATATACATCAATAACGTAATATAACCTAACCTAACCCAACCTATCATCTCGGCGGTAATATTTGACATCATTCCTGGCGAGTTGGCCTCTACGCCTCCGTGGGACTTTTATATACATCAATAACATAATATTACCTAACCTAACCCAACCTATCATCTCGGCGGTAATACTTGACAACATTCCTGGCGAGTTGGCCTCTACGTCTCCGTGGGACCTTCATATACATCAATAACGTAATATAACCTAACCTAAACCAAGCTATCATCTCGGCGGTAATATTTGACAACATTCCAGGCGAGTTGGCCTCTACGTCTCCGTGGGAATTTTATATACATCAATAACGTAATATAACCTAACCTAACCCAACCTAACATCTCGGCACTAATATTTGACAACATTCCTGGCGAGTTGGCCTCTACCTCTCCGTGAGACCTTCATATACATCAATAACGTAATATAATCTAACCTAACCCAACCTATAATCTCGGCGGTAATATTTGACAACATTCCTGGTCAGTTGGCCTCTGCGTCTCCGTGGAACCTTCATATACATCAATAACGTAATATAACCTAATCTAACACAACCTATCATCTCGGCGGTAATATTTGACAACATTCCTGGCGAGTTGGCCTCTACGTCTCCGTGGGACTTTTATATACATCAATAACGTAATTTAACCTAACCTAAACCTACGTAACATCTCGGCGGTAATATTTGACAACATTCCTGGCTTGCTGGCCTCTATGTTTCCGTGGGACCTTTTTATACATCAATAACGTAGTATAACCTAACCTAGCCCAACCTATCATATCGGCGGTAATATTTGGCAACATTCCTGGCTTGTTGGCCTCTACGTCTCCGTGGGACCTTCATATACATCAATAACGTAATATAACCTAACCTAACCCAACCTATAATCTCGGCGGTAATATTTGACAACATTCCTGGCGAGTTGGCCTCTACGTCTCCGTGGGACCTTCATATACATCAATAACATAATATTACCTAACCTAACCCAACCTATCATCTCGGCGGTAATATTTGACATCATTCCTGGCGAGTTGGCCTCTACGCCTCCGTGGGACTTTTATATACATCAAAGCGTAATTTACCCTAACCTAACCCAACGTAACATCTCGGCGGTAATACTTGACAACATTCCTGGCGAGTTGGCCTCTACGTCTCCGTGGGACTTTTATATACATCAATAACGTAATATAACCTAACCTAACCCAACCTATCATCTCGGCGGTAATATTTGACATCATTCCTGGCGAGTTGGCCTCTACGCCTCCGTGGGACTTTTATATACATCAATAACATAATATTACCTAACCAAACCCAACCTATCATCTCGGCGGTAATACTTGACAACATTCCTGGCGAGTTGGCCTCTACGTCTCCGTGGGACCTTCATATACATCAATAACGTAATATAACCTAACCTAAACCAAGCTATCATCTCGGCGGTAATATTTGACAACATTCCAGGCGAGTTGGCCTCTACGTCTCCGTGGGAATTTTATATACATCAATAACGTAATATAACCTAACCTAACCCAACCTAACATCTCGGCACTAATATTTGACAACATTCCTGGCGAGTTGGCCTCTACGTCTCCGTGGGACTTTTATATACGACAATAACGTAATATAACCTAACCTAACCCAACCTATCATCTCGGCGGTAATATTTGACAACATTCCTGGCGAGTTGGCCTCTACGTCTCCGTGGGACTTTTATATACATCAATAACGTAATTTAACCTAACCTAAACCTACGTAACATCTCGGCGGTAATATTTGACAACATTCCTGGCTTGATGGCCTCTACGTCTCCGTGGGACCTTCATATACATCAATAACATAATATTACCTAACCTAACCCAACCTATTATCTCGGCGGTAATACTTGACAACATTCCTGGCGAGTTGGCCTCTACGTCTCCGTGGGACCTTCATATACATCAATAACATAATATTACCTAACCTAACCCAACCTATCATCTCGGCGGTAATATTTGACATCATTCCTGGCGAGTTGGCCTCTACGCCTCCGTGGGACTTTTATATACATCAAAGCGTAATTTACCCTAACCTAACCCAACGTAACATCTCGGCGGTAATACTTGACAACATTCCTGGCGAGTTGGCCTCTACGTCTCCGTGGGACTTTTATATACATCAATAACGTAATATAACCTAACCTAACCCAACCTATCATCTCGGCGGTAATATTTGACATCATTCCTGGCGAGTTGGCCTCTACGCCTCCGTGGGACTTTTATATACATCAATAACATAATATTACCTAACCTAACCCTACCTATCATCTCGGCGGTAATACTTGACAACATTCCTGGCGAGTTGGCCTCTACGTCTCCGTGGGACCTTCATATACATCAATAACGTAATATAACCTAACCTAAACCAAGCTATCATCTCGGCGGTAATATTTGACAACATTCCAGGCGAGTTGGCCTCTACGTCTCCGTGGGAATTTTATATACATCAATAACGTAATATAACCTAACCTAACCCAACCTAACATCTCGGCACTAATATTTGACAACATTCCTGGCGAGTTGGCCTCTACCTCTCCGTGAGACCTTCATGTACATCAATAACGTAATATAATCTAACCTAACCCAACCTATAATCTCGGCGGTAATATTTGACAACATTCCTGGTCAGTTGGCCTCTGCGTCTCCGTGGAACCTTCATATACATCAATAACGTAATATAACCTAACCTAACCCAACCTATCATCTCGGCGGTAATATTTGACAACATTCCTGGCGAGTTGGCCTCTACGTCTCCGTGGGACTTTTATATACATCAATAACGTAATTTAACCTAACCTAAACCTACGTAACATCTCGGCGGTAATATTTGACAACATTCCTGGCTTGATGGCCTCTACATCTCCGTGGGACCTTCATATACATCAATAACATAATATTACCTAACCTAACCCAACCTATCATCTCGGCGGTAATACTTGACAACATTCCTGGCGAGTTGGCCTCTACGTCTCCGTGGGACTTTTATATACGACAATAACGTAATATAACCTAACCTAACCCAACCTATCATCTCGGCGGTAATATTTGACAACATTCCTGACGAGTTGGCCTCTACATCTCCGTGGGACTTTTATATACATCAATAACGTAATTTAACCTCACCTAAACCAACGTAACATCTCGGCGGTAATATTTGACAACATTCCTGGCTTGCTGGCCTCTATGTTTCCGTGGGACCTTTATATACATCAATAACGTAGTATAACCTAACCTAACCCAACCTATCATCTCGGCGGTAATATTTGACATCATTCCTGGCGAGTTGGCCTCTACGCCTCCGTGGGACTTTTATATACATTAATAACATAATATTACCTAACCTAACCCAACCTATCATCTCGGCGGTAATACTTGACAACATTCCTGGCGAGTTGGCCTCTACGTCTCCGTGGGACCTTCATATACATCAATAACGTAATATAACCTAACCTAACCCAACCTATCATCTCGGCGGTAATATTTGACATCATTCCTGGCGAGTTGGCCTCTACGCCTCCGTGGGACTTTTATATACATCAATAACATAATATTACCTAACCTAACCCAACCTATCATCTCGGCGGTAATACTTGACAACATTCCTGGCGAGTTGGCCTCTACGTCTCCGTGGGACCTTCATATACATCAATAACGTAATATAACCTAACCTAAACCAAGCTATCATCTCGGCGGTAATATTTGACAACATTCCAGGCGAGTTGGCCTCTACGTCTCCGTGGGAATTTTATATACATCAATAACGTAATATAACCTAACCTAACCCAACCTAACATCTCGGCACTAATATTTGACAACATTCCTGGCGAGTTGGCCTCTACCTCTCCGTGAGACCTTCATATACATCAATAACGTAATATAATCTAACCTAACCCAACCTATAATCTCGGCGGTAATATTTGACAACATTCCTGGTCAGTTGGCCTCTGCGTCTCCGTGGAACCTTCATATACATCAATAATGTAATATAACCTAACCTAACCCAACCTATCATCTCGGCGGTAATATTTGACAACATTCCTGGCGAGTTGGCCTCTACGTCTCCGTGGGACTTTTATATACATCAATAACGTAATTTAACCTAACCTAAACCTACGTAACATCTCGGCGGTAATATTTGACAACATTCCTGGCTTGATGGCCTCTGCGTCTCCGTGGAACCTTCATATACATCAATAACGTAATATAACCTAACATAACCCAACCTATCATCTCGGCGGTAATATTTGACAACATTCCTGGCGAGTTGGCCTCTACGTCTCCGTGGGACTTTTATATACGACAATAACGTAATATAACCTAACCTAACCCAACCTATCATCTCGGCGGTAATATTTGACAAC
Source organism: Xylocopa violacea (assembly GCA_963969225.1). NCBI lineage: Eukaryota > Metazoa > Arthropoda > Insecta > Hymenoptera > Apidae > Xylocopa > Xylocopa violacea. The sequence continues at coordinate 88,295 of CAXAJV010000755.1, read as the reverse complement.
ATTCCTGACGAGTTGGCCTCTACATCTCCGTGGGACTTTTATATACATCAATAACGTAATTTAACCTAACCTAAACCAACGTAACATCTCGGCGGTAATATTTGACAACATTCCTGGCTTGCTGGCCTCTATGTTTCCGTGGGACCTTTATATACATCAATAACGTAGTATAACCTAACCTAACCCAACCTATCATCTCGGCGGTAATATTTGACATCATTCCTGGCGAGTTGGCCTCTACGCCTCCGTGGGACTTTTATATACATTAATAACATAATATTACCTAACCTAACCCAACCTATCATCTCGGCGGTAATACTTGACAACATTCCTGGCGAGTTGGCCTCTACGTCTCCGTGGGACCTTCATATACATCAATAACGTAATATAACCTAACCTAACCCAACCTATCATCTCGGCGGTAATATTTGACATCATTCCTGGCGAGTTGGCCTCTACGCTTCCGTGGGACTTTTATATACATCAATAACATAATATTACCTAACCTAACCCAACCTATCATCTCGGCGGTAATACTTGACAACATTCCTGGCGAGTTGGCCTCTACGTCTCCGTGGGACCTTCATATACATCAATAACGTAATATAACCTAACCTAAACCAAGCTATCATCTCGGCGGTAATATTTGACAACATTCCAGGCGAGTTGGCCTCTACGTCTCCGTGGGAATTTTATATACATCAATAACGTAATATAACCTAACCTAACCCAACCTAACATCTCGGCACTAATATTTGACAACATTCCTGGCGAGTTGGCCTCTACCTCTCCGTGAGACCTTCATATACATCAATAACGTAATATAATCTAACCTAACCCAACCTATAATCTCGGCGGTAATATTTGACAACATTCCTGGTCAGTTGGCCTCTGCGTCTCCGTGGAACCTTCATATACATCAATAACGTAATATAACCTAACCTAACCCAACCTATCATCTCGGCGGTAATATTTGACAACATTCCTGGCGAGTTGGCCTCTACGTCTCCGTGGGACTTTTATATACATCAATAACGTAATTTAACCTAACCTAAACCTACGTAACATCTCGGCGGTAATATTTGACAACATTCCTGGCTTGATGGCCTCTACGTCTCCGTGGGACCTTCATATACATCAATAACATAATATTACCTAACCTAACCCAACCTATCATCTCGGCGGTAATACTTGACAACATTCCTGGCGAGTTGGCCTCTACGTCTCCGTGGGACCTTCATATACATCAATAACGTAATATAACCTAACCTAACCCAACCTATCATCGCGGCGGTAATATTTGACAACATTCCTGACGAGTTGGCCTCTACGCCTCCGTGGAACTTTTATATACATCAAAACGTAATTTACCCTAACCTAACCCAACGCAACATCTCGGCGGTAATATTCGGCAACATTTCTGGCTTGATGGCCTCTACGTCTCCGTGGGATCTTCATATACATCAATAACATAATATTACCTAACCTAACCCAACCTATCATCTCGGCGGTAATACTTGACAACATTCCTGGCGAGTTGGCCTCTACGTCTCCGTGGGACCTTCATATACATCAATAACGTAATATAACCTAACCTAACCCAACCTATCATCTCGGCGGTAATATTTGACAACATTCCTGACGAGTTGGCCTCTACATCTCCGTGGGACTTTTATATACATCAATAACGTAATTTAACCTAACCTAAACCAACGTAACATCTCGGCGGTAATATTTGACAACATTCCTGGCTTGCTGGCCTCTGTGTTTCCGTGGGACCTTTATATACATCAATAACGTAGTATAACCTAACCTAACCCAACGTAACATCTCGGCACTAATATTTGACAACATTCCTGGCTTGATGGCCTCTACGTCTCCGTGGGACCTTCATATACATCAATAACATAATATTACCTAACCTAACCCAACCTATCATCTCGGCGGTAATACTTGACAACATTCCTGTCGAGTTGGCCTCTACGTCTCCGTGGGACTTTTATATACATCAATAACGTAATATAACCTAACCTAACCCAACCTATCATCTCGGCGGTAATATTTGACATCATTCCTGGCGAGTTGGCCTCTACGCCTCCGTGGGACCTTTATATACATCAAAACGTAATTTACCCTAACCTAACCCAACGTAACATCTCTGCGGTAATATTCGGCAACATTCCCGGAGTGTTGGTCCCTACGTCTCCGTGGGATCTTCATATACATCAATAACGTAATATAACCTAACCTAAACCAACCTATCATCTCGGCGGTAATATTTGACAACATTCCTGGCGAGTTGGCCTCTACGTCTCCGTGGGAATTTTATATACATCAATAACGTAATATAACCTAACCTAACCCAACCTATAATCTCGGCGGTAATATTTGACAACATTCCTGGTCAGTTGGCCTCTGCGTCTCCGTGGAACCTTCATATACATCAATAACGTAATATAACCTAACCTAACCCAACCTATCATCTCGGCGATAATATTTGACAACATTCCTGGCGAGTTGGCCTCTACGTCTCCGTGGGACTTTTATATACATCAATAACGTAATTTAACCTAACCTAAACCTACGTAACATCTCGGCGGTAATATTTGACAACATTCCTGGCTTGATGGCCTCTACGTCTCCGTGGGACCTTCATATACATCAATAACATAATATTACCTAACCTAACCCAACCTATCATCTCGGCGGTAATACTTGACAACATTCCTAGCGAGTTGGCCTCTACGTCTCCGTGGGACCTTCATATACATCAATAACGTAATATAACCTAACCTAACCCAACCTATCATCTCGGCGGTAATATTTGACAACATTCCTGACGAGTTGGCCTCTACATCTCCGTGGGACTTTTATATACATCAATAACGTAATTTAACCTAACCTAAACCAACGTAACATCTCGGCGGTAATATTTGACAACATTCCTGGCTTGCTGGCCTCTGTGTTTCCGTGGGACCTTTATATACATCAATAACGTAGTATAACCTAACCTAACCCAACGTAACATCTCGGCACTAATATTTGACAACATTCCTGGCTTGATGGCCTCTACGTCTCCGTGGGACCTTCATATACATCAATAACATAATATTACCTAACCTAACCCAACCTATCATCTCGGCGGTAATACTTGACAACATTCCTGGCGAGTTGGCCTCTACGTCTCCGTGGGACTTTTATATACATCAATAACGTAATATAACCTAACCTAACCCAACCTATCATCTCGGCGGTAATATTTGACATCATTCCTGGCGAGTTGGCCTCTACACCTCCGTGGGACCTTTATATACATCAAAACGTAATTTACCCTAACCTAACCCAACGTAACATCTCTGCGGTAATATTCGGCAACATTCCCGGAGTGTTGGTCCCTACGTCTCCGTGGGATCTTCATATACATCAATAACGTAATATAACCTAACCTAAACCAACCTATCATCTCGGCGGTAATATTTGACAACATTCCTGGCGAGTTGGCCTCTACGTCTCCGTGGGAATTTTATATACATCAATAACGTAATATAACCTAACCTAACCCAACCTATCATCTCGGCGGTAATATTTGACATCATTCCTGGCGAGTTGGCCTCTAGGCCTCCGTGGGACTTTTATATACATCAAAGCGTAATTTACCCTAACCTAACGCAACGTAACATCTCGGCGGTAATACTTGACAACATTCCTGGCGAGTTGGCCTCTACGTCTCCGTGGGAATTTTATATACATCAATAACGTAATATAACCTAACCTAACCCAACCTAACATCTCGGCACTAATATTTGACAACATTCCTGGCGAGTTGGCCTCTACCTCTCCGTCAGACCTTCATATACATCAATAACGTAATATAATCTAACCTAACCCAACCTATAATCTCGGCGGTAATATTTGACAACATTCCTGGTCAGTTGGCCTCTGCGTCTCCGTGGAACCTTCATATACATCAATAATGTAATATAACCTAACCTAACCCAACCTATCATCTCGGCGGTAATATTTGACAACATTCCTGGCGAGTTGGCCTCTACGTCTCCGTGGGACTTTTATATACATCAATAACGTAATTTAACCTAACCTAAACCTACGTAACATCTCGGCGGTAATATTTGACAACATTCCTGGCTTGATGGCCTCTGCGTCTCCGTGGAACCTTCATATACATCAATAACGTAATATAACCTAACCTAACCCAACCTATCATCTCGGCGGTAATATTTGACAACATTCCTGGCGAGTTGGCCTCTACGTCTCCGTGGGACTTTTATATACATCAATAACGTAATTTAACCTAACCTAAACCTACGTAACATCTCGGCGGTAATATTTGACAACATTCCTGGCTTGATGGCCTCTACGTCTCCGTGGGACCTTCATATACATCAATAACATAATATTACCTAACCTAACCCAACCTATCATCTCGGCGGTAATACTTGACAACATTCCTGGCGAGTTGGCCTCTACGTCTCCGTGGGACTTTTATATACGACAATAACGTAATATAACCTAACCTAACCCAACCTATCATCTCGGCGGTAATATTTGACAACATTCCTGACGAGTTGGCCTCTACATCTCCGTGGGACTTTTATATACATCAATAACGTAATTTAACCTAACCTAAACCAACGTAACATCTCGGCGGTAATATTTGACAACATTCCTGGCTTGCTGGCCTCTATGTTTCCGTGGGACCTTTATATACATCAATAACGTAGTATAACCTAACCTAACCCAACCTATCATCTCGGCGGTAATATTTGACATCATTCCTGGCGAGTTGGCCTCTACGCCTCCGTGGGACTTTTATATACATTAATAACATAATATTACCTAACCTAACCCAACCTATCATCTCGGAGGTAATACTTGACAACATTCCTGGCGAGTTGGCCTCTACGTCTCCGTGGGACCTTCATATACATCAATAACGTAATATAACCTAACCTAACCCAACCTATCATCTCGGCGGTAATATTTGACATCATTCCTGGCGAGTTGGCCTCTACGCCTCCGTGGGACTTTTATATACATCAATAACATAATATTACCTAACCTAACCCAACCTATCATCTCGGCGGTAATACTTGACAACATTCCTGGCGAGTTGGCCTCTACGTCTCCGTGGGACCTTCATATACATCAATAACGTAATATAACCTAACCTAAACCAAGCTATCATCTCGGCGGTAATATTTGACAACATTCCAGGCGAGTTGGCCTCTACGTCTCCGTGGGAATTTTATATACATCAATAACGTAATATAACCTAACCTAACCCAACCTAACATCTCGGCACTAATATTTGACAACATTCCTGGCGAGTTGGCCTCTACCTCTCCGTGAGACCTTCATATACATCAATAACGTAATATAATCTAACCTAACCCAACCTATAATCTCGGCGGTAATATTTGACAACATTCCTGGTCAGTTGGCCTCTGCGTCTCCGTGGAACCTTCATATACATCAATAACGTAATATAACCTAACCTAACCCAACCTATCATCTCGGCGGTAATATTTGACAACATTCCTGGCGAGTTGGCCTCTACGTCTCCGTGGGACTTTTATATACATCAATAACGTAATTTAACCTAACCTAAACCTACGTAACATCTCGGCGGTAATATTTGACAACATTCCTGGCTTGATGGCCTCTACGTCTCCGTGGGACCTTCATATACATCAATAACATAATATTACCTAACCTAACCCAACCTATCATCTCGGCGGTAATACTTGACAACATTCCTGGCGAGTTGGCCTCTACGCCTCCGTGGGACCTTCATATACATCAATAACGTAATATAACCTAACCTAACCCAACCTATCATCGCGGGGGTAATATTTGACAACATTCCTGACGAGTTGGCCTCTACGCCTCCGTGGAACTTTTATATACATCAAAACGTAATTTACCCTAACCTAACCCAACGCAACATCTCGGCGGTAATATTCGGCAACATTTCTGGCTTGATGGCCTCTACGTCTCCGTGGGATCTTCATATACATCAATAACATAATATTACCTAACCTAACCCAACCTATCATCTCGGCGGTAATACTTGACAACATTCCTGGCGAGTTGGCCTCTACGTCTCCGTGGGACCTTCATATACATCAATAACGTAATATAACCTAACCTAACCCAACCTATCATCTCGGCGGTAATATTTGACAACATTCCTGGCGAGTTGGCCTCTACGTCTCCGTGGGACTTTTATATACATCAATAACGTAATTTAACCTAACCTAAACCTACGTAACATCTCGGCGGTAATATTTGACAACATTCCTGGCTTGCTGGCCTCTACGTCTCCGTGGGACCTTCATATACATCAATAACATAATATTACCTAACCTAACCCAACCTATCATCTCGGCGGTAATACTTGACAACATTCCTAGCGAGTTGGCCTCTACGTCTCCGTGGGACCTTCATATACATCAATAACGTAATATAACCTAACCTAACCCAACCTATCATCTCGGCGGTAATATTTGACAACATTCCTGACGAGTTGGCCTCTACATCTCCGTGGGACTTTTATATACATCAATAACGTAATTTAACCTAACCTAAACCAACGTAACATCTCGGCGGTAATATTTGACAACATTCCTGGCTTGCTGGCCTCTGTGTTTCCGTGGGACCTTTATATACATCAATAACGTAGTATAACCTAACCTAACCCAACGTAACATCTCGGCACTAATATTTGACAACATTCCTGGCTTGATGGCCTCTACGTCTCCGTGGGACCTTCATATACATCAATAACATAATATTACCTAACCTAACCCAACCTATCATCTCGGCGGTAATACTTGACAACATTCCTGGCGAGTTGGCCTCTACGTCTCCGTGGGACTTTTATATACATCAATAACGTAATATAACCTAACCTAACCCAACCTATCATCTCGGCGGTAATATTTGACATCATTCCTGGCGAGTTGGCCTCTACGCCTCCGTGGGACCTTTATATACATCAAAACGTAATTTACCCTAACCTAACCCAACGTAACATCTCTGCGGTAATATTCGGCAACATTCCCGGAGTGTTGGTCCCCAAGTCTCCGTGGGATCTTCATATACATCAATAACGTAATATAACCTAACCTAAACCAACCTATCATCTCGGCGGTAATATTTGACAACATTCCTGGCGAGTTGGCCTCTACGTCTCCGTGGGAATTTTATATACATCAATAACGTAATATAACCTAACCTAACCCAACCTATCATCTCGGCGGTAATATTTGACATCATTCCTGGCGAGTTGGCCTCTAGGCCTCCGTGGGACTTTTATATACATCAAAGCGTAATTTACCCTAACCTAACGCAACGTAACATCTCGGCGGTAATACTTGACAACATTCCTGGCGAGTTGGCCTCTACGCCTCCGTGGGACTTTTATATACATCAATAACATAATATTACCTAACCTAACCCAACCTATCATCTCGGCGGTAATACTTGACAACATTCCTGGCGAGTTGGCCTCTACGTCTCCGTGGGACCTTCATATACATCAATAACGTAATATAACCTAACCTAAACCAAGCTATCATCTCGGCGGTAATATTTGACAACATTCCAGGCGAGTTGGCCTCTACGTCTCCGTGGGAATTTTATATACATCAATAACGTAATATAACCTAACCTAACCCAACCTAACATCTCGGCACTAATATTTGACAACATTCCTGGCGAGTTGGCCTCTACCTCTCCGTGAGACCTTCATATACATCAATAACGTAATATAATCTAACCTAACCCAACCTATAATCTCGGCGGTAATATTTGACAACATTCCTGGTCAGTTGGCCTCTGCGTCTCCGTGGAACCTTCATATACATCAATAACGTAATATAACCTAACCTAACCCAACCTATCATCTCGGCGGTAATATTTGACAACATTCCTGGCGAGTTGGCCTCTACGTCTCCGTGGGACTTTTATATACATCAATAACGTAATTTAACCTAACCTAAACCTACGTAACATCTCGGCGGTAATATTTGACAACATTCCTGGCTTGATGGCCTCTACGTCTCCGTGGGACCTTCATATACATCAATAACATAATATTACCTAACCTAACCCAACCTATCATCTCGGCGGTAATACTTGACAACATTCCTGGCGAGTTGGCCTCTACGCCTCCGTGGGACCTTCATATACATCAATAACGTAATATAACCTAACCTAACCCAACCTATCATCGCGGCGGTAATATTTGACAACATTCCTGACGAGTTGGCCTCTACGCCTCCGTGGAACTTTTATATACATCAAAACGTAATTTACCCTAACCTAACCCAACGCAACATCTCGGCGGTAATATTCGGCAACATTTCTGGCTTGATGGCCTCTACGTCTCCGTGGGATCTTCATATACATCAATAACATAATATTACCTAACCTAACCCAACCTATCATCTCGGCGGTAATACTTGACAACATTCCTGGCGAGTTGGCCTCTACGTCTCCGTGGGACCTTCATATACATCAATAACGTAATATAACCTAACCTAACCCAACCTATCATCTCGGCGGTAATATTTGACAACATTCCTGACGAGTTGGCCTCTACATCTCCGTGGGACTTTTATATACATCAATAACGTAATTTAACCTAACCTAAACCAACGTAACATCTCGGCGGTAATATTTGAGAACATTCCTGGCTTGCTGGCCTCTATGTTTCCGTGGGACCTTTATATACATCAATAACGTAGTATAACCTAACCTAGCCCAACCTATCATATCGGCGGTAATATTTGGCAACATTCCTGGCTTGTTGGCCTCTACGTCTCCGTGGGACCTTCATATACATCAATAACGTAATATAACCTAACCTAACCCAACCTATAATCTCGGCGGTAATATTTGACAACATTCCTGGTCAGTTGGCCTCTGCGTCTCCGTGGAACCTTCATATACATCAATAACGTAATATAACCTAACCTAACCCAACCTATCATCTCGGCGGTAATATTTGACAACATTCCTGGCGAGTTGGCCTCTACGTCTCCGTGGGACTTTTATATACATCAATAACGTAATTTAACCTAACCTAAACCTACGTAACATCTCGGCGGTAATATTTGACAACATTCCTGGCTTGCTGGCCTCTACGTCTCCGTGGGACCTTCATATACATCAATAACATAATATTACCTAACCTAACCCAACCTATCATCTCGGCGGTAATACTTGACAACATTCCTAGCGAGTTGGCCTCTACGTCTCCGTGGGACCTTCATATACATCAATAACGTAATATAACCTAACCTAACCCAACCTATCATCTCGGCGGTAATATTTGACAACATTCCTGACGAGTTGGCCTCTACATCTCCGTGGGACTTTTATATACATCAATAACGTAATTTAACCTAACCTAAACCAACGTAACATCTCGGCGGTAATATTTGACAACATTCCTGGCTTGCTGGCCTCTGTGTTTCCGTGGGACCTTTATATACATCAATAACGTAGTATAACCTAACCTAACCCAACGTAACATCTCGGCACTAATATTTGACAACATTCCTGGCTTGATGGCCTCTACGTCTCCGTGGGACCTTCATATACATCAATAACATAATATTACCTAACCTAACCCAACCTATCATCTCGGCGGTAATACTTGACAACATTCCTGGCGAGTTGGCCTCTACGTCTCCGTGGGACTTTTATATACATCAATAACGTAATATAACCTAACCTAACCCAACCTATCATCTCGGCGGTAATATTTGACATCATTCCTGGCGAGTTGGCCTCTACGCCTCCGTGGGACCTTTATATACATCAAAACGTAATTTACCCTAACCTAACCCAACGTAACATCTCTGCGGTAATATTCGGCAACATTCCCGGAGTGTTGGTCCCCAAGTCTCCGTGGGATCTTCATATACATCAATAACGTAATATAACCTAACCTAAACCAACCTATCATCTCGGCGGTAATATTTGACAACATTCCTGGCGAGTTGGCCTCTACGTCTCCGTGGGAATTTTATATACATCAATAACGTAATATAACCTAACCTAACCCAACCTATCATCTCGGCGGTAATATTTGACATCATTCCTGGCGAGTTGGCCTCTAGGCCTCCGTGGGACTTTTATATACATCAAAGCGTAATTTACCCTAACCTAACGCAACGTAACATCTCGGCGGTAATACTTGACAACATTCCTGGCGAGTTGGCCTCTACGCCTCCGTGGGACTTTTATATACATCAATAACATAATATTACCTAACCTAACCCAACCTATCATCTCGGCGGTAATACTTGACAACATTCCTGGCGAGTTGGCCTCTACGTCTCCGTGGGACCTTCATATACATCAATAACGTAATATAACCTAACCTAAACCAAGCTATCATCTCGGCGGTAATATTTGACAACATTCCAGGCGAGTTGGCCTCTACGTCTCCGTGGGAATTTTATATACATCAATAACGTAATATAACCTAACCTAACCCAACCTAACATCTCGGCACTAATATTTGACAACATTCCTGGCGAGTTGGCCTCTACCTCTCCGTGAGACCTTCATATACATCAATAACGTAATATAATCTAACCTAACCCAACCTATAATCTCGGCGGTAATATTTGACAACATTCCTGGTCAGTTGGCCTCTGCGTCTCCGTGGAACCTTCATATACATCAATAACGTAATATAACCTAACCTAACCCAACCTATCATCTCGGCGGTAATATTTGACAACATTCCTGGCGAGTTGGCCTCTACGTCTCCGTGGGACTTTTATATACATCAATAACGTAATTTAACCTAACCTAAACCTACGTAACATCTCGGCGGTAATATTTGACAACATTCCTGGCTTGATGGCCTCTACGTCTCCGTGGGACCTTCATATACATCAATAACATAATATTACCTAACCTAACCCAACCTATCATCTCGGCGGTAATACTTGACAACATTCCTGGCGAGTTGGCCTCTACGCCTCCGTGGGACCTTCATATACATCAATAACGTAATATAACCTAACCTAACCCAACCTATCATCGCGGCGGTAATATTTGACAACATTCCTGACGAGTTGGCCTCTACGCCTCCGTGGAACTTTTATATACATCAAAACGTAATTTACCCTAACCTAACCCAACGCAACATCTCGGCGGTAATATTCGGCAACATTTCTGGCTTGATGGCCTCTACGTCTCCGTGGGATCTTCATATACATCAATAACATAATATTACCTAACCTAACCCAACCTATCATCTCGGCGGTAATACTTGACAACATTCCTGGCGAGTTGGCCTCTACGTCTCCGTGGGACCTTCATATACATCAATAACGTAATATAACCTAACCTAACCCAACCTATCATCTCGGCGGTAATATTTGACAACATTCCTGACGAGTTGGCCTCTACATCTCCGTGGGACTTTTATATACATCAATAACGTAATTTAACCTAACCTAAACCAACGTAACATCTCGGCGGTAATATTTGAGAACATTCCTGGCTTGCTGGCCTCTATGTTTCCGTGGGACCTTTATATACATCAATAACGTAGTATAACCTAACCTAGCCCAACCTATCATATCGGCGGTAATATTTGGCAACATTCCTGGCTTGTTGGCCTCTACGTCTCCGTGGGACCTTCATATACATCAATAACGTAATATAACCTAACCTAACCCAACCTATAATCTCGGCGGTAATATTTGACAACATTCCTGGTCAGTTGGCCTCTGCGTCTCCGTGGAACCTTCATATACATCAATAACGTAATATAACCTAACCTAACCCAACCTATCATCTCGGCGGTAATATTTGACAACATTCCTGGCGAGTTGGCCTCTACGTCTCCGTGGGACTTTTATATACATCAATAACGTAATTTAACCTAACCTAAACCTACGTAACATCTCGGCGGTAATATTTGACAACATTCCTGGCTTGCTGGCCTCTACGTCTCCGTGGGACCTTCATATACATCAATAACATAATATTACCTAACCTAACCCAACCTATCATCTCGGCGGTAATACTTGACAACATTCCTAGCGAGTTGGCCTCTACGTCTCCGTGGGACCTTCATATACATCAATAACGTAATATAACCTAACCTAACCCAACCTATCATCTCGGCGGTAATATTTGACAACATTCCTGACGAGTTGGCCTCTACATCTCCGTGGGACTTTTATATACATCAATAACGTAATTTAACCTAACCTAAACCAACGTAACATCTCGGCGGTAATATTTGACAACATTCCTGGCTTGCTGGCCTCTGTGTTTCCGTGGGACCTTTATATACATCAATAACGTAGTATAACCTAACCTAACCCAACGTAACATCTCGGCACTAATATTTGACAACATTCCTGGCTTGATGGCCTCTACGTCTCCGTGGGACCTTCATATACATCAATAACATAATATTACCTAACCTAACCCAACCTATCATCTCGGCGGTAATACTTGACAACATTCCTGGCGAGTTGGCCTCTACGTCTCCGTGGGACATTTATATACATCAATAACGTAATATAACCTAACCTAACCCAACCTATCATCTCGGCGGTAATATTTGACATCATTCCTGGCGAGTTGGCCTCTACGCCTCCGTGGGACCTTTATATACATCAAAACGTAATTTACCCTAACCTAACCCAACGTAACATCTCTGCGGTAATATTCGGCAACATTCCCGGAGTGTTGGTCCCCAAGTCTCCGTGGGATCTTCATATACATCAATAACGTAATATAACCTAACCTAAACCAAGCTATCATCTCGGCGGTAATATTTGACAACATTCCAGGCGAGTTGGCCTCTACGTCTCCGTGGGAATTTTATATACATCAATAACGTAATATAACCTAACCTAACCCAACCTAACATCTCGGCACTAATATTTGACAACATTCCTGGCGAGTTGGCCTCTACCTCTCCGTGAGACCTTCATATACATCAATAACGTAATATAATCTAACCTAACCCAACCTATAATCTCGGCGGTAATATTTGACAACATTCCTGGTCAGTTGGCCTCTGCGTCTCCGTGGAACCTTCATATACATCAATAACGTAATATAACCTAACCTAACCCAACCTATCATCTCGGCGGTAATATTTGACAACATTCCTGGCGAGTTGGCCTCTACGTCTCCGTGGGACTTTTATATACATCAATAACGTAATTTAACCTAACCTAAACCTACGTAACATCTCGGCGGTAATATTTGACAACATTCCTGGCTTGATGGCCTCTACGTCTCCGTGGGACCTTCATATACATCAATAACATAATATTACCTAACCTAACCCAACCTATCATCTCGGCGGTAATACTTGACAACATTCCTGGCGAGTTGGCCTCTACGCCTCCGTGGGACCTTCATATACATCAATAACGTAATATAACCTAACCTAACCCAACCTATCATCGCGGCGGTAATATTTGACAACATTCCTGACGAGTTGGCCTCTACGCCTCCGTGGAACTTTTATATACATCAAAACGTAATTTACCCTAACCTAACCCAACGCAACATCTCGGCGGTAATATTCGGCAACATTTCTGGCTTGATGGCCTCTACGTCTCCGTGGGATCTTCATATACATCAATAACATAATATTACCTAACCTAACCCAACCTATCATCTCGGCGGTAATACTTGACAACATTCCTGGCGAGTTGGCCTCTACGTCTCCGTGGGACCTTCATATACATCAATAACGTAATATAACCTAACCTAACCCAACCTATCATCTCGGCGGTAATATTTGACAACATTCCTGACGAGTTGGCCTCTACATCTCCGTGGGACTTTTATATACATCAATAACGTAATTTAACCTAACCTAAACCAACGTAACATCTCGGCGGTAATATTTGAGAACATTCCTGACTTGCCGGCCTCTATGTTTCCGTGGGACCTTTATATACATCAATAACGTAGTATAACCTAACCTAGCCCAACCTATCATATCGGCGGTAATATTTGGCAACATTCCTGGCTTGTTGGCCTCTACGTCTCCGTGGGACCTTCATATACATCAATAACGTAATATAACCTAACCTAACCCAACCTATAATCTCGGCGGTAATATTTGACAACATTCCTGGTCAGTTGGCCCCTGCGTCTCCGTGGAACCTTCATATACATCAATAACGTAATATAACCTAACCTAACCCAACCTATCATCTCGGCGGTAATATTTGACAACATTCCTGGCGAGTTGGCCTCTACGTCTCCGTGGGACTTTTATATACATCAATAACGTAATTTAACCTAACCTAAACCTACGTAACATCTCGGCGGTAATATTTGACAACATTCCTGGCTTGCTGGCCTCTACGTCTCCGTGGGACCTTCATATACATCAATAACATAATATTACCTAACCTAACCCAACCTATCATCTCGGCGGTAATACTTGACAACATTCCTAGCGAGTTGGCCTCTACGTCTCCGTGGGACCTTCATATACATCAATAACGTAATATAACCTAACCTAACCCAACCTATCATCTCGGCGGTAATATTTGACAACATTCCTGACGAGTTGGCCTCTACATCTCCGTGGGACTTTTATATACATCAATAACGTAATTTAACCTAACCTAAACCAACGTAACATCTCGGCGGTAATATTTGACAACATTCCTGGCTTGCTGGCCTCTGTGTTTCCGTGGGACCTTTATATACATCAATAACGTAGTATAACCTAACCTAACCCAACGTAACATCTCGGCACTAATATTTGACAACATTCCTGGCTTGATGGCCTCTACGTCTCCGTGGGACCTTCATATACATCAATAACATAATATTACCTAACCTAACCCAACCTATCATCTCGGCGGTAATACTTGACAACATTCCTGGCGAGTTGGCCTCTACGTCTCCGTGGGACTTTTATATACATCAATAACGTAATATAACCTAACCTAACCCAACCTATCATCTCGGCGGTAATATTTGACATCATTCCTGGCGAGTTGGCCTCTACGCCTCCGTGGGACCTTTATATACATCAAAACGTAATTTACCCTAACCTAACCCAACGTAACATCTCTGCGGTAATATTCGGCAACATTCCCGGAGTGTTGGTCCCCAAGTCTCCGTGGGATCTTCATATACATCAATAACGTAATATAACCTAACCTAAACCAACCTATCATCTCGGCGGTAATATTTGACAACATTCCTGGCGAGTTGGCCTCTACGTCTCCGTGGGAATTTTATATACATCAATAACGTAATATAACCTAACCTAACCCAACCTATCATCTCGGCGGTAATATTTGACATCATTCCTGGCGAGTTGGCCTCTAGGCCTCCGTGGGACTTTTATATACATCAAAGCGTAATTTACCCTAACCTAACGCAACGTAACATCTCGGCGGTAATACTTGACAACATTCCTGGCGAGTTGGCCTCTACGCCTCCGTGGGACTTTTATATACATCAATAACATAATATTACCTAACCTAACCCAACCTATCATCTCGGCGGTAATACTTGACAACATTCCTGGCGAGTTGGCCTCTACGTCTCCGTGGGACCTTCATATACATCAATAACGTAATATAACCTAACCTAAACCAAGCTATCATCTCGGCGGTAATATTTGACAACATTCCAGGCGAGTTGGCCTCTACGTCTCCGTGGGAATTTTATATACATCAATAACGTAATATAACCTAACCTAACCCAACCTAACATCTCGGCACTAATATTTGACAACATTCCTGGCGAGTTGGCCTCTACCTCTCCGTGAGACCTTCATATACATCAATAACGTAATATAATCTAACCTAACCCAACCTATAATCTCGGCGGTAATATTTGACAACATTCCTGGTCAGTTGGCCTCTGCGTCTCCGTGGAACCTTCATATACATCAATAACGTAATATAACCTAACCTAACCCAACCTATCATCTCGGCGGTAATATTTGACAACATTCCTGGCGAGTTGGCCTCTACGTCTCCGTGGGACTTTTATATACATCAATAACGTAATTTAACCTAACCTAAACCTACGTAACATCTCGGCGGTAATATTTGACAACATTCCTGGCTTGATGGCCTCTACGTCTCCGTGGGACCTTCATATACATCAATAACATAATATTACCTAACCTAACCCAACCTATCATCTCGGCGGTAATACTTGACAACATTCCTGGCGAGTTGGCCTCTACGCCTCCGTGGGACCTTCATATACATCAATAACGTAATATAACCTAACCTAACCCAACCTATCATCGCGGCGGTAATATTTGACAACATTCCTGACGAGTTGGCCTCTACGCCTCCGTGGAACTTTTATATACATCAAAACGTAATTTACCCTAACCTAACCCAACGCAACATCTCGGCGGTAATATTCGGCAACATTTCTGGCTTGATGGCCTCTACGTCTCCGTGGGATCTTCATATACATCAATAACATAATATTACCTAACCTAACCCAACCTATCATCTCGGCGGTAATACTTGACAACATTCCTGGCGAGTTGGCCTCTACGTCTCCGTGGGACCTTCATATACATCAATAACGTAATATAACCTAACCTAACCCAACCTATCATCTCGGCGGTAATATTTGACAACATTCCTGACGAGTTGGCCTCTACATCTCCGTGGGACTTTTATATACATCAATAACGTAATTTAACCTAACCTAAACCAACGTAACATCTCGGCGGTAATATTTGAGAACATTCCTGGCTTGCTGGCCTCTATGTTTCCGTGGGACCTTTATATACATCAATAACGTAGTATAACCTAACCTAGCCCAACCTATCATATCGGCGGTAATATTTGGCAACATTCCTGGCTTGTTGGCCTCTACGTCTCCGTGGGACCTTCATATACATCAATAACGTAATATAACCTAACCTAACCCAACCTATAATCTCGGCGGTAATATTTGACAACATTCCTGGTCAGTTGGCCTCTGCGTCTCCGTGGAACCTTCATATACATCAATAACGTAATATAACCTAACCTAACCCAACCTATCATCTCGGCGGTAATATTTGACAACATTCCTGGCGAGTTGGCCTCTACGTCTCCGTGGGACTTTTATATACATCAATAACGTAATTTAACCTAACCTAAACCTACGTAACATCTCGGCGGTAATATTTGACAACATTCCTGGCTTGCTGGCCTCTACGTCTCCGTGGGACCTTCATATACATCAATAACATAATATTACCTAACCTAACCCAACCTATCATCTCGGCGGTAATACTTGACAACATTCCTAGCGAGTTGGCCTCTACGTCTCCGTGGGACCTTCATATACATCAATAACGTAATATAACCTAACCTAACCCAACCTATCATCTCGGCGGTAATATTTGACAACATTCCTGACGAGTTGGCCTCTACATCTCCGTGGGACTTTTATATACATCAATAACGTAATTTAACCTAACCTAAACCAACGTAACATCTCGGCGGTAATATTTGACAACATTCCTGGCTTGCTGGCCTCTGTGTTTCCGTGGGACCTTTATATACATCAATAACGTAGTATAACCTAACCTAACCCAACGTAACATCTCGGCACTAATATTTGACAACATTCCTGGCTTGATGGCCTCTGCGTCTCCGTGGAACCTTCATATACATCAATAACGTAATATAACCTAACCTAACCCAACCTATCATCTCGGCGGTAATATTTGACAACATTCCTGGCGAGTTGGCCTCTACGTCTCCGTGGGACCTTCATATACATCAATAACGTAATATAACCTAACCTAACCCAACCTATCATCTCGGCGGTAATATTTGACATCATTCCTGGCGAGTTGGCCTCTACGCCTCCGTGGGACCTTTATATACATCAAAACGTAATTTACCCTAACCTAACCCAACGTAACATCTCTGCGGTAATATTCGGCAACATTCCCGGAGTGTTGGTCCCCAAGTCTCCGTGGGATCTTCATATACATCAATAACGTAATATAACCTAACCTAAACCAACCTATCATCTCGGCGGTAATATTTGACAACATTCCTGGCGAGTTGGCCTCTACGTCTCCGTGGGAATTTTATATACATCAATAACGTAATATAACCTAACCTAACCCAACCTATCATCTCGGCGGTAATATTTGACATCATTCCTGGCGAGTTGGCCTCTAGGCCTCCGTGGGACTTTTATATACATCAAAGCGTAATTTACCCTAACCTAACGCAACGTAACATCTCGGCGGTAATACTTGACAACATTCCTAGCGAGTTGGCCTCTACGTCTCCGTGGGAATTTTATATACATCAATAACGTAATATAACCTAACCTAACCCAACCTAACATCTCGGCACTAATATTTGACAACATTCCTGGCGAGTTGGCCTCTACCTCTCCGTGAGACCTTCATATACATCAATAACGTGATATAATCTAACCTAACCCAACCTATAATCTCGGCGGTAATATTTGACAACATTCCTGGTCAGTTGGCCTCTGCGACTCCGTGGAACCTTCATATACATCAATAACGTAATATAACCTAACCTAACCCAACCTATCATCTCGGCGGTAATATTTGACAACATTCCTGGCGAGTTGGCCTCTACGTCTCCGTGGGACTTTTATATACATCAATAACGTAATTTAACCTAACCTAAACCTACGTAACATCTCGGCGGTAATATTTGACAACATTCCTGGCTTGATGGCCTCTACGTCTCCGTGGGACCTTCATATACATCAATAACATAATATTACCTAACCTAACCCAACCTATCATCTCGGCGGTAATACTTGACAACATTACTGGCGAGTTGGCCTCTACGTCTCCGTGGGCCTTCATATACATCAGTAACGTAATATAACCTAACCTAACCCAACCTATCATCTCGCCGGTAATATTTGACAACATTCCTGACGAGTTGGCCTCTACGCTTCCGTGGGACTTTTATATACATCAAAACGTAATTTACCCTAACCTAACCCAACGCAACATCTCGGCGGTAATATTCGGCAACATTTCTTGCTTGATGGCATCTACGTCTCCGTGGGATCTTCATATACATCAATAACATAATATTACCTAACCTAACCCAACCTATCATCTCGGCGGTAATACTTGACAACATTCCTGGCGAGTTGGCCTCTACGTCTCCGTGGGACCTTCATATACATCAATAACGTAATATAACCTAACCTATCCCAACCTATAATCTCGGCGGTAATACTTGACAACATTCCTGGCGAGTTGGCCTCTACGTCTCCGTGGGACCTTCATATACATCAATAACGTAATATAACCTAACCTAACCCAACCTATCATCTCGGCGGTAATATTTGACAACATTCCTGACGAGTTGGCCTCTACGTCTCCGTGGGACTTTTATATACATCAATAACGTAATTTAACCTAACCTAAACCAACGTAACACCTCGGCGGTAATATTTGACAACATTCCTGGCTTGCTGGCCTCTGTGTTTCCGTGGGACCTTTATATACATCAATAACGTAGTATAACCTAACCTAACCCAACATAACATCTCGGCGGTAATATTTGACATCATTCCTGGCGAGTTGGCCTCTACGCCTCCGTGGGACCTTTATATACATCAAAACGTAATTTACCCTAACCTAACCCAACGTAACATCTCTGCGGTAATATTCGGCAACATTCCCGGAGTGTTGGTCCCTACGTCTCCGTGGGATCTTCATATACATCAATAACGTAATATAACCTAACCTAAACCAACCTATCATCTCGGCGGTAATATTTGACAACATTCCTGGCGAGTTGGCCTCTACGTCTCCGTGCGAATTTTATATACATCAATAACGTAATATAACCTAACCTAACCCAACCTATCATCTCGGCGGTAATACTTGACAACATTCCTGGCGAGTTGGCCTCTACGTCTCCGTGGGACCTTCATATACATCAATAACGTAATATAACCTAACCTAAACCAAGCTATCATCTCGGCGGTAATATTTGACAACATTCCAGGCGAGTTGGCCTCTACGTCTCCGTGGGAATTTTATATACATCAATAACGTAATATAACCTAACCTAACCCAACCTAACATCTCGGCACTAATATTTGACAACATTCCTGGCGAGTTGGCCTCTACCTCTCCGTGAGACCTTCATATACATCAATAACGTAATATAATCTAACCTAACCCAACCTATAATCTCGGCGGTAATATTTGACAACATTCCTGGTCAGTTGGCCTCTGCGTCTCCGTGGAACCTTCATATACATCAATAACGTAATATAACCTAACCTAACCCAACCTATCATCTCGGCGGTAATATTTGACAACATTCCTGGCGAGTTGGCCTCTACGTCTCCGTGGGACTTTTATATACATCAATAACGTAATTTAACCTAACCTAAACCTACGTAACATCTCGGCGGTAATATTTGACAACATTCCTGGCTTGATGGCCTCTACGTCTCCGTGGGACCTTCATATACATCAATAACATAATATTACCTAACCTAACCCAACCTATCATCTCGGCGGTAATACTTGACAACATTCCTGGCGAGTTGGCCTCTACGCCTCCGTGGGACCTTCATATACATCAATAACGTAATATAACCTAACCTAACCCAACCTATCATCGCGGCGGTAATATTTGACAACATTCCTGACGAGTTGGCCTCTACGCCTCCGTGGAACTTTTATATACATCAAAACGTAATTTACCCTAACCTAACCCAACGCAACATCTCGGCGGTAATATTCGGCAACATTTCTGGCTTGATGGCCTCTACGTCTCCGTGGGATCTTCATATACATCAATAACATAATATTACCTAACCTAACCCAACCTATCATCTCGGCGGTAATACTTGACAACATTCCTGGCGAGTTGGCCTCTACGTCTCCGTGGGACCTTCATATACATCAATAACGTAATATAACCTAACCTAACCCAACCTATCATCTCGGCGGTAATATTTGACAACATTCCTGACGAGTTGGCCTCTACATCTCCGTGGGACTTTTATATACATCAATAACGTAATTTAACCTAACCTAAACCAACGTAACATCTCGGCGGTAATATTTGAGAACATTCCTGGCTTGCTGGCCTCTATGTTTCCGTGGGACCTTTATATACATCAATAACGTAGTATAACCTAACCTAGCCCAACCTATCATATCGGCGGTAATATTTGGCAACATTCCTGGCTTGTTGGCCTCTACGTCTCCGTGGGACCTTCATATACATCAATAACGTAATATAACCTAACCTAACCCAACCTATAATCTCGGCGGTAATATTTGACAACATTCCTGGTCAGTTGGCCTCTGCGTCTCCGTGGAACCTTCATATACATCAATAACGTAATATAACCTAACCTAACCCAACCTATCATCTCGGCGGTAATATTTGACAACATTCCTGGCGAGTTGGCCTCTACGTCTCCGTGGGACTTTTATATACATCAATAACGTAATTTAACCTAACCTAAACCTACGTAACATCTCGGCGGTAATATTTGACAACATTCCTGGCTTGCTGGCCTCTACGTCTCCGTGGGACCTTCATATACATCAATAACATAATATTACCTAACCTAACCCAACCTATCATCTCGGCGGTAATACTTGACAACATTCCTAGCGAGTTGGCCTCTACGTCTCCGTGGGACCTTCATATACATCAATAACGTAATATAACCTAACCTAACCCAACCTATCATCTCGGCGGTAATATTTGACAACATTCCTGACGAGTTGGCCTCTACATCTCCGTGGGACTTTTATATACATCAATAACGTAATTTAACCTAACCTAAACCAACGTAACATCTCGGCGGTAATATTTGACAACATTCCTGGCTTGCTGGCCTCTGTGTTTCCGTGGGACCTTTATATACATCAATAACGTAGTATAACCTAACCTAACCCAACGTAACATCTCGGCACTAATATTTGACAACATTCCTGGCTTGATGGCCTCTACGTCTCCGTGGGACCTTCATATACATCAATAACATAATATTACCTAACCTAACCCAACCTATCATCTCGGCGGTAATACTTGACAACATTCCTGGCGAGTTGGCCTCTACGTCTCCGTGGGACTTTTATATACATCAATAACGTAATATAACCTAACCTAACCCAACCTATCATCTCGGCGGTAATATTTGACATCATTCCTGGCGAGTTGGCCTCTACGCCTCCGTGGGACCTTTATATACATCAAAACGTAATTTACCCTAACCTAACCCAACGTAACATCTCTGCGGTAATATTCGGCAACATTCCCGGAGTGTTGGTCCCCAAGTCTCCGTGGGATCTTCATATACATCAATAACGTAATATAACCTAACCTAAACCAACCTATCATCTCGGCGGTAATATTTGACAACATTCCTGGCGAGTTGGCCTCTACGTCTCCGTGGGAATTTTATATACATCAATAACGTAATATAACCTAACCTAACCCAACCTATCATCTCGGCGGTAATATTTGACATCATTCCTGGCGAGTTGGCCTCTAGGCCTCCGTGGGACTTTTATATACATCAAAGCGTAATTTACCCTAACCTAACGCAACGTAACATCTCGGCGGTAATACTTGACAACATTCCTGGCGAGTTGGCCTCTACGCCTCCGTGGGACTTTTATATACATCAATAACATAATATTACCTAACCTAACCCAACCTATCATCTCGGCGGTAATACTTGACAACATTCCTGGCGAGTTGGCCTCTACGTCTCCGTGGGACCTTCATATACATCAATAACGTAATATAACCTAACCTAAACCAAGCTATCATCTCGGCGGTAATATTTGACAACATTCCAGGCGAGTTGGCCTCTACGTCTCCGTGGGAATTTTATATACATCAATAACGTAATATAACCTAACCTAACCCAACCTAACATCTCGGCACTAATATTTGACAACATTCCTGGCGAGTTGGCCTCTACCTCTCCGTGAGACCTTCATATACATCAATAACGTAATATAATCTAACCTAACCCAACCTATAATCTCGGCGGTAATATTTGACAACATTCCTGGTCAGTTGGCCTCTGCGTCTCCGTGGAACCTTCATATACATCAATAACGTAATATAACCTAACCTAACCCAACCTATCATCTCGGCGGTAATATTTGACAACATTCCTGGCGAGTTGGCCTCTACGTCTCCGTGGGACTTTTATATACATCAATAACGTAATTTAACCTAACCTAAACCTACGTAACATCTCGGCGGTAATATTTGACAACATTCCTGGCTTGATGGCCTCTACGTCTCCGTGGGACCTTCATATACATCAATAACATAATATTACCTAACCTAACCCAACCTATCATCTCGGCGGTAATACTTGACAACATTCCTGGCGAGTTGGCCTCTACGCCTCCGTGGGACCTTCATATACATCAATAACGTAATATAACCTAACCTAACCCAACCTATCATCGCGGCGGTAATATTTGACAACATTCCTGACGAGTTGGCCTCTACGCCTCCGTGGAACTTTTATATACATCAAAACGTAATTTACCCTAACCTAACCCAACGCAACATCTCGGCGGTAATATTCGGCAACATTTCTGGCTTGATGGCCTCTACGTCTCCGTGGGATCTTCATATACATCAATAACATAATATTACCTAACCTAACCCAACCTATCATCTCGGCGGTAATACTTGACAACATTCCTGGCGAGTTGGCCTCTACGTCTCCGTGGGACCTTCATATACATCAATAACGTAATATAACCTAACCTAACCCAACCTATCATCTCGGCGGTAATATTTGACAACATTCCTGACGAGTTGGCCTCTACATCTCCGTGGGACTTTTATATACATCAATAACGTAATTTAACCTAACCTAAACCAACGTAACATCTCGGCGGTAATATTTGAGAACATTCCTGGCTTGCTGGCCTCTATGTTTCCGTGGGACCTTTATATACATCAATAACGTAGTATAACCTAACCTAGCCCAACCTATCATATCGGCGGTAATATTTGGCAACATTCCTGGCTTGTTGGCCTCTACGTCTCCGTGGGACCTTCATATACATCAATAACGTAATATAACCTAACCTAACCCAACCTATAATCTCGGCGGTAATATTTGACAACATTCCTGGTCAGTTGGCCTCTGCGTCTCCGTGGAACCTTCATATACATCAATAACGTAATATAACCTAACCTAACCCAACCTATCATCTCGGCGGTAATATTTGACAACATTCCTGGCGAGTTGGCCTCTACGTCTCCGTGGGACTTTTATATACATCAATAACGTAATTTAACCTAACCTAAACCTACGTAACATCTCGGCGGTAATATTTGACAACATTCCTGGCTTGCTGGCCTCTACGTCTCCGTGGGACCTTCATATACATCAATAACATAATATTACCTAACCTAACCCAACCTATCATCTCGGCGGTAATACTTGACAACATTCCTAGCGAGTTGGCCTCTACGTCTCCGTGGGACCTTCATATACATCAATAACGTAATATAACCTAACCTAACCCAACCTATCATCTCGGCGGTAATATTTGACAACATTCCTGACGAGTTGGCCTCTACATCTCCGTGGGACTTTTATATACATCAATAACGTAATTTAACCTAACCTAAACCAACGTAACATCTCGGCGGTAATATTTGACAACATTCCTGGCTTGCTGGCCTCTGTGTTTCCGTGGGACCTTTATATACATCAATAACGTAGTATAACCTAACCTAACCCAACGTAACATCTCGGCACTAATATTTGACAACATTCCTGGCTTGATGGCCTCTACGTCTCCGTGGGACCTTCATATACATCAATAACATAATATTACCTAACCTAACCCAACCTATCATCTCGGCGGTAATACTTGACAACATTCCTGGCGAGTTGGCCTCTACGTCTCCGTGGGACATTTATATACATCAATAACGTAATATAACCTAACCTAACCCAACCTATCATCTCGGCGGTAATATTTGACATCATTCCTGGCGAGTTGGCCTCTACGCCTCCGTGGGACCTTTATATACATCAAAACGTAATTTACCCTAACCTAACCCAACGTAACATCTCTGCGGTAATATTCGGCAACATTCCCGGAGTGTTGGTCCCCAAGTCTCCGTGGGATCTTCATATACATCAATAACGTAATATAACCTAACCTAAACCAACCTATCATCTCGGCGGTAATATTTGACAACATTCCTGGCGAGTTGGCCTCTACGTCTCCGTGGGAATTTTATATACATCAATAACGTAATATAACCTAACCTAACCCAACCTATCATCTCGGCGGTAATATTTGACATCATTCCTGGCGAGTTGGCCTCTAGGCCTCCGTGGGACTTTTATATACATCAAAGCGTAATTTACCCTAACCTAACGCAACGTAACATCTCGGCGGTAATACTTGACAACATTCCTGGCGAGTTGGCCTCTACGTCTCCGTGGGAATTTTATATACATCAATAACGTAATATAACCTAACCTAACCCAACCTAACATCTCGGCACTAATATTTGACAACATTCCTGGCGAGTTGGCCTCTACCTCTCCGTGAGACCTTCATATACATCAATAACGTGATATAATCTAACCTAACCCAACCTATAATCTCGGCGGTAATATTTGACAACATTCCTGGTCAGTTGGCCTCTGCGACTCCGTGGAACCTTCATATACATCAATAACGTAATATAACCTAACCTAACCCAACCTATCATCTCGGCGGTAATATTTGACAACATTCCTGGCGAGTTGGCCTCTACGTCTCCGTGGGACTTTTATATACATCAATAACGTAATTTAACCTAACCTAAACCTACGTAACATCTCGGCGGTAATATTTGACAACATTCCTGGCTTGATGGCCTCTACGTCTCCGTGGGACCTTCATATACATCAATAACATAATATTACCTAACCTAACCCAACCTATCATCTCGGCGGTAATACTTGACAACATTACTGGCGAGTTGGCCTCTACGTCTCCGTGGGCCTTCATATACATCAGTAACGTAATATAACCTAACCTAAACCAACGTAACATCTCGGCGGTAATATTTGACAACATTCCTGGCTTGCTGGCCTCTACGCTTCCGTGGGACTTTTATATACATCAAAACGTAATTTACCCTAACCTAACCCAACGCAACATCTCGGCGGTAATATTCGGCAACATTTCTTGCTTGATGGCATCTACGTCTCCGTGGGATCTTCATATACATCAATAACATAATATTACCTAACCTAACCCAACCTATCATCTCGGCGGTAATACTTGACAACATTCCTGGCGAGTTGGCCTCTACGTCTCCGTGGGACATTTATATACATCAATAACGTAATATAACCTAACCTAACCCAACCTATCATCTCGGCGGTAATATTTGACATCATTCCTGGCGAGTTGGCCTCTACGCCTCCGTGGGACCTTTATATACATCAAAACGTAATTTACCCTAACCTAACCCAACGTAACATCTCTGCGGTAATATTCGGCAACATTCCCGGAGTGTTGGTCCCCAAGTCTCCGTGGGATCTTCATATACATCAATAACGTAATATAACCTAACCTAAACCAACCTATCATCTCGGCGGTAATATTTGACAACATTCCTGGCGAGTTGGCCTCTACGTCTCCGTGGGAATTTTATATACATCAATAACGTAATATAACCTAACCTAACCCAACCTATCATCTCGGCGGTAATATTTGACATCATTCCTGGCGAGTTGGCCTCTAGGCCTCCGTGGGACTTTTATATACATCAAAGCGTAATTTACCCTAACCTAACGCAACGTAACATCTCGGCGGTAATACTTGACAACATTCCTGGCGAGTTGGCCTCTACGTCTCCGTGGGAATTTTATATACATCAATAACGTAATATAACCTAACCTAACCCAACCTAACATCTCGGCACTAATATTTGACAACATTCCTGGCGAGTTGGCCTCTACCTCTCCGTGAGACCTTCATATACATCAATAACGTGATATAATCTAACCTAACCCAACCTATAATCTCGGCGGTAATATTTGACAACATTCCTGGTCAGTTGGCCTCTGCGACTCCGTGGAACCTTCATATACATCAATAACGTAATATAACCTAACCTAACCCAACCTATCATCTCGGCGGTAATATTTGACAACATTCCTGGCGAGTTGGCCTCTACGTCTCCGTGGGACTTTTATATACATCAATAACGTAATTTAACCTAACCTAAACCTACGTAACATCTCGGCGGTAATATTTGACAACATTCCTGGCTTGATGGCCTCTACGTCTCCGTGGGACCTTCATATACATCAATAACATAATATTACCTAACCTAACCCAACCTATCATCTCGGCGGTAATACTTGACAACATTACTGGCGAGTTGGCCTCTACGTCTCCGTGGGCCTTCATATACATCAGTAACGTAATATAACCTAACCTAACCCAACCTATCATCTCGGCGGTAATATTTGACAACATTCCTGACGAGTTGGCCTCTACGCTTCCGTGGGACTTTTATATACATCAAAACGTAATTTACCCTAACCTAACCCAACGCAACATCTCGGCGGTAATATTCGGCAACATTTCTTGCTTGATGGCATCTACGTCTCCGTGGGATCTTCATATACATCAATAACATAATATTACCTAACCTAACCCAACCTATCATCTCGGCGGTAATACTTGACAACATTCCTGGCGAGTTGGCCTCTACGTCTCCGTGGGACCTTCATATACATCAATAACGTAATATAACCTAACCTATCCCAACCTATAATCTCGGCGGTAATACTTGACAACATTCCTGGCGAGTTGGCCTCTACGTCTCCGTGGGACCTTTATATACACCAATAACGTAATATAACCTAACCTAACCCAACCTATCATCTCGGCGGTAATATTTGACAACATTCCTGACGAGTTGGCCTCTACATCTCCGTGGGACTTTTATATACATCAATAACGTAATTTAACCTAACCTAAACCAACGTAACATCTCGGCGGTAATATTTGACAACATTCCTGGCTTGCTGGCCTCTGTGTTTCCGTGGGACCTTTATATACATCAATAACGTAGTATAACCTAACCTAACCCAACGTAACATCTCGGCACTAATATTTGACAACATTCCAGGCTTGATGGCCTCTACGTCTCCGTGGGACCTTCATATACATCAATAACATAATATTACCTAACCTAACCCAACCTATCATCTCGGCGGTAATACTTGACAACATTCCTGGCGTGTTGGCCTCTACGTCTCTGTGGGACTTTTATATACATCAATAACGTAATATAACCTAACCTAACCCAACCTAGAATCTCGGCGGTAATATTTGGCAACATTCCTGGCTTGTTGGCCTCTACGTCTCCGTGGGACCTTTATATACATCAATAAAGTAGTATAACCTAACCTAACCCAACGTAACATCCCGGCGGTAAGACTTGACAACATTCCTGGCGAGTTGGCCTCTACGTCTCCGTGCGACTTTTATATACATCAATAACGTAATATAACCTAACCTAACCCAACCTATCATCTCGGCGGTAATATTTGACATCATTCCTGGCGAGTTGGCCTCTACGCCTCCGTGGGACTTTTATATACATCAATAACATAATATTACCTAACCTAACCCAACCTATCATCTCGGCGGTAATACTTGACAACATTCCTGGCGAGTTGGCCTCTACGTCTCCGTGGGACCTTCATATACATCAATAACGTAATATAACCTAACCTAAACCAAGCTATCATCTCGGCGTTAATATTTGACAACATTCCAGGCGAGTTGGCCTCTACGTCTCCGTGGGACTTTTATATACATCAATAACGTAATATAACCTAACCTAAACCTACGTAACATCTCGGCGGTAATATTTGACAACATTCCTGGCTTGATGGCCTCTACGTCTCCGTGGGACCTTCATATACATCAATAACATAATATTACCTAACCTAACCCAACCTATCATCTCGGCGGTAATACTTGACAACATTCCTGGCGAGTTGGCCTCTACGTCTCCGTGGGACCTTCATATACATCAATAACGTAATATAACCTAACCTAACCCAACCTATCATCTCGGCGGTAATATTTGACAACATTCCTGACGAGTTGGCCTCTACATCTCCGTGGGACTTTTATATACATCAAGAACGTAATTTACCCTAACCTAAACCAACGTAACATCTCGGCGGTAATATTTGAGAACATTCCTGGCTTGTTGGCCTCTACGTCTCCGTGGGACCTTTATATACATCAATAACATAGTATAACCTAACCTAACCCAACGTAACATCTCGGCACTAATATTTGACAACATTCCTGGCTTGATGGCCTCTACGTCTCCGTGGGACTTTTATATACATCAATAACGTAATATAACCTAACCTAACCCAACCTATCATCTCGGCGGTAATATTTGACATCATTCCTGGCGAGTTGGCCTCTACCTCTCCGTGAGACCTTCATATACATCAATAACGTAATATAATCTAACCTAACCCAACCTATAATCTCGGCGGTAATATTTGACAACATTCCTGGTCAGTTGGCCTCTGCGTCTCCGTGGAACCTTCATATACATCAATAACGTAATATAACCTAACCTAACCCAACCTATCATCTCGGCGGTAATATTTGACAACATTCCTGGAGAGTTGGCCTCTACGTCTCCGTGGGACTTTTATATACATCAATAACGTAATTTAACCTAACCTAAACCTACGTAACATCTCGGCGGTAATATTTGACAACATTCCTGGCTTGATGGCCTCTACGTCTCCGTGGGACCTTCATATACATCAATAACATAATATTACCTAACCTAACCCAACCTATCATCTCGGCGGTAATACTTGACAACATTCCTGGCGAGTTGGCCTCTACGTCTCCGTGGGACTTTTATATACATCAATAACGTAATATAACCTAACCTAACCCAACCTATCATCTCGGCGGTAATATTTGACATCATTCCTGGCGAGTTGGCCTCTACCTCTCCGTGAGACCTTCATATACATCAATAACGTAATATAATCTAACCTAACCCAACCTATAATCTCGGCGGTAATATTTGACAACATTCCTGGTCAGTTGGCCTCTGCGTCTCCGTGGAACCTTCATATACATCAATAACGTAATATAACCTAACCTAACCCAACCTATCATCTCGGCGGTAATATTTGACAACATTCCTGGCGAGTTGGCCTCTACGTCTCCGTGGGACTTTTATATACATCAATAACGTAATTTAACCTAACCTAAACCTACGTAACATCTCGGCGGTAATATTTGACAACATTCCTGGCTTGATGGCCTCTACGTCTCCGTGGGACCTTCATATACATCAATAACATAATATTACCTATACCCTAATACCCTAATACCCTATAACCTAACCTAACCCAACCTAGAATCTCGGCGGTAATATTTGACAACATTCCTGGTCAGTTGGCCTCTGCGTCTCCGTGGAACCTTCATATACATCAATAACGTAATATAACCTAACCTAAC
Source organism: Xylocopa violacea (assembly GCA_963969225.1). Classification (NCBI taxonomy): domain Eukaryota; kingdom Metazoa; phylum Arthropoda; class Insecta; order Hymenoptera; family Apidae; genus Xylocopa; species Xylocopa violacea. Next base: position 57,703 of record CAXAJV010000755.1, on the reverse strand, counting down.
CCAACCTATCATCTCGGCGGTAATATTTGACATCATTCCTGGCGAGTTGGCCTCTACCTCTCCGTGAGACCTTCATATACATCAATAACGTAATATAATCTAACCTAACCCAACCTATAATCTCGGCGGTAATATTTGACAACATTCCTGGTCAGTTGGCCTCTGCGTCTCCGTGGAACCTTCATATACATCAATAATGTAATATAACCTAACCTAACCCAACTTATCATCTCGGCGGTAATATTTGACAACATTCCTGGCGAGTTGGCCTCTACGTCTCCGTGGGACTTTTATATACATCAATAACGTAATTTAACCTAACCTAAACCTACGTAACATCTCGGCGGTAATATTTGACAACATTCCTGGCTTGATGGCCTCTATGTTTCCGTGGGACCTTTATATACATCAATAACGTAGTATAACCTAACCTAACCCAACCTAACATCCCAACCTATCATATCGGCGGTAATATTTGGCAACATTCCTGGCTTGTTGGCCTCTACGTCTCCGTGGGACCTTCATATACATCAATAACATAATATTACCTAACCTAACCCAACCTATCATCTCGGCGGTAATACTTGACAACATTCCTGGCGAGTTGGCCTCTACGTCTCCATGGAACCTTCATATACATCAATAACGTAATATAACCTAACCTAACCCAACCTATTATCTCGGCGGTAATATTTGACAACATTCCTGGCTTGTTGGCCTCTACGTCTCCGTGGGACCTTTATATACATCAATAACGTAGTATAACCTAACCTAACCCAACGTAACATCTCGGCACTAATATTTGACAACATTCCTGGCTTGATGGCCTCTACGTCTCCGTGGGACCTTCATATACATCAATAACATAATATTACCTAACCTAACCCAACCTATCATCTCGGCGGTAATACTTGACAACATTCCTGGCGAGTTGGCCTCTACGTCTCCGTGGGACTTTTATATACATCAATAACGTAATATAACCTAACCTAACCCAACCTATCATCTCGGCGGTAATATTTGACATCATTCCTGGCGAGTTGGCCTCTACCTCTCAGTGAGACCTTCATATACATCAATAACGTAATATAATCTAACCTAACCCAACCTATAATCTCGGCGGTAATATTTGACAACATTCCTGGTCAGTTGGCCTCTGCGTCTCCGTGGAACCTTCATATACATCAATAACGTAATATAACCTAACCTAACCCAACCTATCATCTCGGCGGTAATATTTGACAACATTCCTGGCGAGTTGGTCTCTACGTCTCCGTGGGACTTTTATATACATCAATAACGTAATTTAACCTAACCTAAACCTACGTAACATCTCGGCGGTAATATTTGACAACATTCCTGGCTTGATGGCCTCTACGTCTCCGTGGGACCTTCATATACATCAATAACATAATATTACCTAACCTAACCCAACCTATCATCTCGGCGGTAATACTTGACAACATTCCTGGCGAGTTGGCCTCTACGGCTCCGTGGGACTTTTATATACATCAATAACGTAATATAACCTAACCTAACCCAACCTATCATCTCGGCGGTAATATTTGACATCATTCCTGGCGAGTTGGCCTCTACATCTCCGTGGGACTTTTATATACATCAAGAACGTAATTTACCCTAACCTAAACCAACGTAACATCTCGGCGGTAATATTTGAGAACATTCCTGGCTTGTTGGCCTCTACGTCTCCGTGGGACCTTTATATACATCAATAACATAGTATAACCTAACCTAACCCAACGTAACATCTCGGCACTAATATTTGACAACATTCCTGGCTTGATGGCCTCTACGTCTCCGTGGGACTTTTATATACATCAATAACGTAATATAACCTAACCTAACCCAACCTATCATCTCGGCGGTAATATTTGACATCATTCCTGGCGAGTTGGCCTCTACCTCTCCGTGAGACCTTCATATACATCAATAACGTAATATAATCTAACCTAACCCAACCTATAATCTCGGCGGTAATATTTGACAACATTCCTGGTCAGTTGGCCTCTGCGTCTCCGTGGAACCTTCATATACATCAATAACGTAATATAACCTAACCTAACCCAACCTATCATCTCGGCGGTAATATTTGACAACATTCCTGGCGAGTTGGCCTCTACGTCTCCGTGGGACTTTTATATACATCAATAACGTAATTTAACCTAACCTAAACCTACGTAACATCTCGGCGGTAATATTTGACAACATTCCTGGCTTGATGGCCTCTACGTCTCCGTGGGACCTTCATATACATCAATAACATAATATTACCTAACCTAACCCAACCTATCATCTCGGCGGTAATACTTGACAACATTCCTGGCGAGTTGGCCTCTACGTCTCCGTGGGACTTTTATATACATCAATAACGTAATATAACCTAACCTAACCCAACCTATCATCTCGGCGGTAATATTTGACATCATTCCTGGCGAGTTGGCCTCTACCTCTCCGTGAGACCTTCATATACATCAATAACGTAATATAATCTAACCTAACCCAACCTATAATCTCGGCGGTAATATTTGACAACATTCCTGGTCAGTTGGCCTCTGCGTCTCCGTGGAACCTTCATATACATCAATAACGTAATATAACCTAACCTAACCCAACCTATCATCTCGGCGGTAATATTTGACAACATTCCTGGCGAGTTGGCCTCTACGTCTCCGTGGGACTTTTATATACATCAATAACGTAATTTAACCTAACCTAAACCTACGTAACATCTCGGCGGTAATATTTGACAACATTCCTGGCTTGATGGCCTCTACGTCTCCGTGGGACCTTCATATACATCAATAACATAATATTACCTATACCCTAATACCCTAATACCCTATAACCTAACCTAACCCAACCTAGAATCTCGGCGGTAATATTTGACAACATTCCTGGTCAGTTGGCCTCTGCGTCTCCGTGGAACCTTCATATACATCAATAACGTAATATAACCTAACCTAACCCAACCTATCATCTCGGCGGTAATATTTGACATCATTCCTGGCGAGTTGGCCTCTACCTCTCCGTGAGACCTTCATATACATCAATAACGTAATATAATCTAACCTAACCCAACCTATAATCTCGGCGGTAATATTTGACAACATTCCTGGTCAGTTGGCCTCTGCGTCTCCGTGGAACCTTCATATACATCAATAATGTAATATAACCTAACCTAACCCAACTTATCATCTCGGCGGTAATATTTGACAACATTCCTGGCGAGTTGGCCTCTACGTCTCCGTGGGACTTTTATATACATCAATAACGTAATTTAACCTAACCTAAACCTACGTAACATCTCGGCGGTAATATTTGACAACATTCCTGGCTTGATGGCCTCTATGTTTCCGTGGGACCTTTATATACATCAATAACGTAGTATAACCTAACCTAACCCAACCTAACATCCCAACCTATCATATCGGCGGTAATATTTGGCAACATTCCTGGCTTGTTGGCCTCTACGTCTCCGTGGGACCTTCATATACATCAATAACATAATATTACCTAACCTAACCCAACCTATCATCTCGGCGGTAATACTTGACAACATTCCTGGCGAGTTGGCCTCTACGTCTCCATGGAACCTTCATATACATCAATAACGTAATATAACCTAACCTAACCCAACCTATTATCTCGGCGGTAATATTTGACAACATTCCTGGCTTGTTGGCCTCTACGTCTCCGTGGGACCTTTATATACATCAATAACGTAGTATAACCTAACCTAACCCAACGTAACATCTCGGCACTAATATTTGACAACATTCCTGGCTTGATGGCCTCTACGTCTCCGTGGGACCTTCATATACATCAATAACATAATATTACCTAACCTAACCCAACCTATCATCTCGGCGGTAATACTTGACAACATTCCTGGCGAGTTGGCCTCTACGTCTCCGTGGGACTTTTATATACATCAATAACGTAATATAACCTAACCTAACCCAACCTATCATCTCGGCGGTAATATTTGACATCATTCCTGGCGAGTTGGCCTCTACCTCTCAGTGAGACCTTCATATACATCAATAACGTAATATAATCTAACCTAACCCAACCTATAATCTCGGCGGTAATATTTGACAACATTCCTGGTCAGTTGGCCTCTGCGTCTCCGTGGAACCTTCATATACATCAATAACGTAATATAACCTAACCTAACCCAACCTATCATCTCGGCGGTAATATTTGACAACATTCCTGGCGAGTTGGTCTCTACGTCTCCGTGGGACTTTTATATACATCAATAACGTAATTTAACCTAACCTAAACCTACGTAACATCTCGGCGGTAATATTTGACAACATTCCTGGCTTGATGGCCTCTACGTCTCCGTGGGACCTTCATATACATCAATAACATAATATTACCTAACCTAACCCAACCTATCATCTCGGCGGTAATACTTGACAACATTCCTGGCGAGTTGGCCTCTACGGCTCCGTGGGACTTTTATATACATCAATAACGTAATATAACCTAACCTAACCCAACCTATCATCTCGGCGGTAATATTTGACATCATTCCTGGCGAGTTGGCCTCTACATCTCCGTGGGACTTTTATATACATCAAGAACGTAATTTACCCTAACCTAAACCAACGTAACATCTCGGCGGTAATATTTGAGAACATTCCTGGCTTGTTGGCCTCTACGTCTCCGTGGGACCTTTATATACATCAATAACATAGTATAACCTAACCTAACCCAACGTAACATCTCGGCACTAATATTTGACAACATTCCTGGCTTGATGGCCTCTACGTCTCCGTGGGACTTTTATATACATCAATAACGTAATATAACCTAACCTAACCCAACCTATCATCTCGGCGGTAATATTTGACATCATTCCTGGCGAGTTGGCCTCTACCTCTCCGTGAGACCTTCATATACATCAATAACGTAATATAATCTAACCTAACCCAACCTATAATCTCGGCGGTAATATTTGACAACATTCCTGGTCAGTTGGCCTCTGCGTCTCCGTGGAACCTTCATATACATCAATAACGTAATATAACCTAACCTAACCCAACCTATCATCTCGGCGGTAATATTTGACAACATTCCTGGCGAGTTGGCCTCTACGTCTCCGTGGGACTTTTATATACATCAATAACGTAATTTAACCTAACCTAAACCTACGTAACATCTCGGCGGTAATATTTGACAACATTCCTGGCTTGATGGCCTCTACGTCTCCGTGGGACCTTCATATACATCAATAACATAATATTACCTAACCTAACCCAACCTATCATCTCGGCGGTAATACTTGACAACATTCCTGGCGAGTTGGCCTCTACGTCTCCGTGGGACTTTTATATACATCAATAACGTAATATAACCTAACCTAACCCAACCTATCATCTCGGCGGTAATATTTGACATCATTCCTGGCGAGTTGGCCTCTACCTCTCCGTGAGACCTTCATATACATCAATAACGTAATATAATCTAACCTAACCCAACCTATAATCTCGGCGGTAATATTTGACAACATTCCTGGTCAGTTGGCCTCTGCGTCTCCGTGGAACCTTCATATACATCAATAACGTAATATAACCTAACCTAACCCAACCTATCATCTCGGCGGTAATATTTGACAACATTCCTGGCGAGTTGGCCTCTACGTCTCCGTGGGACTTTTATATACATCAATAACGTAATTTAACCTAACCTAAACCTACGTAACATCTCGGCGGTAATATTTGACAACATTCCTGGCTTGATGGCCTCTACGTCTCCGTGGGACCTTCATATACATCAATAACATAATATTACCTATACCCTAATACCCTAATACCCTATAACCTAACCTAACCCAACCTAGAATCTCGGCGGTAATATTTGACAACATTCCTGGTCAGTTGGCCTCTGCGTCTCCGTGGAACCTTCATATACATCAATAACGTAATATAACCTAACCTAACCCAACCTATCATCTCGGCGGTAATATTTGACATCATTCCTGGCGAGTTGGCCTCTACCTCTCCGTGAGACCTTCATATACATCAATAACGTAATATAATCTAACCTAACCCAACCTATAATCTCGGCGGTAATATTTGACAACATTCCTGGTCAGTTGGCCTCTGCGTCTCCGTGGAACCTTCATATACATCAATAATGTAATATAACCTAACCTAACCCAACTTATCATCTCGGCGGTAATATTTGACAACATTCCTGGCGAGTTGGCCTCTACGTCTCCGTGGGACTTTTATATACATCAATAACGTAATTTAACCTAACCTAAACCTACGTAACATCTCGGCGGTAATATTTGACAACATTCCTGGCTTGATGGCCTCTATGTTTCCGTGGGACCTTTATATACATCAATAACGTAGTATAACCTAACCTAACCCAACCTAACATCCCAACCTATCATATCGGCGGTAATATTTGGCAACATTCCTGGCTTGTTGGCCTCTACGTCTCCGTGGGACCTTCATATACATCAATAACATAATATTACCTAACCTAACCCAACCTATCATCTCGGCGGTAATACTTGACAACATTCCTGGCGAGTTGGCCTCTACGTCTCCATGGAACCTTCATATACATCAATAACGTAATATAACCTAACCTAACCCAACCTATTATCTCGGCGGTAATATTTGACAACATTCCTGGCTTGTTGGCCTCTACGTCTCCGTGGGACCTTTATATACATCAATAACGTAGTATAACCTAACCTAACCCAACGTAACATCTCGGCACTAATATTTGACAACATTCCTGGCTTGATGGCCTCTACGTCTCCGTGGGACCTTCATATACATCAATAACATAATATTACCTAACCTAACCCAACCTATCATCTCGGCGGTAATACTTGACAACATTCCTGGCGAGTTGGCCTCTACGTCTCCGTGGGACTTTTATATACATCAATAACGTAATATAACCTAACCTAACCCAACCTATCATCTCGGCGGTAATATTTGACATCATTCCTGGCGAGTTGGCCTCTACCTCTCCGTGAGACCTTCATATACATCAATAACGTAATATAATCTAACCTAACCCAACCTATAATCTCGGCGGTAATATTTGACAACATTCCTGGTCAGTTGGCCTCTGCGTCTCCGTGGAACCTTCATATACATCAATAACGTAATATAACCTAACCTAACCCAACCTATCATCTCGGCGGTAATATTTGACAACATTCCTGGCGAGTTGGTCTCTACGTCTCCGTGGGACTTTTATATACATCAATAACGTAATTTAACCTAACCTAAACCTACGTAACATCTCGGCGGTAATATTTGACAACATTCCTGGCTTGATGGCCTCTACGTCTCCGTGGGACCTTCATATACATCAATAACATAATATTACCTAACCTAACCCAACCTATCATCTCGGCGGTAATACTTGACAACATTCCTGGCGAGTTGGCCTCTACGGCTCCGTGGGACTTTTATATACATCAATAACGTAATATAACCTAACCTAACCCAACCTATCATCTCGGCGGTAATATTTGACATCATTCCTGGCGAGTTGGCCTCTACGCCTCCGTGGGACTTTTATATACATCAAAACGTAATTTACCCTAACCTAACCCAACGCAACATCTCGGCGGTAATATTCGGCAACATTTCTGGCTTGACGGCCTCTACGTCTCCGTGGGATCTTCATATACATCAATAACATAATATTACCTAACCTAACCCAACCTATCATCTCGGCGGTAATACTTGACAACATTCCTGGCGAGTTGGCCTCTACGTCTCCGTGGGACCTTCATATACATCAATAACGTAATATAACCTAACCTAACCCAACCTATCATCTCGGCGGTAATATTTGACAACATTCCTGACGAGTTGGCCTCTACATCTCCGTGGGACTTTTATATACATCAATAACGTAATTTAACCTAACCTAAACCAACGTAACATCTCGGCGGTAATATTTGAGAACATTCCTGGCTTGCTAGCCTCTATGTTTCCGTGGGACCTTTATATACATCAATAACGTAGTATAACCTAACCTAGCCCAACCTATCATATCGGCGGTAATATTTGGCAACATTCCTGGCTTGTTGGCCTCTACGTCTCCGTGGGACCTTCATATACATCAATAACGTAATATAACCTAACCTAACCCAACCTATCATCTCGGCGGTAATATTTGACATCATTCCTGGCGAGTTGGCCTCTACGCCTCCGTGGGACTTTTATATACATCAATAACGTAATATAACCTAACCTAAGCCAACCTATCATCTCGGCGGTAATATTTGACATCATTCCTGGCGAGTTGGCCTCTACGCCTCCGTGGGACATTTCTATACATCAATAACGTAATATAACCTAACCTAACCCAACCTATCATCTCGGCGGTAATATTTGACAACATTCCTGACGAGTTGGCCTCTACATCGCCGTGGGACTTTTATATACATCAATAACGTAATTTAACCTAACCTAAACCAACGTAACATCTCGGCGGTAATATTTGACAACATTCCTGGCTTGCTGGCCTCTATGTTTCCGTGGGACCTTTATATACATCAATAACGTAGTATAACCTATCCTAGCCCAACCTATCATATCGGCGGTAATATTTGGCAACATTCCTGGCTTGTTGGCCTCTACGTCTCCGTGGGACCTTCATATACATCAATAACATAATATTACCTAACCTAACCCAACCTATCATCTCGGCGGTAATACTTGACAACATTCCTGGCGAGTTGGCCTCTACGTCTCCATGGAACCTTCATATACATCAATAACGTAATATAACCTAACCTAACCCAACCTATCATCTCGGCGGTAATATTTGACAACATTCCTGACGAGTTGGCCTCTACATCTCCGTGGGACTTTTACATACATCAATAACGTAATTTAACCTAACCTAAACCAACGTAACATCTCGGCGGTAATATTTGACAACATTCCTGGCTTGCTGGCCTCTATGTTTCCGTGGGACCTTTATATACATCAATAACGTAGTATAACCTATCCTAGCCCAACCTATCATATCGGCGGTAATATTTGGCAACATTCCTGGCTTGTTGGCCTCTACGTCTCCGTGGGATCTTCATATACGTCAATAACATAATATTACCTAACCTAACCCAACCTATCATCTCGGCGGTAATACTTGACAACATTCCTGGCGAGTTGGCCTCTACGTCTCCGTGGGACTTTTATATACATCAATAACGTAATATAACCTAACCTAACCCAACCTATCATCTCGGCGGTAATATTTGACATCATTCCTGGCGAGTTGGCCTCTACGCCTCCGTGGGACTTCTATATACATCAAAACGTAATTTACCCTAACCTAACCCAACGTAACATCTCGGCGGTAATATTTGACAACATTCCTGGTCAGTTGGCCTCTGCGTCTCCGTGGAACCTTCATATACATCAATAACGTAATATAACCTAACCTAACCCAACCTATCATCTCGGCGGTAATATTTGACATCATTCCTGGCGTGTTGGCCTCTACGCCTCCGTGGGACATTTATATACATCAATAACGTAATATAACCTAACCTAACCCAACCTATCATCTCGGCGGTAATATTTGACAACATTCCTGACGAGTTGGCCTCTACATCGCCGTGGGACTTTTATATACATCAATAACGTAATTTAACCTAACCTAAACCAACGTAACATCTCGGCGGTAATATTTGACAACATTCCTGGCTTGCTGGCCTCTATGTTTCCGTGGGACCTTTATATACATCAATAACGTAGTATAACCTATCCTAGCCCAACCTATCATATCGGCGGTAATATTTGGCAACATTCCTGGCTTGTTGGCCTCTACGTCTCCGTGGGACCTTCATATACATCAATAACATAATATTACCTAACCTAACCCAACCTATCATCTCGGCGGTAATACTTGACAACATTCCTGGCGAGTTGGCCTCTACGTCTCCATGGAACCTTCATATACATCAATAACGTAATATAACCTAACCTAACCCAACCTATTATCTCGGCGGTAATATTTGACAACATTCCTGGCTTGTTGGCCTCTACGTCTCCGTGGGACCTTTATATACATCAATAACGTAGTATAACCTAACCTAACCCAACGTAACATCTCGGCACTAATATTTGACAACATTCCTGGCTTGATGGCCTCTACGTCTCCGTGGGACCTTCATATACATCAATAACATAATATTACCTAACCTAACCCAACCTATCATCTCGGCGGTAATACTTGACAACATTCCTGGCGAGTTGGCCTCTACGTCTCCATGGAACCTTCATATACATCAATAACGTAATATAACCTAACCTAACCCAACCTATCATCTCGGCGGTAATATTTGACAACATTCCTGACGAGTTGGCCTCTACATCTCCGTGGGACTTTTATATACATCAATAACGTAATTTAACCTAACCTAAACCAACGTAACATCTCGGCGGTAATATTTGACAACATTCCTGGCTTGCTGGCCTCTATGTTTCCGTGGGACCTTTATATACATCAATAACGTAGTATAACCTATCCTAGCCCAACCTATCATATCGGCGGTAATATTTGGCAACATTCCTGGCTTGTTGGTCTCTACGTCTCCGTGGGACTTTTATATACATCAATAACGTAATTTAACCTAACCTAAACCTACGTAACATCTCGGCGGTAATATTTGACAACATTCCTGGCTTGGTGGCCTCTACGTCTCCGTGGGACCTTCATATACATCAATAACATAATATTACCTAACCTAACCCAACCTATCATCTCGGCGGTAATACTTGACAACATTCCTGGCGAGTTGGCCTCTACGTCTCCGTGGGACCTTCATATACATCAATAACGTAATATAACCTAACCTAACCCAACCTATCATCTCGGCGGTAATATTTGACAACATTCCTGACGAGTTGGCCTCTACATCTCCGTGGGACTTTTATATACATCAATAACGTAATTTAACCTAACCTAAACCAACGTAACATCTCGGCGGTAATATTTGAGAACATTCCTGGCTTGCTAGCCTCTATGTTTCCGTGGGACCTTTATATACATCAATAACGTAGTATAACCTAACCTAGCCCAACCTATCATATCGGCGGTAATATTTGGCAACATTCCTGGCTTGTTGGCCTCTACGTCTCCGTGGGACCTTCATATACATCAATAACGTAATATAACCTAACCTAACCCAACCTATCATCTCGGCGGTAATATTTGACATCATTCCTGGCGAGTTGGCCTCTACGCCTCCGTGGGACTTTTATATACATCAATAACGTAATATAACCTAACCTAAGCCAACCTATCATCTCGGCGGTAATATTTGACATCATTCCTGGCGAGTTGGCCTCTACGCCTCCGTGGGACATTTCTATACATCAATAACGTAATATAACCTAACCTAACCCAACCTATCATCTCGGCGGTAATATTTGACAACATTCCTGACGAGTTGGCCTCTACATCGCCGTGGGACTTTTATATACATCAATAACGTAATTTAACCTAACCTAAACCAACGTAACATCTCGGCGGTAATATTTGACAACATTCCTGGCTTGCTGGCCTCTATGTTTCCGTGGGACCTTTATATACATCAATAACGTAGTATAACCTATCCTAGCCCAACCTATCATATCGGCGGTAATATTTGGCAACATTCCTGGCTTGTTGGCCTCTACGTCTCCGTGGGACCTTCATATACATCAATAACATAATATTACCTAACCTAACCCAACCTATCATCTCGGCGGTAATACTTGACAACATTCCTGGCGAGTTGGCCTCTACGTCTCCATGGAACCTTCATATACATCAATAACGTAATATAACCTAACCTAACCCAACCTATCATCTCGGCGGTAATATTTGACAACATTCCTGACGAGTTGGCCTCTACATCTCCGTGGGACTTTTATATACATCAATAACGTAATTTAACCTAACCTAAACCAACGTAACATCTCGGCGGTAATATTTGACAACATTCCTGGCTTGCTGGCCTCTATGTTTCCGTGGGACCTTTATATACATCAATAACGTAGTATAACCTATCCTAGCCCAACCTATCATATCGGCGGTAATATTTGGCAACATTCCTGGCTTGTTGGCCTCTACGTCTCCGTGGGATCTTCATATACGTCAATAACATAATATTACCTAACCTAACCCAACCTATCATCTCGGCGGTAATACTTGACAACATTCCTGGCGAGTTGGCCTCTACGTCTCCGTGGGACTTTTATATACATCAATAACGTAATATAACCTAACCTAACCCAACCTATCATCTCGGCGGTAATATTTGACATCATTCCTGGCGAGTTGGCCTCTACGCCTCCGTGGGACTTCTATATACATCAAAACGTAATTTACCCTAACCTAACCCAACGTAACATCTCGGCGGTAATATTTGACAACATTCCTGGTCAGTTGGCCTCTGCGTCTCCGTGGAACCTTCATATACATCAATAACGTAATATAACCTAACCTAACCCAACCTATCATTTCGGCGGTAATATTTGACATCATTCCTGGCGTGTTGGCCTCTACGCCTCCGTGGGACATTTATATACATCAATAACGTAATATAACCTAACCTAACCCAACCTATCATCTCGGCGGTAATATTTGACAACATTCCTGACGAGTTGGCCTCTACATCGCCGTGGGACTTTTATATACATCAATAACGTAATTTAACCTAACCTAAACCAACGTAACATCTCGGCGGTAATATTTGACAACATTCCTGGCTTGCTGGCCTCTATGTTTCCGTGGGACCTTTATATACATCAATAACGTAGTATAACCTATCCTAGCCCAACCTATCATATCGGCGGTAATATTTGGCAACATTCCTGGCTTGTTGGCCTCTACGTCTCCGTGGGACCTTCATATACATCAATAACATAATATTACCTAACCTAACCCAACCTATCATCTCGGCGGTAATACTTGACAACATTCCTGGCGAGTTGGCCTCTACGTCTCCATGGAACCTTCATATACATCAATAACGTAATATAACCTAACCTAACCCAACCTATTATCTCGGCGGTAATATTTGACAACATTCCTGGCTTGTTGGCCTCTACGTCTCCGTGGGACCTTTATATACATCAATAACGTAGTATAACCTAACCTAACCCAACGTAACATCTCGGCACTAATATTTGACAACATTCCTGGCTTGATGGCCTCTACGTCTGCGTGGGACCTTCATATACATCAATAACATAATATTACCTAACCTAACCCAACCTATCATCTCGGCGGTAATACTTGACAACATTCCTGGCGAGTTGGCCTCTACGTCTCCATGGAACCTTCATATACATCAATAACGTAATATAACCTAACCTAACCCAACCTATCATCTCGGCGGTAATATTTGACAACATTCCTGACGAGTTGGCCTCTACATCTCCGTGGGACTTTTATATACATCAATAACGTAATTTAACCTAACCTAAACCAACGTAACATCTCGGCGGTAATATTTGACAACATTCCTGGCTTGCTGGCCTCTATGTTTCCGTGGGACCTTTATATACATCAATAACGTAGTATAACCTATCCTAGCCCAACCTATCATATCGGCGGTAATATTTGGCAACATTCCTGGCTTGTTGGTCTCTACGTCTCCGTGGGACTTTTATATACATCAATAACGTAATTTAACCTAACCTAAACCTACGTAACATCTCGGCGGTAATATTTGACAACATTCCTGGCTTGATGGCCTCTACGTCTCCGTGGGACCTTCATATACATCAATAACATAATATTACCTAACCTAACCCAACCTATCATCTCGGCGGTAATACTTGACAACATTCCTGGCGAGTTGGCCTCTACGGCTCCGTGGGACTTTTATATACATCAATAACGTAATATAACCTAACCTAACCCAACCTATCATCTCGGCGGTAATATTTGACATCATTCCTGGCGAGTTGGCCTCTACGCCTCCGTGGGACTTTTATATACATCAAAACGTAATTTACCCTAACCTAACCCAACGCAACATCTCGGCGGTAATATTCGGCAACATTTCTGGCTTGACGGCCTCTACGTCTCCGTGGGATCTTCATATACATCAATAACATAATATTACCTAACCTAACCCAACCTATCATCTCGGCGGTAATACTTGACAACATTCCTGGCGAGTTGGCCTCTACGTCTCCGTGGGACCTTCATATACATCAATAACGTAATATAACCTAACCTAACCCAACCTATCATCTCGGCGGTAATATTTGACAACATTCCTGACGAGTTGGCCTCTACATCTCCGTGGGACTTTTATATACATCAATAACGTAATTTAACCTAACCTAAACCAACGTAACATCTCGGCGGTAATATTTGAGAACATTCCTGGCTTGCTAGCCTCTATGTTTCCGTGGGACCTTTATATACATCAATAACGTAGTATAACCTAACCTAGCCCAACCTATCATATCGGCGGTAATATTTGGCAACATTCCTGGCTTGTTGGCCTCTACGTCTCCGTGGGACCTTCATATACATCAATAACGTAATATAACCTAACCTAACCCAACCTATCATCTCGGCGGTAATATTTGACATCATTCCTGGCGAGTTGGCCTCTACGCCTCCGTGGGACTTTTATATACATCAATAACGTAATATAACCTAACCTAAGCCAACCTATCATCTCGGCGGTAATATTTGACATCATTCCTGGCGAGTTGGCCTCTACGCCTCCGTGGGACATTTCTATACATCAATAACGTAATATAACCTAACCTAACCCAACCTATCATCTCGGCGGTAATATTTGACAACATTCCTGACGAGTTGGCCTCTACATCGCCGTGGGACTTTTATATACATCAATAACGTAATTTAACCTAACCTAAACCAACGTAACATCTCGGCGGTAATATTTGACAACATTCCTGGCTTGCTGGCCTCTATGTTTCCGTGGGACCTTTATATACATCAATAACGTAGTATAACCTATCCTAGCCCAACCTATCATATCGGCGGTAATATTTGGCAACATTCCTGGCTTGTTGGCCTCTACGTCTCCGTGGGACCTTCATATACATCAATAACATAATATTACCTAACCTAACCCAACCTATCATCTCGGCGGTAATACTTGACAACATTCCTGGCGAGTTGGCCTCTACGTCTCCATGGAACCTTCATATACATCAATAACGTAATATAACCTAACCTAACCCAACCTATCATCTCGGCGGTAATATTTGACAACATTCCTGACGAGTTGGCCTCTACATCTCCGTGGGACTTTTATATACATCAATAACGTAATTTAACCTAACCTAAACCAACGTAACATCTCGGCGGTAATATTTGACAACATTCCTGGCTTGCTGGCCTCTATGTTTCCGTGGGACCTTTATATACATCAATAACGTAGTATAACCTATCCTAGCCCAACCTATCATATCGGCGGTAATATTTGGCAACATTCCTGGCTTGTTGGCCTCTACGTCTCCGTGGGATCTTCATATACGTCAATAACATAATATTACCTAACCTAACCCAACCTATCATCTCGGCGGTAATACTTGACAACATTCCTGGCGAGTTGGCCTCTACGTCTCCGTGGGACTTTTATATACATCAATAACGTAATATAACCTAACCTAACCCAACCTATCATCTCGGCGGTAATATTTGACATCATTCCTGGCGAGTTGGCCTCTACGCCTCCGTGGGACTTCTATATACATCAAAACGTAATTTACCCTAACCTAACCCAACGTAACATCTCGGCGGTAATATTTGACAACATTCCTGGTCAGTTGGCCTCTGCGTCTCCGTGGAACCTTCATATACATCAATAACGTAATATAACCTAACCTAACCCAACCTATCATCTCGGCGGTAATATTTGACATCATTCCTGGCGTGTTGGCCTCTACGCCTCCGTGGGACATTTATATACATCAATAACGTAATATAACCTAACCTAACCCAACCTATCATCTCGGCGGTAATATTTGACAACATTCCTGACGAGTTGGCCTCTACATCGCCGTGGGACTTTTATATACATCAATAACGTAATTTAACCTAACCTAAACCAACGTAACATCTCGGCGGTAATATTTGACAACATTCCTGGCTTGCTGGCCTCTATGTTTCCGTGGGACCTTTATATACATCAATAACGTAGTATAACCTATCCTAGCCCAACCTATCATATCGGCGGTAATATTTGGCAACATTCCTGGCTTGTTGGCCTCTACGTCTCCGTGGGACCTTCATATACATCAATAACATAATATTACCTAACCTAACCCAACCTATCATCTCGGCGGTAATACTTGACAACATTCCTGGCGAGTTGGCCTCTACGTCTCCATGGAACCTTCATATACATCAATAACGTAATATAACCTAACCTAACCCAACCTATTATCTCGGCGGTAATATTTGACAACATTCCTGGCTTGTTGGCCTCTACGTCTCCGTGGGACCTTTATATACATCAATAACGTAGTATAACCTAACCTAACCCAACGTAACATCTCGGCACTAATATTTGACAACATTCCTGGCTTGATGGCCTCTACGTCTCCGTGGGACCTTCATATACATCAATAACATAATATTACCTAACCTAACCCAACCTATCATCTCGGCGGTAATACTTGACAACATTCCTGGCGAGTTGGCCTCTACGTCTCCATGGAACCTTCATATACATCAATAACGTAATATAACCTAACCTAACCCAACCTATCATCTCGGCGGTAATATTTGACAACATTCCTGACGAGTTGGCCTCTACATCTGCGTGGGACTTTTATATACATCAATAACGTAATTTAACCTAACCTAAACCAACGTAACATCTCGGCGGTAATATTTGACAACATTCCTGGCTTGCTGGCCTCTATGTTTCCGTGGGACCTTTATATACATCAATAACGTAGTATAACCTATCCTAGCCCAACCTATCATATCGGCGGTAATATTTGGCAACATTCCTGGCTTGTTGGCCTCTACGTCTCCGTGGGATCTTCATATACATCAATAACATAATATTACCTAACCTAACCCAACCTATCATCTCGGCGGTAATACTTGACAACATTCCTGGCGAGTTGGCCTCTACGTCTCCGTGGGACTTTTATATACATCAATAACGTAATATAACCTAACCTAACCCAACCTATCATCTCGGCGGTAATATTTGACATCATTCCTGGCGAGTTGGCCTCTACGCCTCCGTGGGACTTCTATATACATCAAAACGTAATTTACCCTAACCTAACCCAACGTAACATCTCGGCGGTAATATTTGACAACATTCCTGGTCAGTTGGCCTCTGCGTCTCCGTGGAACCTTCATATACATCAATAACGTAATATAACCTAACCTAACCCAACCTATCATCTCGGCGGTAATATTTGACATCATTCCTGGCGTGTTGGCCTCTACGCCTCCGTGGGACATTTATATACATCAATAACGTAATATAACCTAACCTAACCCAACCTATCATCTCGGCGGTAATATTTGACAACATTCCTGACGAGTTGGCCTCTACATCGCCGTGGGACTTTTATATACATCAATAACGTAATTTAACCTAACCTAAACCAACGTAACATCTCGGCGGTAATATTTGACAACATTCCTGGCTTGCTGGCCTCTATGTTTCCGTGGGACCTTTATATACATCAATAACGTAGTATAACCTATCCTAGCCCAACCTATCATATCGGCGGTAATATTTGGCAACATTCCTGGCTTGTTGGCCTCTACGTCTCCGTGGGACCTTCATATACATCAATAACATAATATTACCTAACCTAACCCAACCTATCATCTCGGCGGTAATACTTGACAACATTCCTGGCGAGTTGGCCTCTACGTCTCCATGGAACCTTCATATACATCAATAACGTAATATAACCTAACCTAACCCAACCTATTATCTCGGCGGTAATATTTGACAACATTCCTGGCTTGTTGGCCTCTACGTCTCCGTGGGACCTTTATATACATCAATAACGTAGTATAACCTAACCTAACCCAACGTAACATCTCGGCACTAATATTTGACAACATTCCTGGCTTGATGGCCTCTACGTCTCCGTGGGACCTTCATATACATCAATAACATAATATTACCTAACCTAACCCAACCTATCATCTCGGCGGTAATACTTGACAACATTCCTGGCGAGTTGGCCTCTACGTCTCCGTGGGACTTTTATATACATCAATAACGTAATATAACCTAACCTAACCCAACCTATCATCTCGGCGGTAATATTTGACATCATTCCTGGCGAGTTGGCCTCTACCTCTCCGTGAGACCTTCATATACATCAATAACGTAATATAATCTAACCTAACCCAACCTATAATCTCGGCGGTAATATTTGACAACATTCCTGGTCAGTTGGCCTCTGCGTCTCCGTGGAACCTTCATATACATCAATAACGTAATATAACCTAACCTAACCCAACCTATCATCTCGGCGGTAATATTTGACAACATTCCTGGCGAGTTGGTCTCTACGTCTCCGTGGGACTTTTATATACATCAATAACGTAATTTAACCTAACCTAAACCTACGTAACATCTCGGCGGTAATATTTGACAACATTCCTGGCTTGATGGCCTCTACGTCTCCGTGGGACCTTCATATACATCAATAACATAATATTACCTAACCTAACCCAACCTATTATCTCGGCGGTAATACTTGACAACATTCCTGGCGAGTTGGCCTCTACGGCTCCGTGGGACTTTTATATACATCAATAACGTAATATAACCTAACCTAACCCAACCTATCATCTCGGCGGTAATATTTGACATCATTCCTGGCGAGTTGGCCTCTACGCCTCCGTGGGACTTTTATATACATCAAAACGTAATTTACCCTAACCTAACCCAACGCAACATCTCGGCGGTAATATTCGGCCACATTTCTGGCTTGATGGCCTCTACGTCTCCGTGGGATCTTCATATACATCAATAACATAATATTACCTAACCTAACCCAACCTATCATCTCGGCGGTAATACTTGACAACATTCCTGGCGAGTTGGCCTCTACATCTCCGTGGGACCTTCATATACATCAATAACGTAATATAACCTAACCTAACCCAACCTATCATCTCGGCGGTAATATTTGACATCATTCCTGGCGAGTTGGCCTCTACGCCTCCGTGGGACATTTATATACATCAATAACGTAATATAACCTAACCTAAACCAACGTAACATCTCGGCGGTAATATTTGAGAACATTCCTGGCTTGCTGGCCTCTATGTTTCCGTGGGACCTTTATATACATCAATAACGTAGTATAACCTAACCTAGCCCAACCTATCATATCGGCGGTAATATTTGGCAACATTCCTGGCTTGTTGGCCTCTACGTCTCCGTGGGACCTTCATATACATCAATAACGTAATATAACCTAACCTAACCCAACCTATCATCTCGGCGGTAATATTTGACATCATTCCTGGCGAGTTGGCCTCTACGCCTCCGTGGGACTTTTATATACATCAATAACGTAATATAACCTAACCTAACCCAACCTATCATTTCGGCGGTAATATTTGACATCATTCCTGGCGAGTTGGCCTCTACGCCTCCGTGGGACATTTATATACATCAATAACGTAATATAACCTAACCTAACCCAAAATATCATCTCGGCGGTAATATTTGACAACATTCCTGACGAGTTGGCCTCTACATCGCCGTGGGACTTTTATATACATCAATAACGTATTTTAACCTAACCTAAACCAACGTAACATCTCGGCGGTAATATTTGACAACATTCCTGGCTTGCTGGCCTCTATGTTTCCGTGGGACCTTTATATACATCAATAACGTAGTATAACCTATCCTAGCCCAACCTATCATATCGGCGGTAATATTTGGCAACATTCCTGGCTTGTTGGCCTCTACGTCTCCGTGGGACCTTCATATACATCAATAACATAATATTACCTAACCTAACCAAACCTATCATCTCGGCGGTAATACTTGACAACATTCCTGGCGAGTTGGCCTCTACGTCTCCATGGAACCTTCATATACATCAATAACGTAATATAACCTAACCTAACCCAACCTATCATCTCGGCGGTAATATTTGACAACATTCCTGACGAGTTGGCCTCTACATCTCCGTGGGACTTTTATATACATCAATAACGTAATTTAACCTAACCTAAACCAACGTAACATCTCGGCGGTAATATTTGACAACATTCCTGGCTTGCTGGCCTCTATGTTTCCGTGGGACCTTTATATACATCAATAACGTAGTATAACCTAACCTAACCCAACCTAACATCTCGGCACTAATATTTGACACCATTCCTGGCTTGATGGCCTCTACGTCTCCGTGGGACCTTCTTATACATCAATAACATAATATTACCTAACCTAACCCAACCTATCATCTCGGCGGTAATATTTGACATCATTCCTGGCGAGTTGGCCTCTACGCTTCCGTGGGACTTTTATATACATCAAAACGTAATTTACCCTAACCTAACCCAACGTAACATCTCGGCGGTAATATTCGGCAACATTCCTGGTGTGTTGGTCCCTACGTCTCCGTGGGATCTTCATATACATCAATAACGTAATATAACCTAACCTAACCCAACCTATCATCTCGGCGGTAGTATTTGACATCATTCCTGGCGAGTTGGCCTCTACGCCTCCGTCGGACTTTTATATACATCAAAACGTAATTTACCCTAACCTAACCCAACGTAACATCTCGGCGGTAATATTTGACAACATTCCTGGTCAGTTGGCCTCTGCGTCTCCGTGGAACCTTCATATACATCAATAACGTAATATAACCTAACCTAACCCAACCTATCATCCCGGCGGTAATATTTGACATCATTCCTGGCGAGTTGGCCTCTACGCTTCCGTGGGACTTTTATATACATCAAAACGTAATTTACCCCAACCTAACCCAACGTAACATCTCCGCGGTAATATTCGGCAACATTCCTGGTGTGTTGGTCCCTACGTCTCCGTGGGATCTTCATATACATCAATAACGTAATATAACCTAACCTAAACCAACCTATCATCTCGGCGGTAATATTTGACAACATTCCAGGCGAGTTGGCCCCTACGTCTCCGTGGGACATTTATATACATCAATAACGTAATATAACCTAACCTAACCCAACCTATCATATCGGCGGTAATATTTGACAACATTCCTGACGAGTTGGCCTCTACATCGCCGTGGGACTTTTATATACATCAATAACGCAATTTAACCTAACCTAAACCAACGTAACATCTCGGCGGTAATATTTGACAACATTCCTGGCTTGCTGGCCTCTATGTTTCCGTGGGACCTTTATATACATCAATAACGTAGTATAACCTATCCTAGCCCAACCTATCATATCGGCGGTAATATTTGGCAACATTCCAGGCTTGTTGGCCTCTACGTCTCCGTGGGACCTTCATATACATCAATAACATAATATTACCTAACCTAACCCAACCTATCATCTCGGCGGTAATACTTGACAACATTCCTGGCGAGTTGGCCCCTACGTCTCCATGGAACCTTCATATACATCAATAACGTAATATAACCTAACCTAACCCAACCTATCATCTCGGCGGTAATATTTGACAACATTCCAGGCGAGTTGGCCCCTACGTGTCCGTGGGAATTTTATATACATCAATAACGTAATTTAACCTAACCTAACCCAACCTATCATCTCGGCGGTAATATTTGACAACATTCCTGGCTTGCTGGCCTCTATGTTTCCGTGGGACTTTTATATACATCAATAACGTAGTATAACCTAACCTAACCCAACCTAACATCTCGGCACTAATATTTGACACCATTCCTGGCTTGATGGCCTCTACGTCTCCGTGGGACCTTCATATACATCAATAACATAATATTACCTAACCTAACCCAACCTATCATCTCGGCGGTAATACTTGACAACATTCCTGGCGAGTTGGCCTCTACGTCTCCGTGGGACTTTTATATACATCAATAACGTAATATAACCTAACCTAACCCTACCTATCATCTCGGCGGTAATATGTGACATCATTCCTGGCGAGTTGGCCTCTACGCTTCCGTGGGACTTTTATATACATCAAAACGTAATTTACCCTAACCTAACCCAACGTAACATCTCGGCGGTAATATTTGACAACATTCCTGGTCAGTTGGCCTCTGCGTCTCCGTGGAACCTTCATATACATCAATAACGTAATATAACCTAACCTAACCCAACCTATCATCTCGGCGGTAATATATGACATCATTCCTGGCGAGTTGGCCTCTACGCTTCCGTGGGACTTTTATATACATCAAAACGTAATTTACCCTAACCTAACCCAACGTAACATCTCGGCGGTAATATTCGGCAACATTCCTGGTGTGTTGGTCCCTACGTCTCCGTGGGACCTTCATATACATCAATAACGTAATATAACCTAACCTAAACCAACCTATCATCTCGGCGGTAATATTTGACAACATTCCAGGCGAGTTGACCCCTACGTGTCCGTGGGAATTTTATATACATCAATAACGTAATATAACCTAACCTAACCCAACCTATCATCTCGGCGGTAATATTTGACATCATTCCTGGCGAGTTGGCCTCTACGCCTCCGTGGGACTTTTATATACATTAAAACGTAATTTACCCTAACCTAACCCAACGTAACATCTCGGCGGTAATATTCGGCAACATTTCTGGCTTGATGGCCTCTACGTCTCCGTGGGATCTTCATATACATCAATAACATAATATTACCTAACCTAACCCAACCTATCATCTCGGCGGTAATATTTGACGACATTCCTGACGAGTTGGCCTCTACGCCTCCGTGGGACGTTTATATACATCAATAACGTAATTTAACCTAACCTAAACCAACGTAACATCTCGGCGGTAATATTTGAGAACATTCCTGGCTTGCTGGCCTCTATGTTTCCGTGGGACCTTTATATACATCAATAACGTAGTATAACCTAACCTAGCCCAACCTATCATATCGGCGGTAATATTTGGCAACATTCCTGGCTTGTTGGCCTCTACGTCTCCGTGGGACCTTCATATACATCAATAACGTAATATAACCTAACCTAACCCAACCTATCATCTCGGCGGTAATATTTGACATCATTCCTGGCGAGTTGGCCTCTACGCCTCCGTGGGACTTTTATATACATCAATAACGTAATATAACCTAACCTAACCCAACCTATCATCTCGGCGGTAATATTTGACATCATTCCTGGCGAGTTGGCCCCTACGTCTCCATGGAACCTTCATATACATCAATAACGTAATATAACCTAACCTAACCCAACCTATCATCTCGGCGGTAATATTTGACAACATTCCAGGCGAGTTGGCCCCTACGTGTCCGTGGGAATTTTATATACATCAATAACGTAATTTAACCTAACCTAACCCAACCTATCATCTCGGCGGTAATATTTGACAACATTCCTGGCTTGCTGGCCTCTATGTTTCCGTGGGACTTTTATATACATCAATAACGTAGTATAACCTAACCTAACCCAACCTAACATCTCGGCACTAATATTTGACACCATTCCTGGCTTGATGGCCTCTACGTCTCCCTGGGACCTTCATATACATCAATAACATAATATTACCTAACCTAACCCAACCTATCATCTCGGCGGTAATACTTGACAACATTCCTGGCGAGTTGGCCTCTACGTCTCCGTGGGACTTTTATATACATCAATAACGTAATATAACCTAACCTAACCCTACCTATCATCTCGGCGGTAATATGTGACATCATTCCTGGCGAGTTGGCCTCTACGCTTCCGTGGGACTTTTATATACATCAAAACGTAATTTACCCTAACCTAACCCAACGTAACATCTCGGCGGTAATATTTGACAACATTCCTGGTCAGTTGGCCTCTGCGTCTCCGTGGAACCTTCATATACATCAATAACGTAATATAACCTAACCTAACCCAACCTATCATCTCGGCGGTAATATATGACATCATTCCTGGCGAGTTGGCCTCTACGCTTCCGTGGGACTTTTATATACATCAAAACGTAATTTACCCTAACCTAACCCAACGTAACATCTCGGCGGTAATATTCGGCAACATTCCTGGTGTGTTGGTCCCTACGTCTCCGTGGGACCTTCATATACATCAATAACGTAATATAACCTAACCTAAACCAACCTATCATCTCGGCGGTAATATTTGACAACATTCCAGGCGAGTTGACCCCTACGTGTCCGTGGGAATTTTATATACATCAATAACGTAATATAACCTAACCTAACCCAACCTATCATCTCGGCGGTAATATTTGACATCATTCCTGGCGAGTTGGCCTCTACGCCTCCGTGGGACTTTTATATACATCAAAACGTAATTTACCCTAACCTAACCCAACGTAACATCTCGGCGGTAATATTCGGCAACATTTCTGGCTTGATGGCCTCTACGTCTCCGTGGGATCTTCATATACATCAATAACATAATATTACCTAACCTAACCCAACCTATCATCTCGGCGGTAATATTTGACGACATTCCTGACGAGTTGGCCTCTACGCCTCCGTGGGACGTTTATATACATCAATAACGTAATTTAACCTAACCTAAACCAACGTAACATCTCGGCGGTAATATTTGAGAACATTCCTGGCTTGCTGGCCTCTATGTTTCCGTGGGACCTTTATATACATCAATAACGTAGTATAACCTAACCTAGCCCAACCTATCATATCGGCGGTAATATTTGGCAACATTCCTGGCTTGTTGGCCTCTACGTCTCCGTGGGACCTTCATATACATCAATAACGTAATATAACCTAACCTAACCCAACCTATCATCTCGGCGGTAATATTTGACATCATTCCTGGCGAGTTGGCCTCTACGCCTCCGTGGGACTTTTATATACATCAATAACGTAATATAACCTAACCTAACCCAACCTATCATCTCGGCTGTAATATTTGACATCATTCCTGGCGAGTTGGCCTCTACGCCTCCGTGGGACATTTATATACATCAATAACGTAATATAACCTAACCTAACCCAACCTATCATCTCGGCGGTAATATTTGACAACATTCCTGACGAGTTGGCCTCTACATCGCCGTGGGACTTTTATATACATCAATAACGTGATTTAACCTAACCTAAACCAACGTAACATCTCGGCGGTAATATTTGACAACATTCCTGGCTTGCTGGCCTCTATGTTTCCGTGGGACCTTTATATACATCAATAACGTAGTATAACCTAACCTAACCCAACCTAACATGTCGGCGGTAATATTTGAGAACATTCCTGGCTTGCTGGCCTCTATGTTTCCGTGGGACGTTTATATACATCAATAACGTAGTATAACCTAACCTAGCCCAACCTATCATATCGGCGGTAATATTTGGCAACATTCCTGGCTTGTTGGCCTCTACGTCTCCGTGGGACCTTCATATACATCAATAACGTAATATAACCTAACCTATCCCAACCTATCATCTCGGCGGTAATATTTGACATCATTCCTGGCGAGTTGGCCTCTACGCCTCCGTGGGACTTTTATATACATCAATAACGTAATATAACCTAACCTAACCCAACCTATCATCTCGGCGGTATTATTTGACATCATTCCTGGCGAGTTGGCCTCTACGCCTCCGTGGGACATTTATATACATCAATAACGTAATATAACCTAACCTAACCCAACCTATCATCTCGGCGGTAATATTTGACGACATTCCTGACGAGTTGGCCTCTACATCGCCGTGGGACTTTTATATACATCAATAACGTAATTTAACCTAACCTAAACCAACGTAACATCTCGGCGGTAATATTTGACAACATTCCTGGCTTGCTGGCCTCTATGTTTCCGTGGGACCTTTATATACATCAATAACGTAGTATAACCTATCCTAGCCCAACCTATCATATCGGCGGTAATATTTGGCAACATTCCAGGCTTGTTGGCCTCTACGTCTCCGTGGGACCTTCATATACATCAATAACATAATATTACCTAACCTAACCCAACCTATCATCTCGGCGGTAATATTTGACAACATTCCTGGCTTGCTGGCCTCTATGTTTCCGTGGGACTTTTATATACATCAATAACGTAGTATAACCTAACCTAACCCAACCTAACATCTCGGCACTAATATTTGACACCATTCCTGGCTTGATGGCCCCTACGTCTCCGTGGGACCTTCATATACATCAATAACATAATATTACCTAACCTAACCCAACCTATCATCTCGGCGGTAATATTTGACATCATTCCTGGCGAGTTGGCCTCTACGCCTCCGTGGGACATTTATATACATCAATAACGTAATATAACCTAACCTAACCCAACCTATCATCTCGGCGGTAATATTTGACAACATTCCTGACGAGTTGGCCTCTACATCGCCGTGGGACTTTTATATACATCAATAACGTGATTTAACCTAACCTAAACCAACGTAACATCTCGGCGGTAATATTTGACAACATTCCTGGCTTGCTGGCCTCTATGTTTCCGTGGGACCTTTATATACATCAATAACGTAGTATAACCTAACCTAACCCAACCTAACATCTCGGCGGTAATATTTGAGAACATTCCTGGCTTGCTGGCCTCTATGTTTCCGTGGGACGTTTATATACATCAATAACGTAGTATAACCTAACCTAGCCCAACCTATCATATCGGCGGTAATATTTGGCAACATTCCTGGCTTGTTGGCCTCTACGTCTCCGTGGGACCTTCATATACATCAATAACATAATATTACCTAACCTAACCCAACCTATCATCTCGGCGGTAATATTTGACAACATTCCTGGCTTGCTGGCCTCTATGTTTCCGTGGGACTTTTATATACATCAATAACGTAGTATAACCTAACCTAACCCAACCTAACATCTCGGCACTAATATTTGACACCATTCCTGGCTTGATGGCCTCTACGTCTCCGTGGGAACTTCATATACATCAATAACATAATATTACCTAACCTAACCCAACCTATCATCTCGGCGGTAATACTTGACAACATTCCTGGCGAGTTGGCCTCCACGTCTCCGTGGGACTTTTATATACATCAATAACGTAATATAACCTAACCTAACCCAACCTATCATCTCGGCGGTAATATGTGACATCATTCCTGGCGAGTTGGCCTCTACGCCTCCGTGGGACTTTTATATACATCAAAACGTAATTTACCCTAACCTAACCCAACGTAACATCTCGGCGGTAATATTTGACAACATTCCTGGTCAGTTGGCCTCTGCGTCTCCGTGGAACCTTCATATACATCAATAACGTAATATAACCTAACCTAACCCAACCTATCATCTCGGCGGTAATATATGACATCATTCCTGGCGAGTTGGCCTCTACGCTTCCGTGGGACTTTTATATACATCAAAACGTAATTTACCCTACCCTAACCCAACGTAACATCTCGGCGGTAATATTCGGCAACATTCCTGGTGTGTTGGTCCCTACGTCTCCGTGGGATCTTCATATACATCAATAACGTAATATAACCTAACCTAAACCAACCTATCATCTCGGCGGTAATATTTGACAACATTCCAGGCGAGTTGGCCCCTACGTGTCCGTGGGAATTTTATATACATCAATAACGTAATATAACCTAACCTAACCCAACCTATCATCTCGGCGGTTATATTTGACATCATTCCTGGCGAGTTGGCCTCTACGCCTCCGTGGGACTTTTATATACATCAAAACGTAATTTACCCTAACCTAACCCAACGTAACATCTCGGCGGTAATATGCGGCAACATTTCTGGCTTGATGGCCTCTACGTCTCCGTGGGATCTTCATATACATCAATAACATAATATTACCTAACCTAACCCAACCTATCATCTCGGCGGTAATACTTGACAACATTCCTGGCGAGTTGGCCTCTACGTCTCCGTGGGACCTTCATATACATCAATAACGTAATATAACCTAACCTAACCCAACCTATCATCTCGGCGGTAATATTTGACAACATTCCTGACGAGTTGGCCTCTACATCTCCGTGGGACGTTTATATACATCAATAACGTAATTTAACCTAACCTAAACCAACGTAACATCTCGGCGGTAATATTTGACAACATTCCTGGCTTGCTGGCCTCTATGTTTCCGTGGGACCTTTATATACATCAAAACGTAATTTACCCTAACCTAACCCAACGTAACATCTCGGCGGTAATATTCGGCAACATTTCTGGCTTGATGGCCTCTACGTCTCCGTGGGATCTTCATATACATCAATAACATAATATTACCTAACCTAACCCAACCTATCATCTCGGCGGTAATATTTGACAACATTCCTGGCTTGCTGGCCTCTATGTTTCCGTGGGACCTTTATATACATCAATAACGTAGTATAACCTATCCTAGCCCAACCTATCATATCGGCGGTAATATTTGGCAACATTCCAGGCTTGTTGGCCTCTACGTCTCCGTGGGACCTTCATATACATCAATAACATAATATTACCTAACCTAACCCAACCTATCATCTCGGCGGTAATACTTGACAACATTCCTGGCGAGTTGGCCTCTACGTCTCCATGGAACCTTCATATACATCAATAACGTAATATAACCTAACCTAACCCAACCTATCATCTCGGCGGTAATATTTGACAACATTCCTGACGAGTTGGCCTCTACATCTCCGTGGGACTTTTATATACATCAATAACGTAATTTAACCTAACCTAAACCAACGTAACATCTCGGCGGTAATATTTGACAACATTCCTGGCTTGCTGGCCTCTATGTTTCCGTGGGACTTTTATATACATCAATAACGTAGTATAACCTAACCTAACCCAACCTAACATCTCGGCACTAGTATTTGACACCATTCCTGGCTTGATTGCCTCTACGTCTCCGTGGGACCTTCATATACATCAATAACATAATATTACCTAACCTAACCCAACCTATCATCTCGGCGGTAATATTTGACAACATTCCTGGCTTGCTGGCCTCTATGTTTCCGTGGGACTTTTATATACATCAATAACGTAGTATAACCTAACCTAACCCAACCTAACATCTCGGCACTAATATTTGACACCATTCCTGGCTTGATGGCCTCTACGTCTCCGTGGGACCTTCATATACATCAATAACATAATATAACCTAACCTAACCCAACCTATCATCTCGGCGGTAATATTTGACAACATTCCTGACGAGTTGGCCTCTACATCTCCGTGGGACGTTTATATACATCAATAACGTAATTTAACCTAACCTAAACCAACGTAACATCTCGGCGGTAATATTTGAGAACATTCCTGGCTTGCTGGCCTCTATGTTTCCGTGGGACCTTTATATACATCAATAACGTAGTATAACCTAACCTAGCCCAACCTATCATATCGGCGGTAATATTTGGCAACATTCCTGGCTTGTTGGCCTCTACGCCTCCGTGGGACTTTTATATACATCAATAACGTAATATAACCTAACCTAACCCAACCTATCATCTCGGCGGTAATATTTGACATCATTCCTGGCGAGTTGGCCTCTACGCCTCCGTGGGACATTTATATACATCAATAACGTAATATAACCTAACCTAACCCAACCTATCATCTCGGCGGTAATATTTGACGACATTCCTGACGAGTTGGCCTCTACATCGCCGTGGGACTTTTATATACATCAATAACGTAATTTAACCTAACCTAAACCAACGTAACATCTCGGCGGTAATATTTGACAACATTCCTGGCTTGCTGGCCTCTATGTTTCCGTGGGACCTTTATATACATCAATAACGTAGTATAACCTATCCTAGCCCAACCTATCATATCGGCGGTAATATTTGGCAACATTCCAGGCTTGTTGGCCTCTACGTCTCCGTGGGACCTTCATATACATCAATAACATAATATTACCTAACCTAACCCAACCTATCATCTCGGCGGTAATACTTGACAACATTCCTGGCGAGTTGGCCTCTACGTCTCCATGGAACCTTCATATACATCAATAACGTAATATAACCTAACCTAACCCAACCTATCATCTCGGCGGTAATATTTGACAACATTCCTGACGAGTTGGCCTCTACATCTCAGTGGGACTTTTATATACATCAATAACGTAATTTAACCTAACCTAAACCAACGTAACATCTCGGCGGTAATATTTGACAACATTCCTGGCTTGCTGGCCTCTATGTTTCCGTGGGACTTTTATATACATCAATAACGTAGTATAACCTAACCTAACCCAACCTAACATCTCGGCACTAGTATTTGACACCATTCCTGGCTTGATTGCCTCTACGTCTCCGTGGGACCTTCATATACATCAATAACATAATATTACCTAACCTAACCCAACCTATCATCTCGGCGGTAATATTTGACAACATTCCTGGCTTGCTGGCCTCTATGTTTCCGTGGGACTTTTATATACATCAATAACGTAGTATAACCTAACCTAACCCAACCTAGCATCTCGGCACTAATATTTGACACCATTCCTGGCTTGATGGCCTCTACGTCTCCGTGGGACCTTCATATACATCAATAACATAATATAACCTAACCTAACCCAACCTATCATCTCGGCGGTAATATTTGACAACATTCCTGACGAGTTGGCCTCTACATCTCCGTGGGACGTTTATATACATCAATAACGTAATTTAACCTAACCTAAACCAACGTAACATCTCGGCGGTAATATTTGAGAACATTCCTGGCTTGCTGGCCTCTATGTTTCCGTGGGACCTTTATATACATCAATAACGTAGTATAACCTAACCTAGCCCAACCTATCATATCGGCGGTAATATTTGGCAACATTCCTGGCTTGTTGGCCTCTACGTCTCCGTGGGACCTTCATATACATCAATAACGTAATATAACCTAACCTAACCCAACCTATCATCTCGGCGGTAATATTTGACATCATTCCTGGCGAGTTGGCCTCTACGCCTCCGTGGAACTTTTATATACATCAATAACGTAATATAACCTAACCTAACCCAACCTATCATCTCGGCGGTAATATTTGACATCATTCCTGGCGAGTTGGCCTCTACGCCTCCGTGGGACATTTATATACATCAATAACGTAATATAACCTAACCGAACCCAACCTATCATCTCGGCGGTAATATTTGACAACATTCCTGACGAGTTGGCCTCTACATCGCCGTGGGACTTTTATATACATCAATAACGTGATTTAATCAAACCTAAACCAACGTAACATCTGGGCGGTAATATTTGACAACATTCCTGGCTTGCTGGCCTCTATGTTTCCGTGGGACCTTTATATACATCAATAACGTAGTATAACCTAACCTAGCCCAACCTATCATATCGGCGGTAATATTTGGCAACATTCCAGGCTTGTTGGCCTCTACGTCTCCGTGGGACCTTCATATACATCAATAACATAATATTACCTAACCTAACCCAACCTATCATCTCGGCGGTAATACTTGACAACATTCCTGGCGAGTTGGCCTCTACGTCTCCATGGAACCTTCATATACATCAATAACGTAATATAACCTAACCTAACCCAACCTATCATCTCGGCGGTAATATTTGACAACATTCCTGACGAGTTGGCCTCTACATCTCCGTGGGACTTTTATATACATCAATAACGTAATTTAACCTAACCTAAACCAACGTAACATCTCGGCGGTAATATTTGACAACATTCCTGGCTTGCTGGCCTCTATGTTTCCGTGGGACTTTTATATACATCAATAACGTAGTATAACCTAACCTAACCCAACGTAACATCTCGGCACTAATATTTGACACCATTCCTGGCTTGATGGCCTCTACGTCTCCGTGGGACCTTCATATACATCAATAACATAATATTACCTAACCTAACCCAACCTATCATCTCGGCGGTAATATTTGACAACATTCTGGGCTTGCTGGCCTCTATGTTTCCGTGGGACTTTTATATACATCAATAACGTAGTATAACCTAACCTAACCCAACCTAACATCTCGGCACTAATATTTGACACCATTCCTGGCTTGATGGCCTCTACGTCTCCGTGGGACCTTCATATACATCAATAACATAGTATTACCTAACCTAACCCAACCTATCATCTCGGCGGTAATACTTGACAACATTCCTGGCGAGTTGGCCTCTACGTCTCCGTGGGACTTTTATATACATCAATAACGTAATATAACCTAACCTAACCCAACCTATCATCTCGGCGGTAATATGTGACATCATTCCTGGCGAGTTGGCCTCTACGCCTCCGTGGGACTTTTATATACATCAAAACGTAATTTACCCTAACCTAACCCAACGTAACATCTCGGCGGTAATATTTGACAACATTCCTGGTCAGTTGGCCTCTGCGTCTCCGTGGAACCTTCATATACATCAATAACGTAATATAACCTAACCTAACCCAACCTATCATCTCGGCGGTAATATATGACATCATTCCTGGCGAGTTGGCCTCTACGCTTCCGTGGGACTTTTATATACATCAAAACGTAATTTACCCTAACCTAACCCAACGTAACATATCGGCGGTAATATTCGGCAACATTCCTGGTGTGTTGGTCCCTACGTCTCCGTGGGATCTTCATATACATCAATAACGTAATATAACCTAACCTAAACCAACCTATCATCTCGGCGGTAATATATGACAACATTCCAGGCGAGTAGGCCCCTACGTGTCCGTGGGAATTTTATATACATCAATAACGTAATATAACCTAACCTAACCCAACCTATCATCTCGGCGGTAATATTTGACATCATTCCTGGCGAGTTGGCCTCTACGCCTCCGTGGGACTTTTATATACATCAAAACGTAATTTACCCTAACCTAACCCAACGTAACATCTCGGCGGTAATATTCGGCAACATTTCTGGCTTGATGGCCTCTACGTCTCCGTGGGATCTTCATATACATCAATAACATAATATTACCTAACCTAACCCAACCTATCATCTCGGCGGTAATACTTGACAACATTCCTGGCGAGTTGGCCTCTACGTCTCCGTGGGACCTTCATATACATCAATAACGTAATATAACCTAACCTAACCCAACCTATCATCTCGGCGGTAATATTTGACAACATTCCTGACGAGTTGGCCTCTACGTCTCAGTGGGACCTTCATATACATCAATAACGTAATATAACCTAACCTAATCCAACCTATCATCTCGGCGGTAATATTTGACAACATTCTGGGCTTGCTGGCCTCTATGTTTCCGTGGGACTTTTATATACATCAATAACGTAGTATAACCTAACCTAACCCAACCTAACATCTCGGCACTAATATTTGACACCATTCCTGGCTTGATGGCCTCTACGTCTCCGTGGGACCTTCATATACATCAATAACATAGTATTACCTAACCTAACCCAACCTATCATCTCGGCGGTAATACTTGACAACATTCCTGGCGTGTTGGCCTCTACGTCTCCGTGGGTCCTTCATATACATCAATAACGTAATATAACCTAACCTAACCCAACCTATCATCTCGGCGGTAATATTTGACAACATTCCTGACGAGTTGGCCTCTACATCTCCGTGGGACGTTTATATACATCAATAACGTAATTTAACCTAACCTAAACCAACGTAGCATCTCGGCGGTAATATTTGAGAACATTCCTGGCTTGCTGGCCTCTATGTTTCCGTGGGACCTTTATATACATCAATAACGTAGTATAACCTAACCTAGCCCAACCTATCATATCGGCGGTAATATTTGGCAACATTCCTGGCTTGTTGGCCTCTACGTCTCAGTGGGACCTTCATATACATCAATAACGTAATATAACCTAACCTAACCCAACCTATCATCTCGGCGGTAATATTTGACAACATTCCTGACGAGTTGGCCTCTACATCGCCGTGGGACTTTTATATACATCAGTAACGTGATTTAACCTAACCTAAACCAACGTAACATCTCGGCGGTAATATTTGACAACATTCCTGGCTTGCTGGCCTCTATGTTTCCGTGGGACCTTTATATACATCAATAACGTAGTATAACCTAACCTAACCCAACCTAACATCTCGGCACTAATATTTGACACCATTCCTGGCTTGATGGCATCTACGTCTCCGTGGGACCTTCATATACACCAATAACATAATATTACCTAACCTAACCCAACCTATCATCTCGGCGGTAATATTTGACATCATTCCTGGCGAGTTGGCCTCTACGCCTCCGTGGGACTTTTATATACATCAAAAAGTAATTTACCCTAACCTAACCCAACGTAACATCTCGGCGGTAATATTTGACAACATTCCTGGTCAGTTGGCCTCTGCGTCTCCGTGGAACCTTCATATACATCAATAACGTAATATAACCTAACCTAACCCAACCTATCATCTCGGCGGTAATATTTGACATCATTCCTGGCGAGTTGGCCTCTACGCTTCCGTGGGACTTTTATATACATCAAAACGTAATTTACCCTAACCTAACCCAACGTAACATCTCGGCGGTAATATTTGACAACATTCCTGGCGAGTTGGCCTCTACGTCTCCGTGGGACTTTTATATACACCAATAACGTAATTTAACCTAACCTAAACCAACGTAACATCTCGGCGGTGATATTTGACAACATTCCTGGCTTGCTGGCCTCTATGTTTCCGTGAGACGTTCATATACATCAATAACGTAATATAATCTAACCTAACCCAACCTATAACCTCGGCGGTAATATTTGACAACATTCCTGGTCAGTTGGCCTCTGCGTCTCCGTGGAACCTTCATATACATCAATAACGTAATATAACCTAACCTAACCCAACCTATCATCTCGGCGGTAATATTTGACATCATTCCTGGCGAGTTGGCCTGTACCTATCCGTGAGACCTTCATATACATCAATAACGTAATATAATCTAACCTAACCCAACCTATCATCTCGGCGGTAATATTTGACAACATTCCTAGCTTGCTGGCCTCTATGTTTCCGTGGGACCTTTATATACATCAATAACGTAGTATAACCTAACCTAGCCCAACCTATCATATCGGCGGTAATATTTGGCAACATTCCTGGCTTGTTGGCCTCTACGTCTCCGTGGGACCTTCATATACATCAATAACATAATATTACCTAACCTAACCCAACCTATCATCTCGGCGGTAATACTTGACAACATTCCTGGCGAGTTGGCCTCTACGTCTTCGTGGAACCTTCATATACATCAATAACGTAATATAACCTAACCTAACCCAACCTATCATCTCGGCGGTAATATTTGACATCATTCCTGGCGAGTTGGCCTCTACGTCTCCGTGGGACCTTCATATACATCAATAACGTAATATAACCTAACCTAACCCAACCTGTCATCTCGTCGGTAATATTTGACAACATTCCTGGCGAGTTGGCTTCTACGTCTCCGTGGGACCTTCATATACATCAATAACGTAATATAACGTAACCTAAACCAACCTATCATATCGGCGGTTATATTTGAAAACATTCCTGTCGATGTTGTCCTCTACCTCTCCGTGCGACCTGCATATACATCAATAACGTAGTATAACCTAACCTGAAGCAACCTATCATCTCGGCAGTAATATTTGACAACATTCCTGGCGAGTTGAGTTCTACGTCTCCGTGGGACCTTCATATACATCAATAACGTAATATCACCTAACCTAACCCAACCTATCATCTCGGCGGTTATATTTGAAAACATTCCTGTCGAGTTGGCCTCTACGTCTCCGTGGGACTTTTATATACATCAAAACGTAATTTACCCTAACCTAACCCAACGTAACATCTCGGCGGTAATATTTGACAACATTCCTGGCGAGTTGGCCTCTACGTCTCCGTGGGACTTTTATATACACCAATAACGTAATTTAACCTAACCTAAACCAACGTAACATCTCGGCGGTGATATTTGACAACATTCCTGGCTTGCTGGCCTCTATGTTTCCGTGAGACGTTCATATACATCAATAACGTAATATAATCTAACCTAACCCAACCTATAACCTCGGCGGTAATATTTGACAACATTCCTGGTCAGTTGGCCTCTGCGTCTCCGTGGAACCTTCATATACATCAATAACGTAATATAACCTAACCTAACCCAACCTATCATCTCGGCGGTAATATTTGACATCATTCCTGGCGAGTTGGCCTGTACCTATCCGTGAGACCTTCATATACATCAATAACGTAATATAATCTAACCTAACCCAACCTATGATCTCGGCGGTAATATTTGACAACATTCCTGGCTTGCTGGCCTCTATGTTTCCGTGGGACCTTTATATACATCAATAACGTAGTATAACCTAACCTAGCCCAACCTATCATATCGGCGGTAATATTTGGCAACATTCCTGGCTTGTTGGCCTCTACGTCTCCGTGGGACCTTCATATACATCAATAACGTAATATTACCTAACCTAACCCAACCTATCATCTCGGCGGTTATATTTGAAAACATTCCTGTCGAGTTGGCCTCTACGTCTCCGTGGGACTTTTATATACATCAAAACGTAATTTACCCTAACCTAACCCAACGTAACATCTCGGCGGTAATATTTGACAACATTCCTGGCGAGTTGGCCTCTACGTCTCCGTGGGACTTTTATATACACCAATAACGTAATTTAACCTAACCTAAACCAACGTAACATCTCGGCGGTGATATTTGACAACATTCCTGGCTTGCTGGCCTCTATGTTTCCGTGAGACGTTCATATACATCAATAACGTAATATAATCTAACCTAACCCAACCTATAACCTCGGCGGTAATATTTGACAACATTCCTGGTCAGTTGGCCTCTGCGTCTCCGTGGAACCTTCATATACATCAATAACGTAATATAACCTAACCTAACCCAACCTATCATCTCGGCGGTAATATTTGACATCATTCCTGGCGAGTTGGCCTGTACCTATCCGTGAGACCTTCATATACATCAATAACGTAATATAATCTAACCTAACCCAACCTATCATCTCGGCGGTAATATTTGACAACATTCCTAGCTTGCTGGCCTCTATGTTTCCGTGGGACCTTTATATACATCAATAACGTAGTATAACCTAACCTAGCCCAACCTATCATATCGGCGGTAATATTTGGCAACATTCCTGGCTTGTTGGCCTCTACGTCTCCGTGGGACCTTCATATACATCAATAACATAATATTACCTAACCTAACCCAACCTATCATCTCGGCGGTAATACTTGACAACACTCCTGGCGAGTTGGCCTCTACGTCTTCGTGGAACCTTCATATACATCAATAACGTAATATA
Organism: Xylocopa violacea; assembly: GCA_963969225.1. Taxonomy (NCBI): domain Eukaryota; kingdom Metazoa; phylum Arthropoda; class Insecta; order Hymenoptera; family Apidae; genus Xylocopa; species Xylocopa violacea. The sequence continues at coordinate 20,255 of CAXAJV010000755.1, read as the reverse complement.
ACCTAACCTAACCCAACCTATCATCTCGGCGGTAATATTTGACAACATTCCTGGTCAGTTGGCCTCTACGTCTCCGTGGGGCCTTCATATACATCAATAACGTAATATAACGTAACCTAACCCAACCTATCATATCGGCGGTAATATTTGACAACATTCCTGGCGAGTTGGCCTCTACCTCTCCGTGCGACCTTCATATACATCAATAACGTAATATAACGTAACCTAAAACAACCTATCATATCGGCGGTAATATTTGAAAACATTCCTGTCGATGTTGGCCTCTACGCCTCCGTGGGACTTTTATATACATCAATAACGTAATTTAACCTAACCTAAACCTACGTAACATCTCGGCGGTAATGTTTGAAAACATTCCTGTCGAGTTGGCCTCTACGTCTCCGTGGGACTTTTATATACATCAATAACGTAATTTAACCTAACCTAACACAACCTAACATCTCGGCACTAATATTTGAAAACATTCCTGGCGAGTTGGCCTCTACCTCTCCGTGGGACCTTCATATACATCAATAACGTAATATAACCCAACCTGAAGCAACCTATCATCTCGGCAGTAATATTTGACAACATTCGTGGCGAGTTGAGTTCTACGTCTCCGTGGGACCTTCATATACATCAATAACGTAATATCACCTAACCTAACCCAACCTATCATCTCGGCGGTTATATTTGAAAACATTCCTGTCGAGTTGGCCTCTACGTCTCCGTGGGACTTTTATATACATCAATAACGTAATTTAACCTAACCTAACACAACCTAACATCTCGGCACTAATATTTGAAAACATTCCTGGCGAGTTGGCCTCTACCTCTCCGTGGGACCTTCATATACATCAATAACGTAATATAAGCCAACCTGAAGCAACCTATCATCTCGGCAGTAATATTTGACAACATTCGTGGCGAGTTGAGTTCTACGTCTCCGTGGGACCTTCATATACATCAATAACGTAATATCACCTAACCTAACCCAACCAATCATCTCAGTGGTTATATTTGAAAACATTCCTGTCGAGTTGGCCTCTACGTCTCCGTGGGACTTTTATATACATCAATAACGTAATTTAACCTAACCTAAACATACGTAACATCTCGGCGGTAATGTTTGACAACATTCCTGGCTTGATGGCCTCTACGTCTCCGTGGGACCTTCATATACATCAATAACGTAATATAACGTAACCTAAACCAACCTATCATATCGGCGGTAATATTTGACAATATTCCTGGCGAGTTGGCCTCTACGTCTCCGTGGGACCTTCATATACATCAATAACGTAATATTACCTAACCTAACCCAACCTAACATCTCGGCACTAATATTTGACAACATTCCTGACGAGGTGGACTCTACGTCTCCGTGGGAATTTTATATACATCTATAACGTAATATAACCTAACATAATCCAACCTAACATCTCGGCACTAATATTTGAAAACATTCCTGGCGAGTTGGCCTCTACCTCTCCGTGGGACCTTCATATACATCAATAACGTAATATAACCTAACCTGAAGCAACCTATCATCTCGGCAGTAATATTTGACAACATTCGTGGCGAGTTGAGTTCTACGTCTCCGTGGGACCTTCATATACATCAATAACGTAATATCACCTAACCTAACCCAACCTATCATCTCGGCGGTTATATTTGAAAAGATTCCTGTCGAGTTGACCTCTACGTCTCCGTTGGACTTTTATATACATCAATAACGTAATTTAACCTAAGCTAAACCTACGTAACATCTCGGCGGTAATGTTTGACAACATTCCTGGCTTGATGGCCTCTACGTCTCCGTGGGACCTTCATATACATCAATAACGTAATATAACGTAACCTAATCCAACCTATCATATCGGCGGTAATATTTGACAATATTCCTGGCGAGTTGGCCTCTACGTCTCCGTGGGACCTTCATATACATTAATAACGTAATATCACCTAACCTAACCCAACCTAACATCTCGGCACTAATATTTGACAACATTCCTGGCGAGTTGGCCTCTATCTCTCCGTGCGACCTTCATATACATCAACAACGTAATATAACCTAACCTAACCCAACCTATCATCTCGGCGGTAATATTTGACAACATTCCTGACGAGTTGGCCTCTACGTCTCCGTGTGACTTTTATATACATCAAAACGTAATTTAACCTAACCTAACCCAACGTAACATCTCGGCGGTAATATTTGACAACATTCCTGCGGAGTTGGCATCTACGTGTTCGTCGGACCTTCATATACATCAATAACGTAATATCACCTAACCTAACCCAACCTAAGATCTCGGCACTAATATTTGACAACATTCCTGGCTTGATGGTCTCTACGTCTCCGTGGGAACTTCATATACATCAATAACGTAATATAACGTAACCTAAACCAACCTATCATATAGACGGTAATATTTGATAAATATTCCTGGCGAGTTGGCCTCTACGTCTCCGTGGGACCTTCATATACATCAATAACGTAATATAGCCTAACCTATCCCAACCTAACATCTCGGCACTAATATTTGATAACATTCCTGGCGAGTTGGCCTCTACCTCTCCGTGCGACCTTCATATACATCAATAACGTAATATAACGTAACCTAACCCAAACTATCATATCGGCGGTAATATTTGACAACATTCCGGGCGAGTTGGCCTCTACCTCTCCGTGCGACCTTCATATACATCAATAACGTAATATAACGTAACCTAAACCAACCTATCATATCGGCGGTAATATTTGAAAACATTCCTGTCGATGTTGGCCTCTACGCCTCCGTGGGACTTTTATATACATCAATAACGTAATTTAACCTAACCTAAACCTACGTAACATCTCGGCGGTAATGTTTGACAACATTCCTGGCTTGATGGCCTCTACGTCTCCGTGGGACCTTCATATACATCAATAACGTAATATAACGTAACCTAAACCAACCTATCATATCGGCGGTAATATTTGACAATATTCCTGGCGAGTTGGCCTCTACGTCTCCGTGGGACCTTCATATACATCAATAACGTAATATAACCTAACCTAAACCAACCTAACATCTCGGCGGTAATATTTGACAACATTCCTGTCGAGTTGGCCTCTACGTTTCCGTGGGGCCTTCATATACATCAGTAACGTAATATAACCAAACCTAACCCAACCTAACATCTCGGCGGTAATATTTGACAACATTCCTGGCGAGTTGGTCTCTACGCCTCCGTGCGACCTTCATATACATCAATAACGTAATTTAACCTAACCTGAACCAACCTATCATCTCGGCGGTAATATTTGACAACATTCCTGGCGAGTTGAGCTCTACGTCTCCGTGGGACCTTCATATACATCAATAACGTAATATCACCTAACCTAACCCAACCTAAGATCTCGGCACTAATATTTTACAACATTCCTGGCGAGTTGGCCTCTACGTCTCTGTGGGAATTTTATATACATCAATGACGTAATATAACCTAACCTAACCCAACATAACATCTCGGCACTAATATTTGACAACATTCCTGGCGAGTTGGACTCTACCTCTCCGTGGGGCCTTCATATACGTCAATAACGTAATATAATCTAACCTAACCCAACCTATCATCTCGGCGGTAATATTTGACAACATTCCTGGTCAGTTGGCCTCTACGTCTCCGTGGAACCTTCATATACATCAATAACGTAATATAACCTAACCTAACCCAGCCTATCATCTCGGCGGTAATACTTGACAACATTCCTGGCGAGTTGGCCTCTACGTCTCCGTGGGACCTTCATATACATCAATAACGTAATACAACCTAACCTAACCCAACCTATCGTATCGGCGGTAATATTTTACAATATTTCTGGCGAGTTGGCCTCTACGTCTCCGTGGGACCTTCATATACATCAATAACATAATATCACCTAACCTAACCCAACCTAAGATCTCGGCACTAATATTTGACAACATTCCTGGCGAGTTGGCCTCTACGTCTCCGTGGGACCTTCATATACATCAATAACGTAATATAACCTAACCTAACCCAACCTAACATCTCGGCACTAATATTTGACAACATTCCTGGCGAGTTGGCCTCTACCTCTCCGTGGGACCTTCATATACATCAATAACGTAATATAAGCCAACCTGAAGCAACCTATCATCTCGGCAGTAATATTTGACAACATTCGTGGCGAGTTGAGTTCTACGTCTCCGTGGGACCTTCATATACATCAATAACGTAATATCACCTAACCTAACCCAACCAATCATCTCAGTGGTTATATTTGAAAACATTCCTGTCGAGTTGGCCTCTACGTCTCCGTGGGACTTTTATATACATCAATAACGTAATTTAACCTAACCTAAACATACGTAACATCTCGGCGGTAATGTTTGACAACATTCCTGGCTTGATGGCCTCTACGTCTCCGTGGGACCTTCATATACATCAATAACGTAATATAACGTAACCTAAACCAACCTATCATATCGGCGGTAATATTTGACAATATTCCTGGCGAGTTGGCCTCTACGTCTCCGTGGGACCTTCATATACATCAATAACGTAATATTACCTAACCTAACCCAACCTAACATCTCGGCACTAATATTTGACAACATTCCTGACGAGGTGGACTCTACGTCTCCGTGGGAATTTTATATACATCTATAACGTAATATAACCTAACCTAATCCAACCTAACATCTCGGCACTAATATTTGAAAACATTCCTGGCGAGTTGGCCTCTACCTCTCCGTGGGACCTTCATATACATCAATAACGTAATATAACCTAACCTGAAGCAACCTATCATCTCGGCAGTAATATTTGACAACATTCGTGGCGAGTTGAGTTCTACGTCTCCGTGGGACCTTCATATACATCAATAACGTAATATCACCTAACCTAACCCAACCTATCACCTCGGCGGTTATATTTGAAAAGATTCCTGTCGAGTTGACCTCTACGTCTCCGTTGGACTTTTATATACATCAATAACGTAATTTAACCTAAGCTAAACCTACGTAACATCTCGGCGGTAATGTTTGACAACATTCCTGGCTTGATGGCCTCTACGTCTCCGTGGGACCTTCATATACATCAAGAACGTAATATAACGTAACCTAAACCAACCTATCATATCGGCGGTAATATTTGACAATATTCCTGGCGAGTTGGCCTCTACGTCTCCGTGGGACCTTCATATACATTAATAACGTAATATCACCTAACCTAACCCAACCTAACATCTCGGCACTAATATTTGACAACATTCCTGGCGAGTTGGCCTCTATCTCTCCGTGCGACCTTCATATACATCAACAACGTAATATAACCTAACCTAACCCAACCTATCATCTCGGCGGTAATATTTGACAACATTCCTGACGAGTTGGCCTCTACGTCTCCGTGTGACTTTTATATACATCAAAACGTAATTTAACCTAACCTAACCCAACGTAACATCTCGGCGGTAATATTTGACAACATTCCTGCGGAGTTGGCATCTACGTGTTCGTCGGACCTTCATATACATCAATAACGTAATATCACCTAACCTAACCCAACCTAAGATCTCGGCACTAATATTTGACAACATTCCTGGCTTGATGGTCTCTACGTCTCCGTGGGAACTTCATATACATCAATAACGTAATATAACGTAACCTAAACCAACCTATCATATAGACGGTAATATTTGATAAATATTCCTGGCGAGTTGGCCTCTACGTCTCCGTGGGACCTTCATATACATCAATAACGTAATATAGCCTAACCTATCCCAACCTAACATCTCGGCACTAATATTTGATAACATTCCTGGCGAGTTGGCCTCTACCTCTCCGTGCGACCTTCATATACATCAATAACGTAATATAACGTAACCTAACCCAAACTATCATATCGGCGGTAATATTTGACAACATTCCGGGCGAGTTGGCCTCTACCTCTCCGTGCGACCTTCATATACATCAATAACGTAATATAACGTAACCTAAACCAACCTATCATATCGGCGGTAATATTTGAAAACATTCCTGTCGATGTTGGCCTCTACGCCTCCGTGGGACTTTTATATACATCAATAACGTAATTTAACCTAACCTAAACCTACGTAACATCTCGGCGGTAATGTTTGACAACATTCCTGGCTTGATGGCCTCTACGTCTCCGTGGGACCTTCATATACATCAATAACGTAATATAACGTAACCTAAACCAACCTATCATATCGGCGGTAATATTTGACAATATTCCTGGCGAGTTGGCCTCTACGTCTCCGTGGGACCTTCATATACATCAATAACGTAATATAACCTAACCTAAACCAACCTAACATCTCGGCGGTAATATTTGACAACATTCCTGTCGAGTTGGCCTCTACGTTTCCGTGGGGCCTTCATATACATCAATAACGTAATATAACCAAACCTAACCCAACCTAACATCTCGGCGGTAATATTTGACAACATTCCTGGCGAGTTGGTCTCTACGCCTCCGTGCGACCTTCATATACATCAATAACGTAATTTAACCTAACCTGAACCAACCTATCATCTCGGCGGTAATATTTGACAACATTCCTGGCGAGTTGAGCTCTACGTCTCCGTGGGACCTTCATATACATCAATAACGTAATATCACCTAACCTAACCCAACCTAAGATCTCGGCACTAATATTTTACAACATTCCTGGCGAGTTGGCCTCTACGTCTCTGTGGGAATTTTATATACATCAATGACGTAATATAACCTAACCTAACCCAACATAACATCTCGGCACTAATATTTGACAACATTCCTGGCGAGTTGGACTCTACCTCTCCGTGGGGCCTTCATATACGTCAATAACGTAATATAATCTAACCTAACCCAACCTATCATCTCGGCGGTAATATTTGACAACATTCCTGGTCAGTTGGCCTCTACGTCTCCGTGGAACCTTCATATACATCAATAACGTAATATAACCTAACCTAACCCAGCCTATCATCTCGGCGGTAATACTTGACAACATTCCTGGCGAGTTGGCCTCTACGTCTCCGTGGGACCTTCATATACATCAATAACGTAATACAACCTAACCTAACCCAACCTATCGTATCGGCGGTAATATTTTACAATATTTCTGGCGAGTTGGCCTCTACGTCTCCGTGGGACCTTCATATACATCAATAACATAATATCACCTAACCTAACCCAACCTAAGATCTCGGCACTAATATTTGACAACATTCCTGGCGAGTTGGCCTCTACGTCTCCGTGGGACCTTCATATACATCAATAACGTAATATAACCTAACCTAACCCAACCTAACATCTCGGCACTAATATTTGACAACATTCCTGGCGAGTTGGACTCTATCTCTCCGTGCGACCTTCATATACATCAATAACGTAATTTAACCTAACCTAACCCAACCTATCATCTCGGCGGTAATATTTGACAACATTCCTGATCAGTTGGCCTCTACGTCTCCGTGGAACCTTCATATACATCAATAACGTAATATAACTTAACCTAACCCAACCTATCATCTCGGCACTAATATTTGACAACATTCCTGGCGAGTTGGACTCTATCTCTCCGTGCGACCTTCATATACATCAATAACGTAATTTAACCTAACCTAACCCAACCTATCATCTCGGCGGTAATATTTGACAACATTCCTGATCAGTTGGCCTCTACGTCTCCGTGGAACCTTCATATACATCAATAACGTAATATAACTTAACCTAACCCAACCTATCATCTCGGCGGTAATATTTGACAACATTCCTGTCGAGTTGGCCTCTACGTTTCCGTGGGGCCTTCATATACATCAATAACGTAATATAACCAAACCTAACCCAACCTAACATCTCGGCGGTAATATTTGACAACATTCCTGGCGAGTTGGTCTCTACGCCTCCGTGCGACCTTCATATACATCAATAACGTAATATAGCCTAACCTGAACCAAAATATCATCTCGGCGGTAATATTTGACAACATTCCTGGTCAGTTGGCCTCTACGTCTCCGTGGGGCCTTCATATACATCAATAACGTAATATAACCTAACCTAACCCAACCTAACATCTCGGCGGTAATATTTGACAACATTCCTGGCGAGTTGGCCTCTACGTCTCCGTGGGGCATTCATATACATCAATAACGTATTATAACCAAACCTAACCCAACCTAACATCTCGGCGGTAATATTTGACAACATTCCTGGCGAGTTGAGCTCTACGTCTCCGTGGGACCTTCATATACATCAATAACGTAATATCACCTAACCTAACCCAACCTAAGATCTCGGCACTAATATTTGACAACATTCCTGGCGAGTTGGCCTCTACGTCTCTGTGGGAATTTTATATACATCAGTGACGTAATATAACCTAACCTAACCCAACCTAACATCTCGGCATAAATATTTGACAACATTCCTGGCGAGTTGGACTCTACCTCTCCGTGGGACCTTCATATACGTCAATAACGTAATATAATCTAACCTAACCCAACCTATCATCTCGGCGGTAATATTTGACAACATTCCTGGTCAGTTGGCCTCTACGTCTCCGTGGAACCTTCATATACATCAATAACGTAATATAACCTAACCTAACCCAACCTATCATCTCGGCGGTAATATTTGACAACATTCCTGGCGAGTTGGCCTCTACCTCTCCGTGAGACCTTCATATACATCAATAACGTAATATAACCTAACCTAACCCAACCTATCATCTCGGCGGTAATACTTGACTACATTCCTGGCGAGTTGGCCTCTACGTCTCCGTGGGACCTTCATATACATCAATAACGTAATATAACCTAACCTAACCCAACCTATCGTATCGGCGGTAATATTTTACAATATTCCTGGCGAGTTGGCCTCTACGTCTCCGTGGGACCTTCATATACATCAATAACATAATATCACCTAACCTAACCCAACCTAAGATCTCGGCACTAATATTTGACAACATTCCTGGCGAGTTGGCCTCTACGTCTCCGTGGGACCTTCATATACATCAATAACGTAATTTAACCTAACCTAACACAACCTAACATCTCGGCGGTAATGTTTGACAACATTCCTGGCTTGATGGCCTCTACGTCTCCGTGGGACCTTCATATACATCAATAACGTAATATAACGTAACCTAAACCAACCTATCATATCGGCGGTAATATTTGACAATATTCCTGGCGAGTTGGCCTCTACGTCTCCGTGGGACCTTCATATACATCAATAACGTAATATTACCTAACCTAACCCAACCTAACATCTCGGCACTAATATTTGACAACACTCCTGACGAGGTGGACTCTACGTCTCCGTGGGAATTTTATATACATCTATAACGTAATATAACCTAACCTAATCCAACCTAACATCTCGGCACTAATATTTGAAAACATTCCTGGCGAGTTGGCCTCTACCTCTCCGTGGGACCTTCATATACATCAATAACGTAATATAACCTAACCTGAAGCAACCTATCATGTCGGCAGTAATATTTGACAACATTCGTGGCGAGTTGAGTTCTACGTCTCCGTGGGACCTTCATATACATCAATAACGTAATATCACCTAACCTAACCCAACCTATCATCTCGGCGGTTATATTTGAAAAGATTCCTGTCGAGTTGACCTCTACGTCTCCGTTGGACTTTTATATACATCAATAACGTAATTTAACCTAAGCTAAACCTACGTAACATCTCGGCGGTAATGTTTGACAACATTCCTGGCTTGATGGCCTCTACGTCTCCGTGTGACTTTTATATACATCAAAACGTAATTTAACCTAACCTAACCCAACGTAACATCTCGGCGGTAATATTTGACAACATTCCTGCGGAGTTGGCATCTACGTGTTCGTCGGACCTTCATATACATCAATAACGTAATATCACCTAACCTAACCCAACCTAAGATCTCGGCACTAATATTTGACAACATTCCTGGCTTGATGGTCTCTACGTCTCCGTGGGAACTTCATATACATCAATAACGTAATATAACGTAACCTAAACCAACCTATCATATAGGCGGTAATATTTGACAATATTCCTGGCGAGTTGGCCTCTACGTCTCCGTGGGACCTTCATATACATCAATAACGTAATATAGCCTAACCTATCCCAACCTAACATCTCGGCACTAATATTTGATAACATTCCTGGCGAGTTGGCCTCTACCTCTCCGTGCGACCTTCATATACATCAATAACGTAATATAACGTAACCTAACCCAAACTATCATATCGGCGGTAATATTTGACAACATTCCTGGCGAGTTGGCCTCTACCTCTCCGTGCGACCTTCATATACATCAATAACGTAATATAACGTAACCTAAACCAACCTATCATATCGGCGGTAATATTTGAAAACATTCCTGTCGATGTTGGCCTCTACGCCTCCGTGCGACCTTCATATACATCAATAACGTAATTTAACCTAACCTAACCCAACCTATCATCTCGGCGGTAATATTTGACAACATTCCTGGTCAGTTGGCCTCTACGTCTCCGTGGAACCTTCATATACATCAATAACGTAATATAACTTAACCTAACCCAACCTATCATCTCGGCGGTAATATTTGACAACATTCCTGGCGAGTTGGCCTCTACGTTTCCGTGGGGCCTTCATATACATCAATAACGTAATATATCCAAACCTAACCCAACCTAACATCTCGGCGGTAATACTTGACAACATTCCTGGCGAGTTGGCCTCTACGTCTCCGTGGGACCTTCATATACATCAATAACGTAATATAACCTAACCTAACCCAACCTATCGTATCGGCGGTAATATTTTACAATATTTCTGGCGAGTTGGCCTCTACGTCTCCGTGGGACCTTCATATACATCAATAACATAATATCACCTAACCTAACCCAACCTAAGATCTCGGCACTAATATTTGACAACATTCCTGGCGAGTTGGCCTCTACGTCTCCGTGGGACCTTCATATACATCAATAACGTAATATAACCTAACCTAACCCAACCTAACATCTCGGCACTAATATTTGACAACATTCCTGGCGAGTTGGACTCTATCTCTCCGTGCGACCTTCATATACATCAATAACGTAATTTAACCTAACCTAACCCAACCTATCATCTCGGCGGTAATATTTGACAACATTCCTGATCAGTTGGCCTCTACGTCTCCGTGGAACCTTCATATACATCAATAACGTAATATAACTTAACCTAACCCAACCTATCATCTCGGCACTAATATTTGACAACATTCCTGGCGAGTTGGCCTCTACGTCTCCGTGGGACCTTCATATACATCAATAACGTAATATAACCTAACCTAACCCAACCTAACATCTCGACACTAATATTTGACAACATTCCTGGCGAGTTGGACTCTATCTCTCCGTGCGACCTTCATATACATCAATAACGTAATTTAACCTAACCTAACCCAACCTATCATCTCGGCGGTAATATTTGACAACATTCCTGATCAGTTGGCCTCTACGTCTCCGTGGAACCTTCATATACATCAATAACGTAATATAACTTAACCTAACCCAACCTATCATCTCGGCGGTAATATTTGACAACATTCCTGTCGAGTTGGCCTCTACGTTTCCGTGGGGCCTTCATATACATCAATAACGTAATATAACCGAACCTAACCCAACCTAACATCTCGGCGGTAATATTTGACAACATTCCTGGCGAGTTGGTCTCTGTGCCTCCGTGCGACCTTCATATACATCAATAACGTAATATAGCCTAACCTGAACCAAAATATCATCTCGGCGGTAATATTTGACAACATTCCTGGTCAGTTGGCCTCTACGTCTCCGTGGGGCCTTCATATACATCAATAACGTAATATAACCTAACCTAACCCAACCTAACATCTCGGCGGTAATATTTGACAACATTCCTGGCGAGTTGGCCTCTACGTCTCCGTGGGGCATTCATATACATCAATAACGTAATATAACCAAACCTAACCCAACCTAACATCTCGGCGGTAATATTTGACAACATTCCTGGCGAGTTGGCCTCTACCTCTCCGTGGGACCTTCATATACGTCAATAACGTAATATAATCTAACCTAACCCAGACTATCACCTCGGCGGTAATATTTGACAACATTCCTGGTCAGTTGGCCTCTACGTCTCTGTGGGAATTTTATATACATCAATGACGTAATATAACCTAACCTAACCCAACCTAACATCTCGGCACTAATATTTGACAACATTCCTGGCGAGTTGGACTCTACCTCTCCGTGGAACCTTCATATACATCAATAACGTAATATAACCTAACCTAACCCAACCTATCATCTCGGCGGTAATATTTGACAACATTCCTGGCGAGTTGGCCTCTACCTCTCCGTGAGACCTTCATATACATCAATAACGTAATATAACCTAACCTAACCCAACCTATCATCTCGGCGGTAATACTTGACAACATTCCTGGCGAGTTGTCCTCTACGTCTCCGTGGGACCTTCATATACATCAATTACGTAATATAACCTAACCTAACCCAACCTATCGTATCGGCGGTAATATTTTACAATATTCCTGGCGAGTTGGCCTCTACGTCTCCGTGGGACCTTCATATACATAAATAACATAATATCACCTAACCTAACCCAACCTAAGATCTCGGCACTAATATTTGACAACATTCCTGGCGAGTTGGCCTCTACGTCTCCGTGGGACCTTCATATACATCAATAACGTAATATAACCTAACCTAACCCAACCTAACATCTCGGCACTAATATTTGACAACATTCCTGGCGAGTTGGTCTCTATCTCTCCGTGGGACCTTCATATACATCAATAACGTAATATAACCTAACCTGAAGCAACCTAACATCTCGGCGGTAATATTTGACAACATTCCTGGCGAGTTGGCCTCTACGTCTCCGTGGGGCCTTCATATACATCAATAACGTAATATAACCTAACCTAACCCAACCTAACATCTCGGCGGTAATATTTGACAACATTCCTGGCGAGTTGGCTTCTACGTCTCCGTGGGGCCTTCATATACATCAATAACGTAATATAACCAAACCTAACCCAACCTAACATCTCGGCGGTAATATTTGACAACATTCTTGGCGAGTTGGTCTCTACGCATCCGTGCGACCTTCATATACATCAATAACGTAATATAACCTAACCTGAACCAAAATATCATCTCGGCGGTAATATTTGACAACATTCCTGGCGAGTTGGCCTCTACGTCTCTGTGGGAATTTTATATACATCAATAACGTAATATAACGTAACCTAACCCAACCTAACATCTCGGCGGTAATATTTGACAACATTCCTGGCGAGTGGGCCTCTACGTCTCCGTGGGGCTTTCATATACATCAATAACGTAATATAACCTAACCTCACCCAACCTAACATCTCGGCGGTAATATTTGACAACATTCCTGGCGAGTTGGCCTCTACGTCTCCGTGGGGCATTCATATACATCAATCACGTAATATAACCAAACCTAACCCAACCTAACATCTCGGCGGTAATATTTGACAACATTCCTGGCGAGTTGGTCTCTACGCCTCCGTACGACCTTCATATACATCAATAACGTAATATAACCTAACCTGAACCAACCTATCATCTCGGCGTTAATATTTGACAACATTCCTGGCGAGTTGAGCTCTACGTCTCCGTGGGACCTTCATATACATCAATAACGTAATATCACCTAACGTAACCCAACCTAAGATCTCGGTACTAATATTTGACAACATTCCTGGCGAGTTGGCCTCTACGTCTCTGTGGGAATTTTATATACATCAATAACGTAATATAACCTAACCTAACCCAACCTAACATCTCGGCACTAATATTTGACAACATTCCTGGCTTGTTGGCCTCTATGTTTCCGTGGGACCTTTATATACATCAATAACGTAATATAACGTAACCTAAACCAACCTATCATATCGGCGGTAATATTTGAAAACATTCCTGTCGATGTTGGCCTCTACGTCTCCGTGTGACTTTTATATACATCAAAACGTAATTTAACCTAACCTAACCCAACGTAACATCTCGGCGGTAATATTTGACAACATTCCTGGGGAGTTGGCATCTACGTGTCCGTCGGACATTCATATACATCAATAACGTAATATCACCTAACCTAACCCAACCTAAGATCTCGGCACTAATATTTGACAACATTCCTGGCTTGACGGTCTCTACGTCTCCGTGGGACCTTCATATACATCAATAACGTAATATAACGTAACCTAACCCAACCTATCATATCGGCGGTAATATTTGACAACATTCCTGGCGAGTTGGCCCCTACGTTTCCGTGGGGCCTTCATATACATCAATAACGTAATATAACCAAACCTAACCCAACCTAACATCTCGGCGGTAATATTTGACAACATTACTGGCGAGTTGGTCTCTACGCCTCCGTGGAACCTTCATATACATCAATAACGTAATATAACTTAACCTAACCCAACCTATCATCTCGGCACTAATATTTGACAACATTCCTGGCGAGTTGGCCTCTACGTCTCCGTGGGACCTTCATATACATCAATAACGTAATATAACCTAACCTAACCCAACCTAACATCTCGACACTAATATTTGACAACATTCCTGGCGAGTTGGACTCTATCTCTCCGTGCGACCTTCATATACATCAATAACGTAATTTAACCTAACCTAACCCAACCTATCATCTCGGCGGTAATATTTGACAACATTCCTGATCAGTTGGCCTCTACGTCTCCGTGGAACCTTCATATACATCAATAACGTAATATAACTTAACCTAACCCAACCTATCATCTCGGCGGTAATATTTGACAACATTCCTGTCGAGTTGGCCTCTACGTTTCCGTGGGGCTTTCATATACATCAATAACGTAATATAACCGAACCTAACCCAACCTAACATCTCGGCGGTAATATTTGACAACATTCCTGGCGAGTTGGTCTCTTCGCCTCCGTGCGACCTTCATATACATCAATAACGTAATATAGCCTAACCTGAACCAAAATATCATCTCGGCGGTAATATTTGACAACATTCCTGGTCAGTTGGCCTCTACGTCTCCGTGGGGCCTTCATATACATCAATAACGTAATATAACCTAACCTAACCCAACCTAACATCTCGGCGGTAATATTTGACAACATTCCTGGCGAGTTGGCCTCTACGTCTCCGTGGGGCATTCATATACATCAATAACGTAATATAACCAAACCTAACCCAACCTAACATCTCGGCGGTAATATTTGACAACATTCCTGGCGAGTTGGCCTCTACCTCTCCGTGGGACCTTCATATACGTCAATAACGTAATATAATCTAACCTAACCCAACCTATCACCTCGGCGGTAATATTTGACAACATTCCTGGCGAGTTGGCCTCTACCTCTCCGTGAGACCTTCATATACATCAATAACGTAATATAACCTAACCTAACCCAACCTATCATCTCGGCGGTAATACTTGACAACATTCCTGGCGAGTTGTCCTCTACGTCTCCGTGGGACCTTCATATACATCAATTACGTAATATAACCTAACCTAACCCAACCTATCGTATCGGCGGTAATATTTTACAATATTCCTGGCGAGTTGGCCTCTACGTCTCCGTGGGACCTTCATATACATAAATAACATAATATCACCTAACCTAACCCAACCTAAGATCTCGGCACTAATATTTGACAACATTCCTGGCGAGTTGGCCTCTACGTCTCCGTGGGACCTTCATATACATCAATAACGTAATATAACCTAACCTAACCCAACCTAACATCTCGGCACTAATATTTGACAACATTCCTGGCGAGTTGGTCTCTATCTCTCCGTGGGACCTTCATATACATCAATAACGTAATATAACCTAACCTGAAGCAACCTAACATCTCGGCGGTAATATTTGACAACATTCCTGGCGAGTTGGCCTCTACGTCTCCGTGGGGCCTTCATATACATCAATAACGTAATATAACCTAACCTAACCCAACCTAACATCTCGGCGGTAATATTTGACAACATTCCTGGCGAGTTGGCTTCTACGTCTCCGTGGGGCCTTCATATACATCAATAACGTAATATAACCAAACCTAACCCAACCTAACATCTCGGCGGTAATATTTGACAACATTCTTGGCGAGTTGGTCTCTACGCATCCGTGCGACCTTCATATACATCAATAACGTAATATAACCTAACCTGAACCAAAATATCATCTCGGCGGTAATATTTGACAACATTCCTGGCGAGTTGGCCTCTACGTCTCTGTGGGAATTTTATATACATCAATAACGTAATATAACGTAACCTAACCCAACCTAACATCTCGGCGGTAATATTTGACAACATTCCTGGCGAGTGGGCCTCTACGTCTCCGTGGGGCTTTCATATACATCAATAACGTAATATAACCTAACCTCACCCAACCTAACATCTCGGCGGTAATATTTGACAACATTCCTGGCGAGTTGGCCTCTACGTCTCCGTGGGGCATTCATATACATCAATCACGTAATATAACCAAACCTAACCCAACCTAACATCTCGGCGGTAATATTTGACAACATTCCTGGCGAGTTGGTCTCTACGCCTCCGTACGACCTTCATATACATCAATAACGTAATATAACCTAACCTGAACCAACCTATCATCTCGGCGTTAATATTTGACAACATTCCTGGCGAGTTGAGCTCTACGTCTCCGTGGGACCTTCATATACATCAATAACGTAATATCACCTAACGTAACCCAACCTAAGATCTCGGTACTAATATTTGACAACATTCCTGGCGAGTTGGCCTCTACGTCTCTGTGGGAATTTTATATACATCAATAACGTAATATAACCTAACCTAACCCAACCTAACATCTCGGCACTAATATTTGACAACATTCCTGGCTTGTTGGCCTCTATGTTTCCGTGGGACCTTTATATACATCAATAACGTAATATAACGTAACCTAAACCAACCTATCATATCGGCGGTAATATTTGAAAACATTCCTGTCGATGTTGGCCTCTACGTCTCCGTGTGACTTTTATATACATCAAAACGTAATTTAACCTAACCTAACCCAACGTAACATCTCGGCGGTAATATTTGACAACATTCCTGGAGAGTTGGCATCTACGTGTCCGTCGGACATTCATATACATCAATAACGTAATATCACCTAACCTAACCCAACCTAAGATCTCGGCACTAATATTTGACAACATTCCTGGCTTGACGGTCTCTACGTCTCCGTGGGACCTTCATATACATCAATAACGTAATATAACGTAACCTAACCCAACCTATCATATCGGCGGTAATATTTGACAACATTCCTGGCGAGTTGGCCCCTACGTTTCCGTGGGGCCTTCATATACATCAATAACGTAATATAACCAAACCTAACCCAACCTAACATCTCGGCGGTAATATTTGACAACATTACTGGCGAGTTGGTCTCTACGCCTCCGTGCGACCTTCATATACATCAATAACGTAATTTACCCTAACCTGAACCAACCTATCATCTCGGCGGTAATATTTGACAACATTCCTGGCGAGTTGAGCTCTACGTCTCCGTGAGACCTTCATATACATCAATAACGTAATATCACCTAACCTAACCCAACCTAAGATCTCGGCACTAATATTTGACAACATTCCTGGCGAGTTGGTCTCTACGTCTCTGTGGGAATTTTATATACATCAATAACGTAATATAACCTAACCTAACCCAACCTAACATCTCGGCGGTAATATTTGACAACATTCCTGGCGAGTTGGCCTCTACCTCTCCGTGGGACCTTCATATACGTCAATAACGTAATATAACCTAACCTAAACCAACCTAACATCTCGGCACTAATATTTGACAACATTCCTAGCGAGTTGGACTCTATCTCTCCGTGGGACCTTCATATACATCAATAACGTAATATAACCTAACCTGAACCAAAATATCATCTCGGCGGTAATATTTGACAACATTCCTGGTCAGTTGGCCGCTACGTCTCCGTGGGGCCTTCATATACATCAATAACGTAATATAACCTAACCTAACCCAACCTAACATCTCGGCGGTAATATTTGACAACATTCCTGGCGAGTTGGCCTCTACCTCTCCGTGGGACCTTCATATACGTCAATAACGTAATATAATATAACCTAACCCAACCTATCACCTCGGCGGTAATATTTGACAACATTCCTGGTCAGTTGGCCTCTACGTCTCCGTGGAACCTTCATATACATCAATAACGTAATATAACTTAACCTAACCCAACCTATCATCTCGGCGGTAATATTTGACAACATTCCTGGCGAGTTGGCCCCTACGTTTCCGTGGGGCCTTCATATACATCAATAACGTAATATAACCAAACCTAACCCAACCTAACATCTCGGCGGTAATATTTGACAACATTACTGGCGAGTTGTTCTCTACGCCTCCGTGCGACCTTCATATACATCAATAACGTAATTTAACCTAACCTGAACCAACCTATCATCTCGGCGGTAATATTTGACAACATTCCTGGCGAGTTGAGCTCTACGTCTCCGTGGGACCTTCATATACATCAATAACGTAATATCACCTAACCTAACCCAACCTAAGATCTCGGCACTAATATTTGACACCATTCCTGGCGAGTTGGTCTCTACGTCTCTGTGGGAATTTTATATACATCAATAACGTAATATAACCTAACCTAACCCAACCTAACATCTCGGCGGTAATATTTGACAACATTCCTGGCGAGTTGGCCTCTATCTCTCCGTGGTACCTTCATATACGTCAATAACGTAATATAATCTAACCTAACCCAACCTATCATCTCGGCACTAATATTTGACAACATTCCTGGCGAGTTGGTCTCTATCTCTCCGTGGGACCTTCATATACATCAATAACGTAATATAACCTAACCTGAAGCAACCTAACATCTCGGCGGTAAT
Organism: Xylocopa violacea; assembly: GCA_963969225.1. NCBI lineage: Eukaryota > Metazoa > Arthropoda > Insecta > Hymenoptera > Apidae > Xylocopa > Xylocopa violacea. The sequence goes on along the minus strand of CAXAJV010000755.1, from coordinate 1,250 downwards.
ATTTGACAACATTCCTGGCGAGTTGGCCTCTACGTCTCCGTGGGGCCTTCATATACATCAATAACGTAATATAACCTAACCTAACCCAACCTAACATCTCGGCGGTAATATTTGACAACATTCCTGGCGAGTTGGCTTCTACGTCTCCGTGGGGCCTTCATATACATCAATCACGTAATATAACCAAACCTAACCTAACCTAACATCTCGGCGGTAATATTTGACAACATTCCTGGCGAGTTGGTCTCTACGCCTCCGTACGACCATCATATACATCAATAACGTAATATAACCTAACCTGAACCAACCTAACATCTCGGCACTAATATTTGACAACATTCCTGGCTTGTTGGCCTCTATGTTTCCGTGGGACCTTTATATACATCAATAACTTAATATAACGTAACCTAAACCAACCTATCATATCGGCGGTAATATTTGAAAACATTCCTGTCGATGTTGGCCTCTACGTCTCCGTGTGACTTTTATAAACATCAAAACGTAATTTAACCTAACCTAACCCAACGTAACATCTCGGCGGTAATATTTGACAACATTCCTGATCAGTTGGCATCTACGTCTCCGTGGAACCTTCATATACATCAATAACGTAATATAACTTAACCTAACCCAACCTATCATCTCGGCGGTAATATTTGACAACATTCCTGGCGAGTTGGCCTCTACGTTTCCGTGGGGCCTTCATATACATCAATAACGTAATATAACCAAACCTAACCCAACCTAACATCTCGGCGGTAATATTTGACAACATTCCTGGCGAGTTGGCCTCTATCTCTCCGTGGTACCTTCATATACGTCAATAACGTAATATAATCTAACCTAACCCAACCTATCATCTCGGCACTAATATTTGACAACATTCCTGGCGAGTTGGTCTCTATCTCTCCGTGGGACCTTCATATACATCAATAACGTAATATAACCTAACTTGAAGCAACCTAACATCTCGGCGGTAATATTTGACAACATTCCTGGCGAGTTGGCCTCTACGTCTCCGTGGGGCCTTCATATACATCAATAACGTAATATAACCTAACCTAACCCAACCTAACATCTCGGCGGTAATATTTGACAACATTCCTGGCGAGTTGGCTTCTACGTCTCCGTGGGGCCTTCATATACATCAATCACGTAATATAACCAAACCTAACCCAACCTAACATCTCGGCGGTAATATTTGACAACATTCCTGGCGAGTTGGTCTCTACGCCTCCGTACGACCATCA